>CAWUFW010000300.1:3000000-3385000 GCA_963921515.1 Calotriton arnoldi | reverse complement strand
CTTTAAAGCTACCCACTGAAGTCATTTTCATGAGAGCTGATATAGCCTCCTTTAACTCCTGACTGATTGCAGCCGAAGACTGACTTGCTTTCATAGAACAGAAAATGGCAACCACGACCTATTGTGAACAGGACAATTGGTATATGCAGAGAAAGTTTACAGAGTTGGAAGACATTAATCAGAAGGACCTCCAGTTTTCAGGAATCCCAGACTACCTGAGGAAACATAACATGATGGCATTTATGATTAATTTTAGTGCAGAACTTACCAAGCTAGAGTTTGACCCGCCATTAGAGACCTGTAGGATCAAGACTTGAAACACAAACAGGAGAGATTCTCTAAGACTGGCGATAGTCTGTTTCTTGCACCAGAAATAGGCACAACATAACCTCTTGGCTGCAAAACAATGTGGCCTATTTATGTACGGGTAGCATAAACTTCCATCATTCAAGACTTGTCACACGAAACCATGTTGAAATAAAAGGGGTTTCTGACCCTCAGACCCCATTTTTAAAAGCTGGAAAAGGACTCACCATGGATTCGACCCAAGTCTGTTGAAAGGATTTCTATGCAATTTGGATTCACCTGATATGGACACAACCCAAAAATAAGATGGTGTGCGTCCTTCCCGGAGGCAGATAGTGATGACTCCTGCGGAGAAGAAATTGAAAAGAAAAGTTATAAGACTTTGAGCTCCGGGCAGAAGCACAAACAACCAGGACGTCTGAGGAGGTGTGCCTCGTAGTAATGAGTAGAAAGAGGCGCTTGAGGTGAAGATGAAGTTTATTGCAGGTTACATATCAGAAGACCCCATCCAGCATCGAGTCAGGAGCAACTGCCACAACACATTCGAGCAGTGCTTGGTAACCATCACCACATTCCAAGTTCTGGAACTAAGACCAGCTTACAAAGCATGTGCCAATCTCTGCTTAGGAATGCTTGAGAACACCACATCACCTCCCCTTTATAAACAAAACAAAACATTGTACATCACAGAAAACTTTGATAAACACACACAAAGGAGGAACGCTTACAAGTCTCAATCTTGGAGACGAAGAGGAACCCGTTTCACCCGTATGGGTCTCGAACTGCAACTAGATGATTGAAGATCACTTTCTCTTGAACATCCCACAGAACTCGCCCCACATTTAACTACCCTTTCTAAATTCCAAATTTTGTGATCACTTGTCCTCACCGCATTTCTAAACACCTTGACCACCTGAAATGGTCGAATATATTTAGATATACCAGGTGTTTTTCTTGGTAACCTGATCTTGACCCAGTCACCAACAGCAACAACGGTCTTTTTCACGGCCTTCCTTAGATCGTAGCTAATTTTCCTTCTCATCATACCAGTTCGTTCCTTGTCCTTCCACCCATCTACACAATCAAACTTCTCATCCACCAAAGCTCTTTTGCCGGAGATCCACGCTGGAGTGATCTCCACATTTGCTAACCTCCCTTTAAAAAGGCGAAAAGGAGTCACCCCCGTAGAAGAGTGTGGAGTGAAACGATACTCTCTCACCTTTTTCTTTACTGCCGCTTCCCAGCACGCTCCACACGACCTTGCTTGCTGTATAGCTTCTTTGAGGACGCGGTTAAACCTCTCAACCACGCCATTACTGTGTGGATGATAGAGAGAGGTTGTTTTGTGCTTAATGCCCCTTGCAGACAGAAATTCCTCCACCGAATGTGAAGTAAACTGCACCCCGTTGTCGGACAGCACAGTAGAGGGAAACCCTTCACGCTCAAATAACTCATCTAGGAACTTTATAACCACATCAGATTCAACCGAATTGACAATCTTTATCTCTGGCCACCGTGAAAACATGTCAACACACACAAGGAGATAACGAGTCTGTGCTTTCAGATTGATGGGACCTAAAATGTCTAAGGAGATGTCAGACCACGGGGCAACAGCTTGTTCTCTCACCACCATTGGTTGAGTTATGCATTTGTAAGACTTATCACTATGTGCGCACTCAGCACACTCACGCACCAGCCTCTCTATTGAAACATCCATGGCGGGCCACCAAAATCCTTCTCTGACTCTTTCCTTAGTCTTAGCTATACCCATGTGTGAAGCATGGGCACTCCCCACCAACTTTTCTCTCAGGACCAGTGGGGGAATGAGCTTGCTCCCACGCATAAGCACGCCATCAACAACAGCCAAATCTTCTTTGACATGCCAAAAACCTCTCATATCGACCTCACAGTCTTTCTTTTCGCACCACCCATTCTTCACCATTGCAATCACTTTTTGCAAGATCTCATCATCCAAAAGGTGCTCTTTCCATTCAGATTCCGAAACAACACCTTCACTAATTGTGCAAACGTTGACATCTTCTTCCAAATCTTCACCTCCAAAATTGTTAAACTCTTCAACCGGGTCAACTTCATTACTCCCCAACATTGACAAGCAGTCTGCTAGTACATTGTTTGAACCAGGTATATACAAAAGATCAAAATTAAATTCTTGCAGCGCTACCACCCATTTACGAATTCTGTGTGACACAAAATCTATTCCCTTCTTTGTGAACACCTCTTTGAGTGGTTTATGATCTTATAAAATTGTGAACTTCTTCCCCCACAAAAATTTTCTCAACTTGCGTACAGCCCAAAACACTGCCAACGCCTCCTTCTCAATTACAGAGTAGTTACACTCTGCACCCCTTAAAGGCCTGCTCACGAACAATATCGTCTTTTCCACACCACTTGTTTTTGTAACAGCACAGCTCCTAAACCAGTGGCGCTTGCGTCAGTCATAAGAGTAGAAGGTTTGGATGGGTCAAAACTACTGAGGAAGGTGGCACCATTGAGTTCATCTTTTATGCTGATGAACTCCTTTTCACAGTCCAACGACCATGAAAACTCTGACCCTTTTTTAACAACAGTCTCATATGCGAAGTTTTCCCTGCAAAGTCTTGAATGAACTTGTGGTAAAACTCCGCCATTCCCAAAAATTTAATGAGCTCATCTTTACAGGACGGAGAACGCAGACTCAGAATACAATTCACTAGAGACTGCTTAGGCTTAATTCCATCACCTGAGACTGTGTGCCCGAGATATTCAATCTCTAGCACATTGAATTTGCATTTATCGGCCCGTAGAGTTAGACCTGCTTTCTCTAGCTTACTTAAGACAGCTCTCAATCTCAGATTATGTTCGTCTGCATCACCTCCGAAAACTAGCACGTCATCTTGGTAGACCTTCACACCACCTAGGCCTCTGAGAATGCCCTCCATCACCCTCTGAAACACGGACGCTGCAGAGATAAGGCCAAAAGGCATCCTCAGGAACCTAAAGGTGCCAAACGGTGTGACAAATGCCGTGTAGTCTTGGGAAGAAGAGTGCAGCTTCACCTGGTGGTATGCGGAGCTCAGATCTAGCGAGGAGAAGTGCTTGGCCCCTTCCAGGGAACACAACATCTCAGCAATGTTGGGCAATGGGAAATGATCCACAACTACTGATCTGTTGAGCTCTCTCAAGTCCACACAGAGGCGTGCCTCTCCGTTGGCCTTCCGTGCCATGACGACTGGACTGACCCACTATGTCGCTTCTACCTCTTCGATGACACCCTTCGTTAGTAGTTTGTCTAATTCTTTTTTCATATTATCTCTCACCAGGAGAGGTACTGATCTGACTTTAGCAACTTTGGGAACGACATTCTCTTTTAGTTTTATCTTGTGTACATAATCCTTACAACATCCTAACTCATTCGCAAACACCACAGGGAATTCCTTAACCAACTCATTTTCAAAGCTATTGACCACTTTTACAGAGGTAACTTCTTTTAGACGGACTTGCGGAATTTCGTTTGGATCCAGAAAAACGTTAAGGTCCCTTTGGTGAAGCCAACTAATGAGAGAGTCCCCTTTCATGGACACATAAATCTTTCCAGAAACGACTCTCCCTTTGTAATTTATCACGCCCCAAAAGTACCCAAACAAATCTATCGGAACCCCTCCATAACCTTTGGGCCTAATGTCGGGTTTCTCTAGAGCAACCTTACCATGTAGGTGCTCAACATAGAACACCTTTGGAACCAACGTGATTTTAGCACCCGAGTCAAACAGCATGTTGACTACAGCATCATTTATCATAACATCTTCATAGGGACCATCAGGTTCCGTTCCCTTGACTTGACTAATTACAAACTCATCAGAGTCATATACATCAAAGTCAACTTCCTTCACAGTCTTGTTGGCATTAAAGTTGCCAGAGTTGCAACATTTTGAAACATGACCCTTTTTCCCACAGACTTTGCACGATGCTCTCCTACCCGGGCAATTTTTGTAATCTGCCATGTGACCAGAGTCCCCACACCTGTAGCACTTCCCATAGGATTGTTTCCTGGTCCATGGTTTTTGGTTGGTTTTATGATTGTCATATGTGAACCTCTGAGGTTGAACATATTGTCTTTGATCAGCAAGAACCTTAGGCTTAATTGACTTCTCCGCCACAACTTTAACGTCGCTTTGATCACCTTTCACCAGAGTAGTGTCTTTCCTTATGGTGTCTATACACGCTTTGGAGTGTTCATGACTCTTGGCTATTGTGATGACTTCATGCAGCGAGGGATTATCTTTTGCCAAAGAGAATCCCTTGTCTTATCTTGCGCACACCCTAACATGAATTGATCCCTAAGACGCTCCTCCAGGTTAGCCCCAAAGCTGCATGTTGACGCCAATTTACGTAAGGTTGTGACATATTGTTCAACGGATTCATCTTCTCTTTGCATCCTCCTTCCAAAGTTCCATCGCTCCAACACCGTGCTGACTTTGGGTAAATAGTGAAGGTCAAGTTTCTTTAGACAAATTTCATACTCATTGAGGGAGGCTGCTTCACTATCCGCGAGATCTGGAAGGTTTTCCAATACTTCTTGCCCCTCCGACCCTAAGCAATGCATTAGAAGAGAAGATTTGCGCTCAGCACTTAGAGAGGTACCACAAACACGTGCGTAGTGATTGAAGACCTTTTTCCACTTCTGCCACAATATTGGAGGGACACCTGGCGAAGAAAGGAAAAACGGTGGTGCCGGGACATTCTGCATTATATGTCTTTAAAACAAGGGTTTTTATACTTGTTAACCTTAGTGAAATGCGTGTGTTAATTACCTGCGTGAATTAACCAAAATGTTATCAAATACACTTGTTAGTGCTTTAATACAAACAAATTTTGAGTAGAGCAAACTGTGCACACTGAACACTCGAACAGTAGTGTAACAAACGTGTAAAGATGAAGCTGTGTGCATCAGCGTGTGGTTATCACATGTGCACTGCCATTTGTGAATCACAGTACTCTTACTTTGTTGACAGAATGCCCAGAGACAGAGGGAGAGGTGCGGGGCACATCTACCTAAATCATAGGCAAAGAAGAAAGCTGTGTGCATCAGCGCGTTGTAGACAGCTGATGGGGCGACTTCTACATGAATTACAGGCAAAGAAGAAAGCTGTGCGCATCAGCGTGTTGTAGACAGCTGACCAGCTGAATAAGTGCTGTGCGCAGAGGCGTAGGAAGCTGTGCGCGTCAGCGCGTTGTCGACTGCTGCATGAAAGGATTTCTTTACAGGAGTCTTGCGTTGCTAGGTAACGTGGGACAGCCTAGCAACCATGAGGTGAGAAAGATCCTGGACGCACGCACGCAGCGTTCAAGTGCGTCACGTTGCGCCGTCGAGGGTCAGGCAGGACAGGCTGGGGAGGCGCGCCTCTGTGTGGGCTTGAGAGAGCTCAACAGAATCCCATCCTCGGCGCCAAAATGAGGAGGTGTGCCTCGTAGTAATGAGTAGAAAGAGGCGCTTGAGGTGAAGATGAAGTTTATTGCAGGTTACATATCAGAAGACCCCATCCAGCATCGAGTCAGGAGCAACTGCCACAACACATTCGAGCAGTGCTTGGTAACCATCACCACATTCCAAGTTCTGGAACTAAGACCAGCTTACAAAGCATGTGCCAATCTCTGCTTAGGAATGCTTGAGAACACCACAACGTCATTCTACCACAAGAGACATGTCAAGTGTCCCCACTGAAGGCACCTTGACAAGACATCATAAATTTCAGGGTGACAAATAAGACTTCTTTTTCTGATTATATGAGTTCAAAATATAAATATTGGTTAAACTTGGATTCTGGTGCCGAATGGAGATATAAACTTTATTATATATATTTGGTCATGTAATGATGGGAAAAGAGACAGGGGAAACATCTGAGTCGGCCACAAGGCCCAGGAGAGAAGGAAGTACATGATTTATTTATGACGGGGAAGCACGAGACCCTAGGTCATGAACTCATACAGGGCTTTGACACCAACTATGGTGTACACTTTCTTCTGGAGAAAGATTAGATATTCTATATCCAGTGGGCAAGGATTGCAGGTTTGCATCACTGTTAATACCGCCTCACAGGGGTCAGCTGCAGACCTAGGCTGCAGATAACTCACCCGATTATAGTGAATATACCTATATAAGCAATTAAAGCACCTTAAAACGTTGATTTGTTCGGTTACTATTTTGACTTTGAAAGTTTAGCAACAGACAGGGCTCATTACTACTCTCGACACTCCTTCCCCCAAAACTCCTTCCCCCAATAAGAGAGCTCCTATACACTACTTAATTTATTGAGTGCATTCTTAGATAGCTATCCACATACATAACTGTCTTCTCAGATGCTTGTTCTGATCATCTTTTCACAGTAGGCTCCCCTGACCTAACACTTTTTTCATGGTGCAAAGGCCACAAGACCTAGCAGAAGTTTCACTCAATATCAACAAACTAACTCATATTAAAAGGAAGAAAGTGCTATCTTACCTTCATAATGCGCACCCAGATATAGCCCTGGTGCAGGAAACACACCGCTCGAACAAAAAAAGTGAGAGGCTTAGGAGAGAGGGAATGCCATGCTAGTGAGGAACTGCAGAGAAACAGTGAAGCCAACACCATCAAATATCATCCCAAAGGAAGAGTCACCATTCTGGTTCAAAAAGGGTTAACTCCAGAGAGTAACAGACGTGGGTGGACCCATAGGGACACTCTGTGCTCATAGAGGCCTCAATACAACAGCAAGTGATAGTGTGGGGCTCGGTCTATGGCCTGGTAGGGCATACAAGTGGATTATTTAAGTCCATTATCAGAATTCTGCTTCCTCTTTCCCGCACTAAAATAATAATGGGTGGGAACTGGAATATCGTGTTAGATCCGTTATTCGATAAATCCGACCACCCAACAGTACAGCACCCCAGAGATCGACACTCTTTGGGAAACTGAGCATTCCTCAACCTATCTGTGGTGACTGACACACCCAGTAGAGGGGATCACACCTTTAGCTCTTGCACAGAGCACATACATCTATAGATTTATTTTTTTGCCCACAGCTCCTTTGCTGAGCCGAGTGACAGGTACAGATATAGCACCAAATGCTGCCTTGAACCATGATGCAATGCAGATCCGAAGCGACCTAGGCATGATGAAACCCCCATAAGGACTGCAGCAACTTCATATGTCAAGTTATAAACTTCCTAAGGACAAAGACCAATTAAGATCAATTTTACATACATGTCTGGACGGGAACGAGCAGACGGTCAGTCGCCTCTCCCCAAATGTTGTGGGCAGCAGGAAAAGAATGTATATGGGGTGAGATTATGCCACACTTCGCACAGAGAAAAAGGGAAGTGCACTTATCCCAGATAGCTTTAGAGCAGAGAATCATAAGCCTAACTGAACAATACAAAAACACACATTCCCAACAAGTGTTATGCAATTTACTAAAATCAAAATATGAGCTCAGCGGGCATTACACCTCTAAGGAGAAATGGCTCTATTTTGCTTAACCAGTGCCATTATAAAAGAAGAACAAAGGCAGGCCACTTACTGAATCTCCAATTATGACAGCCAAAAGCTAATCAGACTATCCCTGTAACCAAAGAACCCCCGAGGGACAACAGTTACACACCCTTTGGACGTACTCTCTGTCTTCCAGTCATTCTGAAGCAGAACTTTGAAGCAGAGGACCAATTCCCATCTGAGATACGCTCACTAAAACTATCCCCAGACTTTGCGCTTTAGCTAGGTGACATCACACAAGAGGTAAGGTAATCAATGAACTCCCCACTTGGATTCTTTACAGTCAATAATCAAAAACTAGTACCATTCTTGTGTGAGTTGTCGATGAGTCAGAAAAAGGATAATCCCTGC
The DNA here is from genome assembly GCA_963921515.1 of Calotriton arnoldi. Classification (NCBI taxonomy): domain Eukaryota; kingdom Metazoa; phylum Chordata; class Amphibia; order Caudata; family Salamandridae; genus Calotriton; species Calotriton arnoldi. The sequence continues at coordinate 3,376,812 of CAWUFW010000300.1, read as the reverse complement.
TGCAAGAGGCAAATAAAACCAAGTTCTGTGTTTGTGTTGTGTTATGCAAGCCACAGACCCCTCTCGCTAATAACCATAAATGTTTTGATACTGCCCAAAGTGTTGGCCAAAAGGCTAAAAGAAGTCCGGCTGTTATTGATACACCCCTTGACCAAGTGTGATTTGTCACACATCTCTCTTCAGGGGCCCATCTGAGATAGTTGGCCCATGTTCTATGGCAGGTATATGACGACATGTACCCTAACCCTGATAAAATAGGATTTTAGAAGCCACCGTAGCTTTATGTGAAAAGTAACAATCTCAATGAATGCCGAATAGGCTATTGTTTGGGTAGAATGGGGTTATTTACAATAAATGGATACTTACACCAGCAGATGAACATAAAGCCCTTTTTTACGTGGATGACATTTAGGTCATACCATCAGTCACCCTTAATCCATTAAAAGCCTCATTAAGCTTATATTGCAATGCTCACAATTCTTGGGATATCAAATTAACTGCGGGACATTGAAAGCTCCACCGCTAGCCAGATCTACCACAGCCTTTGATTCAAGTCCCTTCTCAAGGAAGGGATCCAGACTAAAATATTTATGGATATTATTACATAGAAGCCTCAACAACATTATAGAGGATAATCTAAATCCCTTAGTGGAGAGAATAAAAACTGGCCTGACTAAGTGACCGGCCTTAAACTTGTCAACAAGAGGTAGGGTGCAAGTGATCAAAATGAACGCAGCACCACATCATAATTAAATTTTTTTACCTTTAAGGATCCCCATAAAAACAATCAGGGAGGTGAATAAAATGCTGAAGCTACTTATTTGCGAGAGGAGGAAACCTCAACTACACCACGGAGTGTGGAGGTCTAAGTTTACTGCATCTAGAGACATATTTGTAGCGTATCTTCCTTCCTCAGAAATGAGGCGCTGGCACACAGGTATGGATTAGGATACTTCTTTATTAGCGGAGGGAGAGAACGGAACATCCACCACTGCCGATGCCCCGTTATACAACGCCACCCACCTCTCCCACAGGGCATAGCAGCTAGTCACGTGGTGGTCGCAAGACTAGAATGCGACACCACACATCTTCCCCCTTAACAACAACAAAGAGGCAATAACTGAACACTACATATATACCTTGCATAAGCGATAGGTTTTCAGAACAATAAGTCTACACTTGCCTAAGCGCAATGGCGCCTCAGCGGAGGAGCATTGCTAGGACAGTACTGCACTTGCTGCTTGTGACGCAGCGTAATGATGGGCTAGACAGATAGGGGAGAGAGAGAGCGAGAGAGAGAGAGAGAGAAAGATGTGAAGATCACTATGCAGAGGTTGCAGAGTGGTGAAGGGTAGTGGAAGAGGTGAGTAGTTACATATCAAACTCGCTGTATCTCTTGGGTAACACCACTGCCCTGCCCGTGCGAGTGTGCGTGAGGGGAACCCGTGACCCGTGTGTTTCCCCTGTGTGGGATCTAGCCTCCTTGGTGCTCCCCTCCGGGCCTCTGTCGTGTGAGGTGGAAGTCCCTTGCGTGATGTCTGGGCTGTAAGTGGCGTTGGTTTCTTGGGGTGGAACATGCTGTGTGGAATCGGAAATGTTCTCCAGTACTGTGGTACCGGCATCACCCCCTGTCTCCCTCATCGTGCCGTTCCTCTGTGTACTTGTGGTAAGACCTCCCACTTCATTGGCAGGCTCCCACCCGTTATATCCGGTGCTTGTGGTGGAACTGTCCTTGTTCCATCCAATGACTCTGTTGCACTTGGCCATTCTACTTTGCGACCACACCTTGCCGTCGCTCAGTAGGGCGGAGCGTGAGTACAGTTCTCTGACTTGCAGGGGCTTGCTGAACTTGCTGTCTCCCTTCTTGCCGAAGTTGCCAAGTTTTACCCTGACCCAATCCCCCGTTGCTAAGGAGACCTCTTGCACTCCGTGCCTCCTATCATAGTTGTCTTTGTAAATTTTCTGCGCCTTCTCCAAGTTGCTTCTGACTACTGCAGGTGACCATTTGCTTTGTAGTTGCAAGTTCATCCAAACGTGGTTGTCTCTTGTGAGCGGTTCCCTTCCTCGTAGGATCTTGAACGGGCTGTATCCAGTTAGGGTGGGTGTTATGTGGTATGCCCATACCGTGCTTCTGATTTCTGTTTCCCAGCTCTTGCCCGCACTGATGGCTGCTTGAATGTAACCCATGATCACCCAGTTGAATCGTTCAGCTAGGCCATTTCCTGCGGGGTGATACACTGGAGTGTGTTTAGCCGTGACTCCGTTCCTCCTGATGAAGGCAGTCCACTTCTCTGAAGTAAATTGGGGACCATTGTCGCACGTAATGATTTTCGGAATACCTTCCCTCAAGAATGCGTTGGTGAGAAAGGAAATGATGGCATCCGTGTCCACTTTCTCGCACACTTCTATCTCCGGCCACTTGGAGTACCTGTCGACGAGGACAATCACATATTTGGGTATCCCCCAAGAGTCTAAGATAGGGCCCAAAATGTCAATCAACACTTCTTCCCAGGGGCTGTTGGGAGTGGTGAACTTTCCCAAAGGAGGTCTTAGCATGGTCAACGATTTGTCTGCATTGGCGCAATGCTCGCACTCTCTTACATACTTCTCCACATGGTTGTCAATGGCGGGCCACCAGTACGACTGTTTTATTCTCCTCTTTGACTTCACGATTCCCAGGTGTCCTTCATGCATTATGCTGAGGATGCGAACCATTAACTCTCTTGGGGGAATTACTTTGTCTCCTCTGAGCAAGAATATGGTGTCGTCGCTGATGGACAATTCATCGCGCACCTCCCAAAATTTCCTGAGGTCATCTCTCATGTGCCTCTTCTCGGGCCATCCCTGTGTGACCAACTTTTTTACTTGCGAAAGTTGAGGATCCTTGTCGTAGGCTGACTCCCATTCCTGGGCGCTGATAATGTTCTCTTGGTCTGTCGTGAATGCTACACCGTACTCGTCCCATTCAGTGTGTGTTGGTGCCCCTTCCATGGCAGCAGAATGGCTGAGGTAATCTGCCACCTTGTTCTTCTTCCCAGGTAGGTACTCGATGTCGTAGACAAAATCCAACAGCCTGAGGGTCATTTTGGCGATACGAGGGGTGGCATTGGCATGACCACTGGACGTGAGGACTTTAATCAACGGTTTGTGGTCCGTTCTGAGGGTGAACCGGGATCCCCAGAGGTACTGTCGAAATTTCTCCATGGCCCAAATGGACGCCAGCATTTCCTTTTCGATGACGCTGAACTTATCCTTGTTAGGGGTGAGAGAACGGGAGGCGAAACTTATGGTGGTTTCTGTACCATCTGCGGACAGTTGGGACAGGACAACCCCTAATCCCTTCTCACTGGCGTCCGTCGTCAAGATGCTGGGAGCAGAGCTGTCGAATCCGTGCAGGGGAATGGCCTCACAAATGTCCCGTTTGATGTGCTCGAATTCCTCGTTTGACTCCGGCGTCCAAGTGAAGGGGTTCTTTTACTTCAATATTTGGCGCATATGGTGTGTTTTGGTAGCGAAGTTCCTGACAAATTTGCTGTAGAATTCTGCTAACCCCAGAAATGAGCGGACCTCGTCCTTGCTACACGGCTTGGGTGCAGACCTGATGGCTTCTACGTTGGCTTTCTTCGGAGAAATCCCCTTGTCACTGATCTCGTGTCCCAAATACGTTACAGTGCGCAGTCCGAATCTGCATTTCTCCAGTTCTACCGTAAGGCCATTTGCTGACAGTTTTCGTAACACTGCTCTCAGTTTGTCGTCGTGCTCCGCTTTGTTTTTTCCCATGACGAGTATGTCGTCTTGAAAATATAAGACGCCGCTGATATCTTTGAACAATTTGTGCATTCGTTTCTGAAAAACGGCGGCCACTGAGGACAGGCCAAATGGCATTCGCCGAAATCTGTAGCATCCGAATGGAGTGATAAAGGACGTCAGCTACCTGCAGGAGGGGTGGAGCGATATTTGATGATACGCCGCTGTGAGGTCTATCGTGGAGAACCAGTTGACTCCTGTGGTCTGAGCCAACAATTCATTGATTCTTGGTAGTGGGAATTTGTCCACGATTATGTTCTTGTTCAGTTCACTAAGGTCTATGCAGAGACGCACCTTCCCGCTAGGTTTTCGTGCCACGACCAAGGGCGCCAACCATTCTGCGCTTTCGATAGGTTCTATTATGCCGTTTTCCTCCAAGCGCTTCAATTCAAGCTGCACTGCTTCCCTGCAGTTGAAGGGAATATTCCGGACTTTATGGCTGACCGGCACAGCACCTTCCTTCAGTAGGATCTTGTGCGTGAATTTGGAAAGCTTCCCTATGGTCCCGCCAAAGACTACTGGAAACTCTTCTTGCAGTTTGTCCTCTTCCGACACGGGTAGGTGATCTGTCATGAGTATTTGAGTTTCTCCGCTGGGGTTGAGCTGGATGCCTAACGCCCCTTGGTCAGCCCACCCCAGGACCGAAGGCCCCTTTTCTGCAACGTACAATTTGCCTAGGGATTCTCGCCCTTTGAATGCAAAATTAAGTTGTCGGAACCCAACCATGGGGATTTTCTCCCCTGTGAAGGTGACGGGATGTACATCGGTGGGGTGTAGATGACTCCCTATAGTGTTAGCAAAGTCCCTTTCCCATAACTTCCTTTGGATTATAGTATAGGGGGAACCTGAGTCTGCTACCATGGATATCTGCACGCCCCCTATGGTCAACATGCAGGAGGGCTTTTTACTGCTATTGCAATCGATACCCATGACCTGTTCATCAATGCATAGAATACAATCATCGTCAACATCACCCTCGCCACCCTCAGTATCTGATTCATACATGACGCATTTAACTGTGGCATTGCTGGGTTTCCTTCTGCAGACTTTACCAAAGTGTCCCACAACCCCACAGAATGAGCATTTTACATGGAACGCAGGGCATTTTCTGTCATTCGCCATGTGAGTCTGACTCCCACATCTGTAGCAACTACCCCTTTGCTCACTAGGGTGTTTGTTGGGTCCTGTGTATTTCTTCATAGGCCTCCTACTACTTTTGTTCCCCACACTGGGGGCAGGCCTGTCGCTTGAAACCTTCCTGTCGCTCACTTTGCACACAATGGGTTTAATCTCACTTTCCCGCTTAGCTGCTACCGCACATCTTTTAGACAGTTCAGCCTTCTTGACAATTGCGATGATTTCATTAAGGGGTGCATCCCCACAAACCCACAGTTTCTCCTGTACGTTAGTGTTGACTATGTGCATTATGATCTGATCTCGTACTAGATCGTCATGAAGGTGGCCAAATTTGCAATTCACTGCCAGCTTTTTAAGTGCCGCCACATAGTCTTCCACTGTTTCCGTGTCATTTTGTTTCCTCTGAAAGAATTGTATCTGTCTATGGCAGTACACACGACAGGTTGGTAATGACTGTCTAGATCTTCTAAGGCGTGCTGGAAGACATCTGCATCCTCTGAGCCCCTTGGTTTTTTTACCATGCCCTCGTACACTCTCAAACCTTCCGGCCCCAGGTTGTGCAATAGGATTTTCTTCCTGCGTTTACTTGAGAACTCCTCCTCCCCTTCATCCTCCAGGGTGGACAAGTAATTGAGGAAGTAACCCTTCCAATCAGCCCATTTCATGGCAGGCTCACCTGGTTTAGGCAGGAAAGGAACTGGGTTTGTCAGCGAGAAGGTTTGGGCACACATCGTGAAGGACTAGTAGGCGTGGGAGATGGAGACAGTCCCAATACCCCCAGGAAGGCCTGTCACTGAGGGGATGAACACACCTGCCAGCCAACGAAAGTCACTCACAATCCAGGCGGGCAGCATGGCTTCTGATGGTACCGGGAAAGAAGGAAGTGTGCGTGTCACTGTGAAAACAGTAGCTCAGGACACGCTGCAGGGTGGGCAGTATAGAGTGCAACAACCTGTAGTAACAACGTTGGAAGTGCCTGCCTGCGGTAAGTGGCCGTGCTGTGCTCCGGCGAGGGTGGCTAAGAGTCTGGGCACTACAAGTTCATATGTGTGTATCCATACACATGCGCGTCTCGGACGGCCGACTCTGAAAGCTTCAAAATGGCCGCCGTCGCGTTGCGCTCCTCTGTGGGACCAGGCACTTAGGCGCGCACATTCAAACGGCTTGTAGCGGTCCTGTAAGGCCGAGATGCAACCACTGCAGGTGTGCGCATGAAGGAGGGACCAGCCAAAATCCCACGCCGCCTGCTGGGTCGCCGCCGCTCTCCCCCTCCGACTGATCTGGGCAGCTTATTGGGGCGTATTTCGGTGCGCTGCTCGTCGTGGTGTGTAGAGCTCGTGCGGCTGCTATGCGGAGGTTCTTCCGCCTCGTCGCGAGTTTGTAGCGTATCTTCCTTCCTCAGAAATGAGGCGCTGGCACACAGGTATGGATTAGGATACTTCTTTATTAGCGGAGGGAGAGAACGGAACATCCACCACTGCCGATGCCCCGTTATACAATGCCGCCCACCTATCTCACAGGGCATAGCGGCTAGTCACGTGGTGGTCGCAAGACTAGAATGCGACACCACAATATTGGATATTGTTACAGTTAGCACACGTGAATGAGACCCTAGAAGCTTTGAAATGGGATAAAATAGAAAAAAGCTCTTCTGAGTATGGCTGGTGGTTTTAGATCACTGTATGTCCTATGCCTCACAACAAGTCCACTATAAGTTATAACTAGATAGCAGAATACACGAGGGCCTCAATAAGGCCAAAGCCTAAAATTTGAAATTAAGGGTATTAAACGTATAGATCGTTTACTCCAAGGTGGAATGGTGAAAATATTTTAAGAATCACAAGTTGAGATGGAGCTGCGTCCTGACAATTCTGGAACCATAAACAGGCATCTCATTGTCATACTAAACTATTGGGTCCCCATTCTATTGACCCGCCTGACTCTGGGATCTTAAAATATTTGGGGATATGGGGGAGAGGGGACACATAAAAGGCTTCAGAATGCTGACGAACTTTACTTTCTCAAACCCGGTAGCCAGAAAATTGAAAGAATGGTGCTCCCTCAGATTGCAGGTGGAATACATTGACGAGGACTGGTGCGAGCTGGTCTCAATGCATGACAAATATCTATGAAAAGTTCGGCTGAAAGGTGGGTACTGAAAGTTTTGCACAGATGGCACTGGTCGCCAAAAGGATGTGTCCTGTGACAGACAGTGGTGCTGAAACCATTTCCAGAGTGGGGGTGCTGCCATTAACGTTAAATACGAAAAAACTATTTACCAAATGAATGACCAAATGGATAAGGATCCTGGGTGGCTTTGTCAAAGAGTAGAGGGCAGCACACAGTAAAGCGTATGATAATTTGCAGATACAAGGAGGCGATTTAAGTAAATTCTACTTATGGCAGATATGGGAAGCGCATGAAGGGGACAGGAGTAAAGTACCAAAAGTAGAACTACCTGAGGCAAACCTGGTTGTTATATCCCACTTATATTCCAGTTAACAATTGGACCTGGTTCAGCAATGTTATCATCAAGGCAGAGCTAAGCACACAGACCTGCTCAGTGCCAGGATACCATTGCGTGTCATAGTGCACTTTACAAATACACATAACATAATTTTGCCTTTCCTTCGACGTGCTGTATTGGGGAAGCAAATGAGTGATTAAGAGCGACTTGATAAATTTATATTTACTGGTAACGAAAGTAGGGGGCGAGCTAGCCACCATGCCATAAGGAGCAGGCAACGCGAGCTCCTTGCTAGCCCGTGAGCTCCTAGGCTCTCCGAGCCACCACTCATGACACTCGACGCTGGCCCATGCATCCACGAAGCATTGGCTGCCAAGTGGGGGCCGCAGGTGTCAGAACAGGTGTCCGGAGACGGCGGAGTGCTGCAGAGACTGAGACAGAGTGGCCTCGGAGCAGCAACAAGATGGCAGCCCAGTAGTGTGTGGAGGACGTGGAGCCTGCCGTGGCCGGGCCGTATCGGGCCCACGTGGCATGAGTGGCTGTGGCATGCCTGGGGGCTCTGCTGACGGGGTGGCCTCTCCTCTGGTAAAGATCATTGAAGCAGCGGTGGGGCCTGGGCTACAGGGTGTTTTCTGGCCCTTGGATTCCTTTTACCACACCATTCAGGGAGCTGTTGGAGGCGACCGGGTGTGTTGTTGACGCACCACAATGTCAATTGAACCTGAAGGAAGCCTCATTGAACTTTTGGTGAGGAGGGCTGTGGCCGCCTGGCCGGATTCTGCTTGGGTGCTGTGGGGTTTGCTGGAGCTCTGACACTGGTCCTTTGGGGACTCTAGGACCTTGGAGACCAGGCCTTTTGTTAGTGGGGGCTCCTCCCACTGGTGACTATAGGGGGGATAGGCTGAATTGTTTGCAGGTCCCCCTGAACCTCTAACCTGCAGCGTTGGGTCGTGAGCCCCAGAGATGCGTTCAACAGCCCTCCCTGTAAAGTCCACAGTGGCATGCACCCGGTCCCCTATAGCTGTGTTTACTGGTACCAGATCGGACCGGGCTCCCCTTCCCCTGGACCCTATGAACCCTAGAGCGCTGGTGGTCCCCTAGCTGTGGCTTGGGGGGGCTTGCTACCTGGGGACTGGCATCAATGCATACAGGGGCCTCCTTCATGAATGGTCCCTCCCCAACAATGTAATTGTAGCTGTGATAGACTGTGGTGCGCCTTCAAGCCCCGCTGCTGTTGTTCCTGACTATTGACTTTGTCCCACACTTGATCCCACTTACCTGAGTCCATCATGGGTCGCACTCAAAGGTCCAAAGAGGATGCCCTTGCAAGTGCCCTCCTGGAGGGGATCAAGCAGGGCGCGGGTAAACGGGACAACAAGTTCGGCAAGCTATTAGCCACGATCGAAACCTCTGGGGAACGATTGGAGGGTAAGATCGACTTTATTGCGGTTGAGTTGGGCTTCATACGAGAGGACTCTATAAAACAGAGAGAAAGTCTCCACCTTGGAGGTGTCGCCAAGCATTGGTACCTGAGGCTCAAAACAGTGAACATCACCTCACAATGCTAGAGGCACATACTCGTCGATGGCAGCCAGGTTGGATGAGCAGGAAGCAACACCACTGCAACAACATCAGGGTGGTAGGGCTGCTAGAGAGAATGGAGGGAGAATCCATGTTGGACTTCTTGGAGAACTGGCTTCATGAGGTGGTGGCTCCAGAGGACCTGTCTAAGTTCTGTGCCCTGGAACGGGCACATAGAGTGCCCGCCAAACCACCTGGGCCAGGGGCCCCATCCCACACGATGGAGGACCACATCCTGCATTTCCACGACAGGGATTTCCTCTTGCAGCAGGCCTGCAACTATGGTCCCTTTGTGGAGGAGAACACAAATATTTCCCTTTACTCAGACTTTACTCTGCAGGTGCAAACCCATAGAGCATCGTTTGCTGCAGTTGAGAAGAGACTTTGTGAGCTTGGGTTGCTCTACTTCCTACTGGTCCCGGCCTGTCAGAGGATACAGGAGGGGGACAAGACACATTTTTTCATGGATTCTGTGGCAGCATGGGACTGGTTGGAACTTTACAATAAGGAGACAGTGAGACCAGAGCCAGTAGGCCATTGCCAGCCGCCGCGTCCAAGGCGGCAGCGTTCCCATCAAAGAGGGTCATACCGGCCTACCAGACAGCAGGCAGTCCTGGAACTAATGATGGCGGCGGAGACAGTGGCATCTCTGAGATCTGGCGAGAACTCACCCCGATGGGAGTCCCCTCCCCGCAGGGCTCCACCACTAGCTCCGAGGGCTCAACAGTGCTGGGACCGAAGGATAGGCTCTTGGATATTACCCCAGGCACAACAGATGACATTATTTGACTCCTGAATTGGTGGTGGCAGGAACCTGTGAGGCACATGCCTCAACTGAGGTACTATAATGTGGTTGCTGCAATTTCTTCTCGTATGGTGTTTTGTTGATTTTTTTCTATTTTTGGCTGGGGGGAGCTGGATGAGGACGGAGGGTACTGTGCTATATGCAATTTCTTGTTGTTTTGAAATGTGGTGCATATCAGACTGGCTGGCCTCCTTCCCCTAATGACTTTGCCGATGTGGATCTAGTTGGCCTTTCTTGTTGGGCCTTAGTTTGTAGGCTGTTTGCCATTGATGGTTTGGACAGTATGTATGCATATGAAATTAAATGAAAATGGAATTTGTAAAGTGCATCTAATGCCCAAGGGTGTCTAGGCGCTGACTCAGAGAGAAAGAGAAGACTGCAGTGGGAAGGAGGATAGAGTTGTTGGTTAAGGAGACAGTTTTAAGTGCTTTCCTAAAGGCAGACAACTCAGTTTTCCTTTTCAATTCCAGGGGGAAGAAATTCCAAAGTCTGGTTGTGCCCACCAATATCACATTCCAAGGGGGGGTTGCTCTAACCTTATAACCGTTCGCACTGACAAATCAGCAGGGTGGACACTATCGGGATCTGCAGGTGTCAGGGGATTGTCTGTACATTTCTTTGTATGCGGATGATATGCTATTGTATATGAGAGGTGACACTTCTGATTTGGAGGGGGCAGTAGCAGCTTTGTCGGATTTTGGGTGCCTGTCTGGCCTTGAAGTTAATTGGCACAAGTCTTGCGTTTTCCCACAGAGAACTGATTCAGGGGAGGCACGGCCCCTTACTGACATCCCGGTGCTGCAGTGGGAGCATGTTACCATCCGCTATCTGGAAGTCTCCATTTATCATTCTGCGAAACTACTTTATGAAGGCAACTTTACGTTGGCTGCCGTTGCCTTGAAGTGATCGGTGGCCTTTTGGAGTACCTTGCCCCTCTCAGTCAGTGGGCGGATAGCTGTTTCTAAATTGGTAGTTCTGCTGTGGCCCCTTTACTATTTTCCAGTCCTTCCAGTAGAGCTCCCGAAGGTTTACTTTCAGGAATTGGAGAGCCTTCTTCTTAGCTTATACTGGGTGTCCTCAAGGTGTCGGGCGGCACTATGGAAATTACGTTTGCCAGTTGATGAGGTTGGAATTGCAGCACCGGATTTTGAGCTTTACTATTTAGCTGCCCAGCTCCAATGGCTAGCTTGGTGGCAGTCAGTATTCTGGGACACGGTGGGCCACCAAGAATGCTGGTTGCTTTCCAAAGCTCTTTTACCAAGAATCTTGTCCCCACATCAAAGGTGCGCGACGAGAATGTGCTGGTTCGGACGGCACGCTATGTATGGGCACGGGCGTTGAGTAGAACACAAACCAGGGTCCAGTACACATGCAAGCTTCCCTTGATGATCGCTCAGCAGTGGTAATACTGGGGGGGGGGGTTGGACTGGTCTACAACAGTAGGCTTACTTTACTGGGAAATATATTTGCAGATGGGTGAAAACATTTCATTCTCAGACTTGAGGGAGACGTATGACATCCTGGTGGACATACAGCTGCATGGGGCTTTGACGGGCAGGATTCGTGAGTGGTGATGGGGTGGTCCTACGGAACTGCCAGATAATGAGTGCCTTCATTATTTGTTCCTCATAATGACAAGGATGAGGGCAGTCATGTTACACTGTAGGGCATTGATGAAGGGGCTCAGCTAAATTTGACCCAGCTGCAGCAGAGTTGGGATGCAGATTTAGGTCCCTCGTTTGGTGACTTTGGCTTGAAGGAGGACTTTCAGGTTTACCTCCCAGGGGTCCCGAAATGCCAGATTCAACCTCATTCTGTTTTGCTATTTGCACAGGGCGTACCTCACCCCCAGACGGCTTGCCATGTTTCCCAGTGCCTCATCGGCACGTTCTAGATGCCACAGAACTTTATCACATGGCATGGACTTGCCCGATCCTGCCTCTGTACTGGGCCACTGTGTTACAAGTTATATGCCAAGCCACAGATAGGTACTTTGATTGTGCGCCGCAGCTGTGCTTGCTGGGCTTGCACAGTTGCAGCACAGCCCGAAAGGCGATGGACAGGTTTACGGATCTGGCACTCATCCTTGCTCGAAGACAACTGGCGATGAGCTGAAAATCATCCAGTGGTCCCGACCTGTTGGTGAAGTGGGCGGATTGTGAGAGGGAGGCGATTCGAAAAGAATAATCTAGAGGAGTGTGTAGGGCCCCGATGTTACCTGCATGGGATGGAGTGTTAGTGGCTTGCCCTAGACGAGATTCCCTGGGGCGTATCGTGGCTGAAGAGGGGACTGCAGACTCCGCAGTCCCCTCACCGGCTGCTGGGTAGCTGACGCTGTCCCGGGCTCTGCTGCTGTTCCTTGACTGTGTGGTGTCTTGGTTGTGTGGGTGGAGCTGGCCAGTCTATCGGCTGATGATGGGAAGGGAGTAGGGGAGATCACTGGCTTCCTCATTGGGGCTGTGTTTTATAGTTATATCTAATTGATTATGACTGGATTTATGTGCTGTTCGTCCCCAGTGACTGGGTACCACTGCTTGTTGTTCCCTCTGGTATTTGTATTTGTAGCAAATGTTACTGATCACCCGATGTGTCGCACACGCATGCCCCACTCTGTTCTCTAGACTAGAATTGTTTTCGTTGGAAAATTACAATAAAAACATATATATAAAAATAATACTGGTAAGGTAAGGAGTCGCAGAAAAGGGGGGAAATAATTACTGTGGTTTAATTTGTTGTTGGTGTTTTTGCACTGAATGATCATCATGTGCGATCAATGAATGTTGCTCAAATTTTGAATGTTAAAAAACTGTTAAAATGACTACTTGAAGCCAACACACTTATAATTTGCAGGTCTGCCATTTTGGATATGTGGCCCACTGAGGGTTGCGCTAACAAAATATCAATGAACAAATGAAATCCACTATATGTTAATCACAAGGTGAGCTGACACAATGTAGGGCCTGAAAGCAGCCGACTGGACCTATGCCGCTACTCATTCTACACCAGGCGTGTTGTATAATTCTGTCTTCTCACAGACCCCATCTATGCATTAGTGATTTCATTTCAGAATAGGAAACGAGTCAATAAAAGTTATATTTGACTCCTGAGAGTGCAAAGCGTGTGCAGTGTATGGATGCAGCATCCATGATGTATGGGATATGGGATGTGGGTTGGTTCTGACAGGCTTGTGAGATACTCACCCTGCACATCTTCCTCTAAACTGATTCTCAATGTATTTTTGCTGATATCATATGTATGATGTACAAGCGAGCAAAAACTGTTAGTCGGTTTATTATAATAACTTGATTTTTATGTAGTGCTTCATTCCACACCTCTGCCCTTTCTAAGCACAGTAAATCATACTTTGTTTTGTGCGATGTTAGAATGACAACAAATGAGTTTGGTTCACAGATTGACAGGCTCCCTTTGAGGCTACACACATGACCAACCACCTTTGCAGGATTTGAGCAGCTTCTACATGTGTGTATATTAGTGGTGGGTGAAGTTACGTTGCACTTGCTTAGTTGCATGAATTCGAGAAAGGTTAGCCTTGGTGAGGGTGGATGAAGTTTCCCTACCTGACTACATACTTTTATTAAGGACTGCACATTACAGATGTCACAATTACCTCGTTTATGTTACTCAACTCAATTTTCTAACCTTAGAAAGATGGACTGTTTTGTTAATCATGCTACGATTCAATCTCATGACCTTCAGAAAGCTGACCACTTTCAGGGTTATCCCTCAAGCCTAAGGCAGTTTTTTCAAGGTTATGTTTCATCAGCAGTAACAGGTTCATCGCCAGTCCAGTTGTAACACCGATTCAGGTGGAGTATCAAGTTTTTGCTCGAATCCATGTTACAGGTTTTACAAAACTTCTTGCAGATTGAACATTTCCCCACCCACTTCACATTTCACCCGGAAAACCCTACCAAAATGTAAATGGAGAGAAGGGCCAAGAATGTAGGGAATAAATGCAGAAATCAATATTTCAAAGCAGACTCAATGCAGGCAGTGAGTGCTCTAAACATCTTGACTGGACCACCAACAGGACGGCAAACACACTGTGAATGGTGGGCAAAATGCACCTCCCCAATAATAGATGTGGTTTACTACACTTAAAATCTAATACTTTACCAAAACATGTTGGTGATAACATGCGGGCAGGGTTCCCAACACAAAGCCATATCCCTGAGGTCATGCTTTTTTCCCCCAGTTGGTGAGGAGCATAAAAAGAGGATCCATAGGGCTCTGTTTCAATGTTTTTGTTTACACTTTGCCAGGATTCAGCTCTTGTAGGACCTAGTCCACCTAGAACCCTAGGCATAGACTTAAAACATTAAAAGTTGTATTAGTTTGTGCCAAGAGGGCATTATTGTGGAAGTTAACAATACTTTATCTATCAGATCAATTTGTATGCAAGTCCTCACATGGGCCAATCCTAGTCCACTCCCTATAGCTGATATTGTTTCATATGCAAGATAGTTCATGGTGGCCTTCATCAGGACAAATGAAGAAACAGCTGCTAAGGCTATCTTTAGTATTGGTATAATAGCTTGACAATACAATGTCTAACAATAACAAATAAATGTAGACTCAACTCCCTATTAGACCCGGGTGAAAATAAATTATTCTCGAGTAATATACTTAATTTTTGGAATTTTGCATCAACTGTGTGAAATTATTCCACATTGAGCAATTACACCGCCGTTTATGTGAAAATTATTGAGTGGAGACAACTAGACCGTGAGTGGATGTAGTTCACAGCAATTGTTTTTTGCACGATTTTTTGGGTCTGAAATGTATTCTCACATCGAAAATTGAGGCAAGGACAAATTTCGCCCTAACATATAGCACTAAATGATGGACTTGCATTTCACGTAATTACACATAATTTTCCTGAAATTTCACATAATTACGTGAAAGGAAATTACCTACATTTAGCCCACTGCTACTTCTGATCTTTAAAAGTATCAATTATCTAATAGATATACCCGACAGAATAGAGAATTTAGCATCAATGTGAGTGACAGGTACTTGCATAGAATGGCCTTGCTGTAGGGCAAGCACTGCAGATCAACAGATTAAGTCCTGCTTTTAATCACATGGGTGTTCTCAAAGGACATTAATTACATCTAAATCAAACAGACTTCACAATTAGAAAAAACAATCTATAGACGTGCTGAACTGCTACGGAATAAGAAGTGATCAATTCCTTCTTTCCCACAGAGAAAATGTAGAATGTCATCCCATCACCCCTCTCCCAGCTAATGCACTGTAAAGAGAATTCCTGAATTGACCGTCTGATCATTCTGTGAGCTGTGCTTGCCCTGGTTACCGGATTGTAAGTCCCCATTCTCTCTGCTATCAGCGATAGTAGCATGTCAGTGCTCTGGACGCAGTGGGCTCCTTCATCACCTTTTCACATCAGCACCCTGTGTTTCGGTCTGACATGTACCAGGCGTTGATTTAGGGTGGACTTTCTCCAGTCACTACCGTGATTGGTAGCACACTGCTCTCAGCCATATTTTACTTCTGGGGTACTTAGCGCAGTATAACTTTTGACGTATACTTTGTTATAATATAGACTCTCGAGTCTTCAACTTTTAATATGGCCAGGTACTACCTACACCCCCTCCTCCCATAACTGGACCCAGATCAAATGACATGAGAAGGGTTTTGGATGTGGGGGTCGTAAAACCCCCGGCCGTATTTATTAAACAAAATGAATAAGCATTATTAATATA
The DNA here is from genome assembly GCA_963921515.1 of Calotriton arnoldi. Classification (NCBI taxonomy): domain Eukaryota; kingdom Metazoa; phylum Chordata; class Amphibia; order Caudata; family Salamandridae; genus Calotriton; species Calotriton arnoldi. The sequence goes on along the minus strand of CAWUFW010000300.1, from coordinate 3,361,268 downwards.
TACAAGATTTACAAATTTACGCAGAAAATTATGCATTACACTGATTACAATTGATAAGTACAGATGTCAGTTGGCTAACCTTAACATGACTCTAATACAAAGGTTTTCCTATCCGAATCTAACATATCTTTAATAATCATCACAGCATTTTACTTTTCTGCGTATCCTATTTGGGCCTACGGCAAGGTCACTAACTGGTGTCAGATCCTTATCAAATTTTTAACCACGCCCTCCAGCCGGAGTGCGCATGCGCAGAGGGCCCGTTTACCGTGAGGGTACTCCCCCCTGGTTACCCCCGTACGCTCTGTATATCATCTCCATAAAGGGGCCCTTGCAGTTCTGCGCCGTTTACTGGCGCCATTGTGCATGTGCGGGGTGGCCAACCAGCCTAGGGAAAGCGTGACTCCCCCCTCCCCCGCACCCATCCAGCCAACCGGCTGTAAACTGCCCCTGGAGTTCTAGGAGAGACCACCTGTCCCTCCCACTTGGGCGACCCCATTCAAGAATGGCGCCGCCCTCTAAGGACCTTAAATTTACTGCTCACCAATCATGACCTTACCGCCACAGGCCAGCATAGTTAACCGACTATCTGGCCCCCCCCCCTGCGCTCACTAGGAGGTCAGACCCTGCCCCTGAAGACCCAAAAACCATGATAGAAGATTTTCTAGGAACGCCTCATTGCCTACTCTTGACAAATGGACCCCGTCTTTTAAGAACCACGACTCACCCCTGATACACCCGTGGGCGATTGTCTGTAGACGAGGAGCCCTGAAGAGCCTCTCTATTTTGTTATTTATTCTCCTCACTGAGTGATTCAGCGCTCTTACAGACTCCCCCCCCCTCCATTGGGATCTTGGAATCATTTGTGACCACACAATGGTACACCCCTGGCATGTCTTGGCTAACCAACTCACTTCTGATATTATTGCTTCCACTAGCCCCCTTCTACCGAGACTTGCCAGATCATTCCCCCCAAGGTGCAAGATAATAATACTGGGACGGGGACCACCCCTGTTTAATAGCTCCAATGTGAAACCCCTAAACTGGCTCAAGCATAGGCCCCCCTTCCCATGAAATGATACCCTAAAACCTGCCCGCTCTGCCCTAGCCTTGTAGCTCCCTGTAAGGAAAAAGTTAGACAAACGTTTCACATACGAGTGACCAATGATCCATGCGACCTGTGATCTCTGCTTTGGCGATGACGGTCTTTGTGTTGCCTGGTGCTGTTGTTGTGGCGTTCGCAGTTTCCCCCCTGCGTGACAGGTTTGAGAAACTGTAAATGAAATCAGAGAAAGACATACGCATCAGCACCTGGCAACTATCCCGCTCACAACATATGTAGCCGCACATAGCGCTTGTAACAATTGGAGGACCACCTCCCAATCCTTTGGACGTTGTTGCTAGGTAAACCCCTAGCCGTTGCTTCCGTGGCAGCCCCTATCCTAAAAGAATGCGTACCAAAACAACTTGGGTTTAGCCCTGCCCTCTGTATTGCCATGTCCAGGACCCTCTTAAACTGAAACCGTGTAAGTGGAATACCATCAGCATGAACCAGGAGAGGCCCCCCTTTGTTATCAGGTCTAGATTGTAGGAAAGCCTCCACCTGTGAGAGGGGGCAACAAGGATTGCCATGCGCCCGATGCAGTACTACCCCGTCCCCTCGTGCTTCTTGGTCCGTCTTGGACTTCCTAATTGATATAATTAGAGCATCCCCCTGAACCTTCACGCGGTCAAACTGCAGTCCGCCTTGCACATCTTGTTTGTTTTGGGCCACCAATTCCCCAATTCTAAAAGCACCATAAAAGGCCAATGAAAAGGCGGCGGTGAACAACAGAACTTCCTCTGATGTGGTGCAAATCAGGGGGAGGGTCGTCAGTAAAGATGTTAGCAGCTCCACCCCGATTGGCCGCCTCGTATCTGGGGTAGACCCTTGGAGGCGCTGCCAACCTTTCAGTGCCTTCTTCACTATAAAGCTGTTGGTAGGATTCCTTTTCTCTCTAGCTTGGGCAAAAAAAGAGATTGCCGCCACATGCCGTTTGGCCGCTGCCGCTGAACGCCCTTCTCCCTTCAAAAACCCCAGGTAATGAAGCAGTGCCCCCGCGTCATGCCACTTTTCAGCCCACTCCCTTCCCAAGAAGGAACAATATGCCCAAAACGCCCCTTCATATGCTTTCCTGGTCCTGGGTGCTAGGCTAGCTGCCACGAGGTCCGGTAGTTGGGGGCACCAATCTGCCAAAGTAGTTCTGGGAAAGGGGTGGCATACTCCGCTGCCGCCGGGAGGTGTGCCCTGAAAACCTGCATCTTAAAGCGAGAAAGTGCATCAGCCGCATGATTTAATACACCTGGCACATGTTTAGCTCTAAATTGCATATTTAGCTTCATGCATAACAGTACAATCTCCTTCAATAGACGGAGAATCATCCTACACCGTGCCGCTTGTTGGTTGATGCATTCGACCACCGTCATGTTATCTGACCAGAACACCACTGATTGATTACGCAGTTGTTCTGGCCATACTGTTAACGCCACCCAGATGGGGAACAATTCTAGGAAACCTATGTTGCCCGTCAAACCGGTCTCGACCCACCATGCTGGCCACCGCTGCGCCACCCACTCGGTACCGAGTATGGTGTCAAATCCCTCACTACCCGCAGCGTCAGTCATTAAACCTAACTCCGCGGAAGTAGTGGGCGGACCGGGCCACACTACCCTGCCATTGAAGTCCTGCAGGAATGCCATCCGAATCCGCATGTCCTGCCTGACCTCAGCTGACAGCCTGGTGTGGTGGTGTCTCTCCCTGAGCCCCGCCATTGCCTGTGAGATGTATCGGGAAAATGGCCTTGCCATAGGTATGATCCTTAGAGCAAAATTCAACTGCCCTACTGTCTGTTGTAACTGGTGCAATGTGACCCTCTCCCTAACCAAGCACTGCTGTAATGCTGCCCTGAACTTGGTGATCTTGACCGCGGGCAACCTGAAACACCCCTGTATGGAATCTAACTCAATCCCTAGGAACTCTATTGTTGTATTAGGTCCCACCGTCTTTCCCCGGGCCAAGGGGACCCCAAAAGCATGCATGAGTGCGCAAAATTCCTGCAGCGCCCACGCACACTCCCGGGATCCCGGTGACCCCAAGATAAGAAAATCATCAAGGTAGTGCATGACAAACTGGTGCCCTGTCACCTGTCTAAAAACCCATTCCAGAAATGAACTGAATGTTTCAAAATATGCGCAGGAAACCGAGCAGCCCATGGGCATACACATGTCCATGTAGAATTTGCCTAAAAATTGAAAGCCAAGTAGATGAAAATCAGACGGGTGGACTGGCAATAGACGAAAAGCAGACTCTATGTCTGATTTTGCCAAAAGGGCTCCAGGGCCTAAACCCCTGAGCATCTCCACCGCGTGATCAAAAGAAGCATATCTCACACTGCAAAACTCATCATCAATTGCATCATTCAATGAACTTCCCTTGGGTGCTGACAGGTTATGTATGAGTCTGAATTCTCCACTTTCTTTCTTGGGGACCACGCCCAAAGGGGAGCAGACAAAATTCTCAACAGGGATTGAATCATATGGGCCAGCTACTCTGCCCAGTCGCAATTCTTTATCAATTTTCATCGCTGCTACGCTAGGTTTGGCTCGCACCGAGAGTTGGTTCTTGCACTCTGATGCCCCCACATAATCAGGTGCCGGTATCCTAAAACCGTACCTGAAACCATCTAGCAGCATTTTTGCGGTGGAATGACAAGGATATTTGTTTAGCCAGGGTGTCAGTGCCGTTACATCAATGGGTGACCGTGCCTTGTGATGTGCCTGCACCTCACTCCTGTTTCTTACCTCCCCTATCCTTTGCTTTCTTAAAACACTTGGACTCGGGGTGAGACGGGTTCGCGCAGATGGAACACCCATGTTTAAACCTGCACGTGCCTTGCGGTCTAGTGCAAGTACGTCTATTAAAATCCCAGCATGTCCCTTTGCGCCCTCCCCCGGTGTTTGTATGGCCGGGGGGACCTGTGTTTGGCTGTGACCGAAAGGACTGAAAGGCCTGAAAGGACTGGTTCTTGGCCCTATCCTGAACCCCTCCGCCAATTTGGTCTAACCATGCAATTGTGTCAATGCGGTCCCACGATAGGGATGTGTCAGATGCTTTAGTTCTCCTGAAGCTCTTATCATATTCCTTCCATCCCTCACCCCCGTATTTATCATGCGCCAGAACAATCCTGTTTTGGTAACATGCCATCTCAGCCTGTATATTGGGGAAACGCTCCGCCATGACTGCCATGAAAATGGAAAAACCTCTAATCCAATTCATCAAGTTTTCTTCCACCCTGTACTTCATAAGTTCGTTTGCCCATTCCCTCGGGAGCATCCAGTCTTTGTTCTTCCTGGCCTCTTCCCTCTCTTTTTCGCAAATAAGCAAAGAGAACATATTAATGTAAGCCCCCAACCAAATCCTGTCTTTTACGTCCTGTGTGACATGCCTCCCCAAATTCTCCCGCTCTGTGCGGGACTCACCCACATTCAACATTGGCAATGTCATCTGCTTACCTACTGGAGCGGACCCGGCTGATCCTGACGGTTTCTCCTTCGTCAGGCTGCTCCCCGGTACTCCCCCGCTGAGTTCAAGTGGCTTGGCCCCCCCGCTGAAATGACGGGGGACAGCGTACCCCGGCCCTCCACCGTTTTGTCCACTGGTGCCCCATGAAACTGAGCAACTATTCGCATCGCCTCTGCGAGTGGATCACCGCCCACGTCCTTACCCCCCACTGTTGATGACAGGATCCCTGCCTTCCCCAACCAAGGAAGGATTGATGCTAAATGGGACACTACATCCTGTGGAATCCCCTCCCCCCCCGTGCTAGGCAACACCGGCAAATGTGGGCTATCCCCTGACGGTCCGGGCCCTTCCCCGGGCTGGGGGACTGACACCGGGGGAATTGGGGGCTGGGGAGCTGGCACCGGGACAGGCGCAGGGACTGGCACTGGGGCAACTGGCGGAACTGGTACCTGTTCTGCGGGCGGGACCTCCTCTGGAGGCAAAACAGGGGCCGGGGACAATGGTAACCTTGGTTCCATCCGCCCCCCCTTGTTAGTCCTAACCCTTTTGGGGAGGAAAAGCCGACCTTGGGGGCACCATGCTGCGCCTAGCCCTCTCTTCTCTCTCTTCCGTCCCCCCTTGTGCATCTACCCTCTCCCTGAGATCAGCGAGACCCTGCCCCAACTCGTCAACCTTTCTGAGCATTGCCTCCATAAAGCTCTCCTTACGAGAGGGCTTGCCCCCCCTCTTTGCCTTCCCAGCCATGTCTGTAAACGCAGCTATATAAATATATGCCCTCCTTATCAGTGACTGATACCGTGCTGACACCGGCTGGACGCTAAATCAAAATTCAAGCTCCTAGGGGGCTCTACAGCGCTGGGTTCGGAGCTTAACGCAAAGGACAGTAACACGCTTCCTGTCACCCCACTACACCGCAGAGCTAATACTTCTTAGCGATTGGCAATTACCGGGTACCTGCAGTACAGAACAACTGCCCCACCGAGCTTAAAACACAAAACAGCCGGACCACGGAGGGACTCGAACGCAGCTCTAAAAACCGGTTCAGCAGGACCACAGACAATATTCCTAACGTGTGACTAATACCGGAAGGGTGCGCGCCTTCGCTAGTCGAGCGCCACCGCAACCGGGTACCTGCCGTCCTCTGCTGCCCTACCGAGATGCCGCCTGCGTCGGACCACAGAAGAATCGAGACTCCAGTCGCGCCGGTCGCAGCCACTGCTTGCCGCCGATTGCAGCCGATTGTTCAGGGCCCCCAAGCCTGTCCTTCTTGAAACCACGCCTGGCCCCACGGTACTCCGCTACCTCGATACCCTGCAAATAAAACAAAAAACAAATCGAAATTAAAGCCTCCTAGCGAGGCTGGTGTGGCAGGCTGGGGAGCGGGGAGCGAAGAGACATACTCCTGCGCTCCCCAGCCTTTTAACTGCTTCCATGCCAGGCCGGTTCTAACCGGTCTGGCGCTATCCCATCGCGTGACCCGGAAGTGATTCCAATCACTACCGGGGCACGCCCAGGACCCGGGACCAATGATTTGTGAGGCGCGCCTGTCGCGTCACCAAAGTGCGCGACAGGCTTGCCTCTGTGGTCGAAGGAGGGGGCCGGCACGACCGCCATACTTTTGGCGTGGCCGATGCCGGCCCTGCCGTTCTCTTTGATTCCTATTTTTCTAAAGCCTTTTGTTAGTTACACTCTTTCCTGTCCACAATTTCAAATCTTATCGTATCTTTCCTTCATCGTCTTTTTAATTCTCACACTAATTTCCATAAACAAAATTTAAATAATATAAATTATTGTTAAAGAATTGTATCAAATTGCTGTTATTTTTTAAGTCTGCATTATTTGTGCCAATATCATATACCTTAAAGTTCTGTACTTTATAGAATAAGTCTATTGCAAGTGACATGGGAGGGGTGGGGGGAATGGTTCTGGAACCATATATGAAACAAAGCTGAACGAAAGGGACATTAATCATTGCTGGTAAGTAGATCTATGTCATGTGTGACACATTCAGCCCTTCCTTGCTTATTTCTCCATGTGCACCAGCAAGCTGTATTTTTTCCCATGCCCATAATGGTAACTATAAAAACAAAACTGCGAGTCCCAGAATGCAAAGTTATTTGACTTAAAAGTCAACACTGACTCAATCTGTCAGGTGTGACGTGGAGGACACTTGGCAGTGGAAGCTGGTCATGACAGCAGTGGTAGTTCAGGTTTTAGCCTTGGAGCACGCATGAACACAGACAGTCAAATTATTGAAATGCAAATAGAATAGCATGCCATGGTTTATGTCATACGTCTGATATGACTGGCTCTCGAGGCCTGGGGCATGAACACAGTGCACACAGTCAGATTACTGAACCCGAATGTGAACATATCTCAGGCCAGGCATATTATTATATTTAGATTTCAATAATCTGATTGTGTTTGTGTATTCTTGTATCCCAGGCCTAAAAATGCAGCTCATGGCCTAAGCCCATACAGTCTTACTTCCACTTGTTCTCATCCCTAAGGGATTCAATTTCTGAGTGAATCTTACCTAAAATCACCTGACTCGTTTCCCGTCGTGCCACTGGGTCACCACTCACACCAGGCCAGACTGACATGGCCACACTACTCTCAGGTCTGGGCTGGGGCTGTGGAGACAGAGGGCCAATGCTCATAGCGCTGTGCTACTGGCAGGTCGGTCTCAGGCCTGCAACCGTCTCACCAGGGCTTTAAGTGGGCCGGGTGTAGCCGGGGCTGAGCACCGGCAGTTTTTTAAAGGGGGCCTCTAAACGGGTACCTATCAGGCTCTGTTTTGTTCCCTGGCACAGGCGTCCGTTTTTTCCCGGACTGCAGTGACAGCAGGCCCATCGATGTGCGCGTGCTCACACTGCTCACTTCTCACTAGTGGAGAAGTTACGCATGACGCATGACGTCATGCCAGGTGAGCGTTATAGGGGAAGGGAAATCCTGTAAAGAGTCGTTTTCTCTCTGGATTTCCCTTCTCTTTTTGAAACGCAGGAACAGCAACATCCTCGTGGTTTCACCGGGGCTTTAAGTGGAAGCTTTTTCAATATTATATACTAGCCATAGTTGCTGCTTATTTATCTTAAACAACTAACAACGTTTGACAAAGCCAATAGTCCTGACTTGTAGGTATGATGTTATTTGTATTGTATATCTGGATGCAATGACAGAAACAGCAAAATACATGTCGGGTGGCACAGTATGCTAAACACAGATTTTTAGCTAACGTGTTTTTAAGCCACGCCCTTAATTACATCGGCCACGCCCCTTTGAGAGACCCCCCCCCCCCAGTTTTTTCATCCCAGTTAAAGCCCTGTGTCTCAGTTACAAATTTAAGAGTCACGCCCTAACCCCGGACATCTCAACAGATGAGTAAGCAGTAACATACTCAAAGGGAAAACAAGTTAAAAATCGACCTGAAAACCCCTGGACTTTCCCTCTCCTAATGTATCGACTGTTTTTTTAGTTTTTAATATGTTTTGTCTGCTTTTATGGCCTTTAGTGGCTGAATAAAGTATTTAGTGACCATAATCCTTTAACAGTCCATATGTCGGGCCCATTTTCGATAAAAACTGGGGAGGCTTCGAACAGGGGCATTCTGAAACCAACGGATGGAAAGCGAAGATTAAAATGGTCTCAGGTGTCTCCTGCCAGTTTTTATAATAAGGTGAAAACAATCTGTGCCCATGAATTATCATTATGTACTTCCGAGAGGTCCACGCCCAAAGAGATCCTTGGTGCTTATGAGGCAATAGCGCAAACAGTTGGCGAACTGTTAAGTGCCCCGGCCAGAGGCACTGCCTTTCCTGGCCCCAGTTGGTTTGACTCGGATTGCTCCAAATCAGCTAAGCGACTGAGGGAGGCTCTGGTAGCCAAACCAAGAATTCAAACTGAGGTCTGTGCTCGTCGTAGGGATAGCCCTGGCCACACGTAAGGGAGCACTGAAGGAAGAGGCCTGGAAGGAGCTGATTGACTCTAGTATTTTGAGGAACAGCTCGAGGTTTTGGAGTGTTGTGAATGGGCCCCTGTTTGTTAAGGATGGGGGAGGGCCTTGTGGCTCATATCTCAGAGGAAGAATGGGTACTTCACTTTAAAACTATGTTTGACTGTCCGTCCGAGCCGATTCGTAGTGTACCCCAGAATAGGATGGATGCTCCGATATGTTTTGATAGGAGTGAGATCATGGAAGGAATTCGAGGGCTAACTATTAACTAAAGCCCCAGGTCCAGATGGGATCCCCCCGGATTTATTTAAGTCAGACCCCTTGTTCTGGGCCCCGATTTTAGAGTCACTATTTAATGCGGCAGCTAAGAAGGGGTGTCCTCAGTCTTGGGCTTCTTCAACCATCGTCCCAGTTTTTAAAAAGGGCGACAGAAATAGTACTCACTGCTATAGACCAATTTCGCTCATTGACTCAGTGGTCAAAGTGGTGGGTCGTGTCATCTTACAGAGATTAACAACCTGGGCAGATGAGAATGGGATCCTGTCGGACGTCCAGTATGGCTTCCGGCCAAGGCGTTCCACAGTCGCACAGTGTCTTAATTTATTTATGATATTGAATAAATACACTGTTGCGCACCCTGGAACTATCCACCTTGCCTTCATGGATTTGTCATCTGCATTTGACTGTGTAAACAGAGTCAAGCTATGGCAGTCCATGAGGGCAATGGGGGTAGAAAATAGTATTGTTAATTTTCTTGAGGACCTGCATTTATCAACTAAAGCCAACGTTAGGTTCGCACAAAACCTGCAGGTATCTAGGGACTTTGAGATCATGAAGGGTGTCCGGCAGGGTTGTATTCTGGCGCCATTTTTATTTAATTTTTATATTAATGAATTAGATAGCGCGCTGAGGGCAACCGGAGCGGATTTCCCCTATGTAGGACGGCGGGGTGTTCCCGTTTTGCTTTACGCGGATGACGCCGTCCTAATATCCAGAACTGAACTGGGCTTACAAACCCTTTTAACTGCATTCTCTGGATTCATGACAGATCGGGACCTGACCATTAATAACTCAAAGTCCTATGTCATGAAGGTAGGGAAAAATACGAAGAGGAGCTTTCAGTTCAGAACCGGTAATGACAAGATTCCACGCACAAATGTTTTCTCTTATTTAGGGGTCTTATTTGATGATCAACTCAGGTGGGACCCCTTAATTAAAAGAAAAAAAGGGGTTCTGGTGCGGGTCAATGCTGCAATTTTTAATTTTGCCTCTAAAGTGGGAAAGAAACCGACAGGAGCAATGCTTCAAGTGTATCAAGCAAAAAGCTTAGCTATAGCAACCTATGGTTTTGAGATCTGGGGATACACGGTAACAGAACCCCTCCAGGTTGTGGAAAATGGGTTTCTAAAAAGATTATTATGTGTCCCACAAGGAACCTCGAATATGGTGGTACATGAGGAATTGGGGGTCTCCTACCTAAGTGATACCCTTGCTCTGCGTCCCTTGATTTTTTGGTTAACGTGTTGGTTAAATGAAGATCTAATCCTCACTCATTTGATCTTAAGAGAATGCCTGTCCTTAGATAATGTGGCTCGTATCCCCTGGCTAAATTATATCAAAAGAGGATTTGAATGGATTGGGCGGGGAGTTTTATTCTCTAAACCAGATGTTATTGTAAGAAAGGACGTGGAAACAATCAAGGTAGCCTTTCTGAGCAGAAGGCAAGCTGATCGGGAAGCAGAAGAGGCTCGGAAACCTAGTGTTCGGGCATATTTATTGCTTAAATCGACGCCACTGACCGAACCATATCTCATGGGGTCTTTGACGACACATGAAAAATTTATTTTAACTAGGTTCCGGATGAATCTCTTCCATCTCCTGTTAGCAAGACCCAAGGGGGCTTCCAGAGGTCAAGTGCTAGCTCCCTGTGGCTGCGACGGAAAGTCTCCTCAGGACCTGCTGCACTTCATGTTTTTTTGTAAACTATATGAAGTCCCCAGGAGGCATTTTTTAGTTCCTATTTTAAAGAAATTGAATTTTAACCAGGTTAGACCTGCATTAATGTATCTTCAATTATTGAAGGATGATTGTATCATTTTTATTGTAGGGTTTTTAAAGGCATCTATGAAATCTAGGCACTTTATGGACATGTAGAGTCTATTTATTTAGACATGTTTTTAGATGATCTATTGTGTGGTAGCGGAGTTGATATGTTATAATTTGTTGTTCATATGTATTGTATCTGTGTAACTTTTATGGTTTTACAAACAAAAACCGAATAAAGTTTATTGACTGACTGACTTAAAAGTCAACACTGACTCAATCTGTCAGGTGTGACGTGGAGGACACTTGGCAGTGGAAGCTGGTCATGACAGCAGTGGTAGTTCAGGTTTTAGCCTTGGAGCACGCATGAACACAGACAGTCAAATTATTGAAATGCAAATAGAATAGCATGCCATGGTTTATGTCATACGTCTGATATGACTGGCTCTCGAGGCCTGGGGCATGAACACAGTGCACACAGTCAGATTACTGAACCCGAATGTGAACATATCTCATGCCAGGCATATTATTATATTTAGATTTCAATAATCTGATTGTGTTTGTGTATTCTTGTATCCCAGGCCTAAAAATGCAGCTCATGGCCTAAGCCCATACAGTCTTACTTCCACTTGTTCTCATCCCTAAGGGATTCAATTTCTGAGTGAATCTTACCTAAAATCACCTGACTCGTTTCCCGTCGTGCCACTGGGTCACCACTCACACCAGGCCAGATTGACATGGCCACACTACTCTCAGGTCTGGGCTGGGGCTGTGGAGACAGAGGGCCAATGCTCATAGCGCTGTGCTACTGGCAGGTCGGTCTCAGGCCTGCAACCGTCTCACCAGGGCTTTAAGTGGGCCGGGTGTAGCCGGGGCTGAGCACCGGCAGTTTTTTAAAGGGAGCCTCTAAACGGGTACCTATCAGGCTCTTTTTGTTCCCTGGCACAGGCGTCTGTTTTTTCCCGGACTGCAGTGACAGCAGGCCCATCGATGTGCGCGTGCTCACACTGCTCACTTCTCACTAGGGGAGAAGTTACGCATGACGCATGACGCATGACGTCATGCCAGGTGAGCGTTATAGGGGAAGGGAAATCCTGTAAAGAGTCGTTTTCTCTTTGGATTTCCCTTCTCTTTTTGAAACGCAGGAACAGCAACATCCTCGTGGTTTCACCGGGGCTTTAAGTGGAAGCTTTTTCAATATTATATACTAGCCATAGTTGCTGCTTATTTATCTTAAACAACTAACAACGTTTGACAAAGCCAATAGTCCTGACTTGTAGGTATGATGTTATTTGTATTGTATATCTGGATGCAATGACAGAAACAGCAAAATACATGTCGGGTGGCACAGTATGCTAAACACAGATTTTTAGCTAACGTGTTTTTAAGCCACGCCCTTAATTACATCGGCCACGCCCCTTTGAGAGACCCCCCCCCCCCAGTTTTTTCATCCCAGTTAAAGCCCTGCGTCTCAGTTACAAATTTAAGAGTCACGCCCTAACCCCGGACATCTCAACAGATGAGTAAGCAGTAACATACTCAAAGGGAAAACAAGTTAAAAATCGACCTGAAAACCCCTGGACTTTCCCTCTCCTAATGTATCGACTGTTTTTTTAGTTTTTAATATGTTTTGTCTGCTTTTATGGCCTTTAGTGGCTGAATAAAGTATTTTTGACTTGCACTTTACTACCCCCCACCCTGCCCCTCCCCCGCCCCACGTCACCGCCCGGCAGCACTCCCACCACGGGCCGCTACTGCGTATATCCATCACCTGCCTGTCATGAGTACAAGCAGGTGATAACTGCAATCGTTTTAAAAACTTTTTACTGGCGCTGCGGTAGGGACAAGGACTCGAGCCGCGGTAGTTCATCTGGGGCGTGGTCAGTCAAGGCACGCGCAAGTGTGGACAGGCCAGGTGCGTTTAAGGACGGTGTGGCGCGAGGGCAAGAAGAGCACATATGCGCTGCGGGTCCCCTGCCACACCAATGGGACGACAAAGGCGCGCGTGCCAGGAAGCGCGTTGTTGGGCATGAGGGGTTGTGTCCCCCCTTCCACATTAATGGCACGCCAAGGTGCGCGTGCCCAGGCAGCCCTTTGTTATGCACGAGGAGCTGTTTGTCATGAATGAGGCAAGAGACATAACACGTCAAAATTATTTTTAAAAAACGTTAAAACATCCATGGTCACTTTTTGTAGTTTCATTTTTTTTTGTTGCTTTCCCACTGGCCACTCAGAGTCATATAGGAGACTACTGAGCGAGGCAAGTGGCCAACCCTTAGATTTTATTAGGAGCAAACGTGTGCCTAATGTCACTTTGGCTACCCCCTGGCAGTCTGGCGAATTCATGTGCATAAATTACCTGGGCATGAAGGCTCTTTACAAAACTTCAAAGTCCCTCTTTCTGAAACCCTCCTCAGCTGCCCTTACTCGCCCAAGCACACCTCCAGGGAGCTCACATCATACTCGTTGGGAAGAAAGGTCATTATTTACCAGATGAAAGTGCCTGCCTGCGATGCTAAATTTCCCCGATGAAAAGAAAAACGCAAAAAAACGCTCCCAGTGATTAAAGGCTAATTAACGCCCCTGGGGGCCCTCGGAGCTCGTTAAGGTGACAGAGTGGGGCCGCTGTAACAGTAAAAGCCTGGCGGGCCAGAGGGGTTGTGTATGAGCTGGTTCGGTGCCTATAGTGTTTAACCTTTCACAAATTATCGCACCTCCTGTACCTTCTTAAGTTTTAGCAAAGGAACAGTTTTGCTACCCCTCTGAAGGGGACGACCTGTAGGCCACGTATGTGGTTGCTGTGCCCCACCCCCTCAATAATGCGTTCAACAAATGTTATTGATTTGAGGACAACGAATGGTCGCTACTTATCAGACACAACATTCGATATATTATTTATAGAAAGAAGAAAACGAGCTTTTCCTCTCATTCAACGGGGGCCTTAAGCTTCCCAGATCAATCTACAGCACGTCTGCGTTCGGCCTGCAGGTGCAGCATATTTCATCAATGCGTGCACGTTCGTATGTTGTATTATTCCAGCTCTGCATGTATGCACAGTATTTGTATAATTACCCGTTAATGTGTTGTGCTACCATCACTAACCCATGTGGAGAATATTTGCAAAGCGCCTGCGTGTCCCAAGTAGTTGCATCAATGAATTCATTCAAAGCATAGATAGATACGGCCTGCATATGCACAATATTTGCATAAATGCATGCATGAGCGAGTTATTTGCATAGAAACTGCATATGCACACCATTTTTTAAATGTAATTTTTGCAGTTTTATATAATGCGAACTCGACCCGAAGGTACTGGAGCGCTTTACATGAGCACCAATTACATTACACAAGAACACATTCATTTTTGGTAGGCATTTCCACCTAACAATGCGTTGTAAGTTATTCTTAACACTGCCCGCAGTGTTTGCATCATCACCTTGGACACGCGGTATGGCAGCATCTCTGTCCCATGCGCAGAAATTTGCGCAGTGGTCGCATGTACCAAATAGTTTCACAGCATATTTGCCTTTGTCCTCTATTCAAAATATTTGCACCAATGCTTGTATGTGCAGTACATTTACATCACTGTTGAACAATCAATTCATTGTATTTACATCATATAATAGTTCTGTAGAAGATATTCCCAGGGCTTTAAGTGGGATGAAAAAACTGGGGGTCTCTCAAAGGGGCGTGGCCGATGTAGTTAAGGGCATGGCTTAAAAACATGTATGCTAAAACACTGTGCTTAGCATAGTGTGCCGCAGGACTGCTATTTTGTTGTTTCTGTCATTGCATCCAGAAATATATTATAACAAGTAACATCATACTTACAACAAGCAAGCCAGGACTATTGGCTTTGAGAATGGTTTTTAGTTGCATAAGAAAAAAAACATTCACGCCTTCGTTTTATATATTATTGAAAATGCTTCAGTTCTGAAATGATGAGTGTGAAATGACAAAAACGAGTCTCTTTGGAGAAAATCAGTGAAGGGTGGTACTGCTGCAGAGTTAAGATTTTTTTTTTCTCCCTGAGGGTGAGGGCAAAAATGGAGAGCCCGATAGGGACCCGTCTCTGTAGCTGCTTTTTAGAACTTCCGGGTCTGAGCACCTGCAGGACCCGGCCCACTTAAAGCCCTGGATATACATATGGACGACGAGAGAGGCATTTTGTGCCAACTTCCCAGACGCTTTTAAATCCGGCGCAGGGCCGGACTGGCCGTTCCAGCACTAGCATTTCCTGATAGGCTGCAGGGCAGGGGGTTGCTTTGGAGCCGGATGTGCTGCCATGACCCAACTCTCAAGGCCCCTGTTTGCAGCCTTCTGCAGTGCAGGGCAGTGCAGGTTTGAACATTTTTGCCAGTGCTAATTTTGTTTTCCAGTCCGGCCCTGCCGCCGAGAACATATTCATGTGAGCAGGCTTCAGCATGCAGCCCCTGAGGCCCAGAGCAGGACACATCTACACGATTTATGCCCTTAATTACAGTACCTTTCAGTGTACAGTACACAAACGTGTCAGTCGGTTACTGATAAGACTGCCTTTGATTTACGGTCCACCGAGGATCTCGCCGGGTTATTGCAGCAGCGCGTGCCAGGCTGATAAATCAGATTTCTGCAGTGTGTTCATATTTTGTGTGAGTCCTGCCGGCCTGGAAGCCGAGGGTGCTTCCGGCCTACCCCCTCCTGAAAGCCCCGCTTTCATTCACCGACTAAAAGAATCCGAGTGGGTTCTTGACAGGGCAGTGGCTTTGAAAGCTTTGCTGCTGATGGGGAAATGTGGTCACGTGGTTCTCACAAAAGGCTTAGGGGCCGATCACGATGGCGGGCGGATCGCGATCCGCTCGCCATCCAGACAACAAAGACCCCCGCCATATCATGATGGCTGGGGGGTCCGCTGCGGGCGGAAAGACCGTCCGCCGCTTTTCCGCCAGTCGACTCGTCGACCGGCGGAAAACGTGTTGAATATGGTGGCGGTGTCTGGAAGACACCGCCATCCATATTACGATGCTGGGTGTGAGCAGCCTTTCCATGGCTGCATTGCTGCCATGGAAAGGCTAGCGGTTCCTGCCGTTGGGGACTCGTAGCTGGGGGGTGCACATGGTACCCCCCTGCTTTTGCATGTTCAATGTGGCAGGCACCGCGCGGTGCCTGTCACGTTGTGCATGTAAAAGCACAACATGTTTATTTTACAGTGCGTCGGCTGCTGCTTGCAGCACCGCCGCCGCAATGTAAAATATAGAGGATCCGCCCGCAGTGTGGCGGGCGCATCGCAATTCGACTTGCGGGACCGCCGCACCTATGGCGGGCGGTCCCTTTTGCAGCTGCGATGGCGGGCGGACTTTGTCCGCCTGCCATCGTAATCGGCCCCTTAGTAACGGGCCCGTCCTGCCTTAACCTCATTGCCACGCAGACAAATGATGGACGGGATGCTGAACTTATTTGCCTAGCACTCAACCTCACTGCAGGCAGTTGCATCATGAGACAACCAGTATAGACGACAAGATGGCATCAGGTTGCAGCAATGGGCTTAGATAATGGCCTTGGCGTTGTATTAACAACACATGAGGCTGTGTTTGGTATCCCAATAGAAAGAAATCCAAATGTTTGCATCCTTGACATACTGCAAGACTGGGACGGACACAGAGATGGAGTAAGCTGGTCAGTGTGGGACTCGTGGCAGCTAATAGGGTCATTGCCATTCACTGGTGGTCCAATAGAGCCCCCCATATAGCTGAATGGTTGCGAGGTATGGACCATTGAGCCCCTGCTGAGGAATTGGTCTATAAAAAGGCTGTCACTGAAAGCACGCGACAGGATTTGGTGAGTATGGTGGGATCATTTAAAACAAGCATTTGCAATGCAATAGGCCTTGCATTAGTGAAAGTTTGAGCTATTGGCATTGCAAATGTTAATGTTTGTTTGATTTTGTTTTGTCAAAAAATATCCCATCAGTAGCATAAGTAATAAATTCAAATCCATGAAGCAAGGAAAGGGTGCAGTTTCACGGGCTGTTATTAGGTGTCCCTGTGGAGTTGTAAAGGGACCTCTATTAGCCACATAAGGTACTGCACCCGTTATAATTGCATTAAGGGTGCAGTACCTTATGTGGCTAAGAAAAGGCACTTTGTGAGGAAGGATTAATAAGTGGGAAGGACCGACCTGATCCAGTGACCCAGGTATGATGGGAGACACCAAGTGAAGCAGGGGAAGTGTGGCCAGTGGCGTAGGAAGGACGACAGCAATAAGCAGCGGGGGCGCTAAAGTCAAAATGTAAAGGCGGAGGCCATTGTTTAAATGAAAGCGCAACATGGGCCTCATCCAAAAATAAAGAAAAGCGTGCTGCTACCATTGTTAAAGTGAAACACGGCAAGTTGCGCTGTAAAAAAATGATTTAATGCAGCACTGTTACTAAGCAGCGCACGCTAAGGAACACAAACAAATGAAAAACAGCACTTTAATTGCAGGACCAATGTGTCGGGTAAGTGTGGTTGGGGAAGTGTGTAGCTGTTGTGCTGTGCCAACTACGTTGACGAAATCATTAAAAAAAGAGTGCTGAGAAACTGTAAATGAAACTACAGAGTATTGTCACACGTAACAGGGGCAGTCCATATGGATATGGGAGGTTACAAGAGTAGAAAAGGAGGGACTAAGAAGGGACTACTAAAGAAATTAGCCAAATAAAAAAAGCATTCCAAAAGACAGTCAAAGTAGCCAATTAAAAACATGGGCGGAACATGGGCGGAGCTTAGAGCCTATGTTCTGAATACAGCATGTCTCGGAGAGACAGCTCAAGCGCTGCCTAGGAGATACCTAAAAAGTAAGACTGATGCCCAAGGATCATAATTAGGGCTCCCGGTTTTCCGTTTAAGTGGATATTTACATATAAATACAGACAGAAATCTATTTTTCCTTTGTCTGTATTTATAATTAGAAATGGGAAAATACTAGCAAATTTTGCCGCGCTCCAGCTCAGAGTTGCCTCCCCACGCCCCTCTTCCTGATTCTAGGGGTGTGCCTGCCCACCGTAACACCTGCAGCGCCTTAAAGCTTGTGATTTGCTGGAAATTCCTTCCAATGAGGGTCTTTTTTGACTTGCTGCCATGTCCCTGAGCCAATCATGGTCGTATCCAGGCGTCACTGTGTGGGCATGTCAACAGTTCTCTGGCCCCGCCCTCATACCTTTTGCCCTTTATTTTTGGGGCTCACCCCCTACTTCCTCCTTTTTACCTGCACTGCGCCCACTACCAGCCCACCCTGATTGCAGAAAGACGCCTCCCTGTCGCCATTTTTGTTTCTGGCCCAGCCCTTTTCAATTCACCATCTGCGGGTTTCCGCCTCTCGGGTGAGCTCTGCACCAGCCCGCTGCCATTTCAAGCCAAAGGTACGTTTATTTCACTGACATATGTGCTCTCAGGGGACAGATGAATGGCGGCTTCACAGTGTATTCGCAGGGGCTGGAGTGTTTGCCGAGTTTGTGGCCGGATTATTCTTGCAGAGTAGTACACTGTGTACATGTGGCTGCAAGAACAATCCGGCTACAAACTCAGCAAACATTCCAGCCCCTGCGTCTTCACAGCGAAGCTGGGTAAGGACACCCTCCCAATGTTTCCACGCAAACACGTCCCAAAAACAGAAGTGCAGAGCGGTACACTGTACCCGCCCTCTGCACCCAGCAAATATACTCTCTCTGTCCTGAGCTGCGGTATCTCTGCCCCAGGAGCTGATCCAGAAGCTGTGCATCCACCCAGCCTCCCTGCAACCCTCCCTGCAGTCCAAGGAGCTGCCTGTCCTGCTCAAGGAACTGTGTAGTGTGCCTGTGCAGCTCTTCCACTGCCTGCTGAGCGCCACTCTGGCCCCGCGTCTGTCCAGGAACCGTCTCTGATGCAGCTCCTCTTTTAGTCACAGGGGCTGTCTCTGAGACGGATTCCCCCGTTGAATGCACTTAAGAAGTGCACCTCTCCGTCACTTCCATATCCAGAGTGGACACGAACTGACTGGGCATGCGTTTCATGTTCATCTAGTACCCCCAGGACCTCAGGCAAGATGCAGAAAAGCCGCATGTATACAGTATTAGGTGCACAAACGTGATTGAGCTGGGCCCAGTTTAAGCGCTTTAATTACTGACAATTGCACAGGAGCTAAGTCAGTTATTCTAACTCTGTGTGGTGCTTCAAAGCATATTGAATTGAGCGCGTTGTGGATGCTGTGATTAGATCATTTTTTATTTCTTTCCGTAGCTAGACGAATCCCAGGCAAATCTGAGGCTCTCAGTCCCTGCAAGTAGTACAATTTGAAGTGAAAATTGTTGAAATTCATCCCGCAATAACTACTAATCTAGGAAGTTTGGCCCTGGAGGGTGTGCATATGGTTACCAGTTTCTGTTGCATTGGCTGTCAGGAAGAGTGTATACAGTCCATAGTTACTGGGACATTTCTCGTAGGTTGCCAGAGAGGGACCAATTGTACAAATTGCCAGAAAAGTAAGCACACCGAGTCACTTCTCGTACAGCATACACAACAGATATACACATTTACATAACACACCACACAAAATTCCAGGCAGACACACCAAAGAAACATTCTGAACGCACAGAAAAACTCGCATGCATCGGGCAATAATTATATGTTAAACCAAAGCAATCCAGGAAACCCTTTTCCATTCGTGACCCCTGACTAGACTATATCTGGCTCTGTGGCCAACGATCAAGGGTTGTGATTCTTGATTTAAAAATATTGCTTTGACGCTTCTGTAATGCCTTGTGAACCTTAGTGAATATCAGCCACTCCCACAAGTAAATGAGATTTCACCACAATGGTATATGGCCACTTGCTGAATTACGAGATCAGAGTTCTAATTATGGTATCCCCACTTGTTGCAGAACCTCCTTTCCCCCCCTAAACCTTGTATATGAAAGTCATACTCGCTCACTGCGCTCCCTCCCTCTAGTAAATTCCTGGTTTCACTTTACACCGCACTACTTTTAGAATTCACCAGCCGCCGCTGTCTGAGACCCTACTATTTCTGTAGGTTAATAGAGTCAGAGATCACTGCCCACCTAGAAAGTGTATAGGAAGGAAGAGAGAATTAATGGTTGCACCCATTAGAATGGTGAAAATCCCCTGAGCAGTGACTAATTTTTAGTGTGCAGAGAGAATGCCAGTTGTGACGTAGGATTTGTTTGGCATTACAAATACAAAGCAATTGAAGCTAAATTTCAGGCGCTATGTGCATATATCTTCTATTATATTTATTATATATTAGTCCATTAAACATTGACCAAGTCACCCATACTCTTTCTTTCCTCCAGTGGCAAATATCGGTTGGTTAGACACCGTGGGCCTGATTACGAGTCTGGCGGTCTTGTGACTTCCAGACTTGCGGTGGCGCAGGAGTTGTGGCACAATTTTTCCAATTACGACATTCACCGTCATATCCGCGGTGGACCACTGGCTGTGCCAGGAAACAGTTGTTCCCTGGTGGTGGCGCAGCTGCACCACAATGCAATATGTTGAGCGGGGACTGGTGCAGTCCCGCTCAGCATATTACGAGTTTGTCCACTGCCAGCATTTCATGGCGTGAGCCCCGCCATGAAAAGGCTGGCGGTGGAGGAACAGGCCCCCATTTCCCCCCGCCATGGGGGTACATTCAGGGGGGCACAACATGTGCCCCCCTGTCTGTATTCCCACAAAGTTCCAGCACGGCATGGACTTCCACGTCCATGCCCTGCTGGAACTTTTTGCCATTCCCATTGCGGTGCCTGTTTTCCAGGCACCGCCATTGGAAAGGCAAAACACCGCCACCGTATCATGAGTTGAACTCGTGTAACACGAGTTCAACTCGTGATACGGTCGGCGGTCCTTGCGTGGGTTTGGCACAGCTGAGCTGGCGTTGGGCCGGCGCCGTTGCACCAAACTCGTAATTAGGCCCTAAATTCTTTGTAAAATATTGTCGACAAACTCAATCTAGATCCAAGCACAATAAGAAATGACGCTGTCCATGTGCTTTTCAAGCTTTCCTTTGATGATTGTTGCCTGGCAGATGCTGGGGAGTCTCGAGCTTTCAGCTGTGTTTTCCTGCCCCATTTTCTAAAAAGTTTGGCATATATAACACAGCAGCAGCTTATTTATATTACTGCAAATAATCACTGTGACACCTGTTCCGTCCCCACTCACCTAAAAACCAGGTACTGCAGGAACGAAGAATGTCCCACCACTCACCCTGTGCCTTAACCCTTCATGCCAGAAACTAAAAGAGACATGAGCGGAAAACACACCGGGGGAAGGCATGTAAACAAGGGAACAAGTAAAGGTATGGGGTCAGACCTCAATATCACAACTTCTTATGGAAAATATCCGGGGTATCTTGGGAGCCAGGGAAATCCATAAGCATACTTTAACAGCAATAGTTGGGCCCCACCAGAAATCTAAAAAAAGAATTCCACAGTATTCTCGTCCCAGGAATAATCAAAAGAATCAGAGTCTTTCCATAGGGCAAGACATGAACCTGAAGGATTTTTAGGGGATGCGGGAAAAAACCAAAATGGCAAAAAAACGCAATTTATATAAAAAGAAGAATACAGTTTTGTCCTTGGTGTTGCTTACCCAGAGGAATACAGTGCACTGACTCAATACTTGCAACACAAAAAAAAGAAAAAGGGAATCCAATAAATCAGGTGTTCTCCGACACCCGCTTACATTCCAGTGTGAGTCCGAATCCCAGGAAGGAAAACATCCACAAGCACTCGAAGGGAATCGGGGAAATAAAGAGCTGCCCCCAAATCGAATTGCAGGAATCCAAGGAGGTGCTAGCAAAAACAACGAAGTATCAGCGAAATGCTGACGGCGAGAGTACTTCGGGGTAGGAACCGAGCAATGAGGAATAGGTAGGCAGCTCTTAAATACTCACTGCCCACGTACTTAGAGCATCACTGCTGCTGCGCTCGAGATGACTCTGCACAGTGGAATCAAGAATCAAAGAGGCGCCAGTCGCCGAGAGGGAAAGAAAAAAAGGAAGAAAGACTTGAAAACAAGGTACATAGAAAGGAATGTGAAAGGTGTTTAAATAACCCAAAATGGTGCATTGCTGAATAAGAACTAGGTGGAGGTGAACCACGGGATGTAACATTACCTCCTCTCAAAGGACCCCCAACAGGACAAGGTTTAGACGGATGGCGGACATGAAAAAGACGCACCAGGCTAGGAGCATGCACATGGCTGGCAGGCTCCCATGTACGGTCATCAGGGGAATAACCCTTCCAATCCACCAAATAAAACAGCCTACCCTGGTGTCTTCTAGAATCAAGGATGGCATTAACCTTGAATTCCTCATGGTCGTTAATCATCAATGGAGGGGGTGGGGGCAAGGTCTGAGTGGTAACAGTGTATGGCTTAAGCAGGGAGGTATGAAACACAGGATGAATCCGATATTCATCAGGTAATTCCAGCTTCATGGCTACCGGACTAATCACCTGATGAATCTTGAATGGCCCAATATACTGAGGCTACAACTTCCGGGGTCCCCCTAAGCGTAGATTTTTTGATGCCAACCAAACCATATCGCCTGGAGCATATATCTGTCAGGGTGGAACATAAGGTATTTACTGCCGGTACTTTATCGGTAGGTTGGATAGGTATGGCTCTAGGATGGAAACACATTGAACAAAAAAAAGAAGACATACACAACGCCGAATGAAGACTATTGTTATAAGCGAACTCTGGAATAGGAAGTGCTTTCACCCAGTTACCAGTAAGTGAGGTTAAAAGACAACGGATATACTGTTCCATCGTTTGATTAGTTCGTTCCGTTTGCCCATCAGATTATGGATGGTAAGCTGAGGACAACCGGAGTTCCATATGCAATGAAGAACATAATTCTTTTTGAAAAATGGGATATGAATTGCGCCCCCCGGTTTGATATGATAGCTGTCCGTATGCCTTGTAATCGTAACACGTGTAGTATGAAGGTGTCTGCTAATTCTCTTGCAGTTGGTATTTTAGGCAAAGGGATAAAATGGGCTGATTTGGTAAACAGATCAACAACCACAAGAATGGAGGTAAACCCTGCTTCCTTGGGGAGATCCGTAACAAAGTCCATACTGATAGTATGCCAGGGAGAAGGAGGAACTGGACGAGGATGTAAGAGACCTGCTGGAGGGTATGTGAGGCCTTATTGATGGCACAAACCGGACATGAAGACACAAACACCTGTAGATCATGACCCAATGTATCCCATCAGAACCAACGAAGGCATATGTCTCTTGTCTTGGTTATACCAGGGTGACCTACCAGTGAAGAGGAATGACACCAGGTTAGAACTTTATCCCTGAGCTCTGGGGGTATAAATAGTTGAGTGTTGTGATATAAAACCCCATCCCTCATTTGAAATATTGGGTTTGACAACCAAGGAGCCAAATCTATTGATGCCAGATGTTCCTTGACTTCGACAAGAAATTTGTTAGAGGAGCAGCATCTTATGATCCGATCCTTGAATATCATAGGTGTCTCCTATGAGAGTGTGGGATGATGTAAAGCGGCAACGTGTATATGGGACAGGGCATCAGATTTCACTTGTTGGGCAGCAGGTCTGTAAGTGATCATAAAATCATATTCATTAAAGAACAACACCCATCTCATTTGCCGTGGGGTCAAGGCTCGTGCTGAGCGAAAGAATTCCAAATTTTTATGGTCAGTAAATATTGTTTCAGGATGTCTGGCTCCCCATAAGTGATGTCTCCATTCCTGGAAAGCCAGTTTAATTGCCAATAATTCTCTTTCGGCTACAGTATAGTTCTGTTCTGGGGGCAATAGCCTTTTAGAAAAAAAGCAGTGGGATGCATGAGACCAGAATCAATATCCCGTTGAGACAAGACCCCGCCCACAGCATACTGAGAGGCATCAGCCTCAACATAAAATGGAAGTGCTGGGTCCGGAAATTTCAGGATAGGAGCAGTAGTGAATTTGTCCACTAATGTTTCCAGAGCAAGTTGGGCAGAAGTAGTCCACTGAAAAGAAACCCCTTTACGTAATAATTCAGTAATGGGAGTAATTATATCAGAGAAATGGGTAATAAACCGCTGATAAAAATTGGCAAAACCCAATAAGACCTGTATATCCCTCACGCAAGCTGGAACTGGCCACGTGGTTATAGCGTCGGTCTTCTTAGGATCCATCTGGATTCCTTCTGAAGAAATAATGAATCCCAGGAATTCAACCTGAGAAACCTGAAACTTACACTTCTCGAGTTTCACAAACAAATGGTTTTCTCGTAATTTCTGCAATACCTGTTTCACATGGAGTTCGTGTTCTGTGTTGTATTTTGAAAATATTAATATATTGTCTATATACACGATAACACTTAAATCAAGGAATTCCCGAAATACCTCATTTATAAAACACTGGAAGGCAGCTGGAGCATTACATAGACCGAATGGCATGACACAATATTCGAACAAACCAAACCTTGTCCGAAAGGCGGTCTTCCACTCATCTCCTTCTCGCACTCGGATGAGATGATATGCCCCATGCAAATCCAGTTTAGTAAACACTGTGGCATGTCGCAGCTGATCCAACAACACAGGAATTAAAGGCAGCAGATATTTGTTTTTGACAGTCACCTTATTAAGGGCTCTGTAATCGATGTAAGTGCAAAGATTGCCCTCTTTTTTCAGCACGAAAAAGAGGGGAGAGGACACTGGAGAAGAAGAATGTCTAATGAATCCAGAAGACAGCATTTCATCTAAATAGGCCCGTAAATGCTGTGTTTCTGGTTCAGAAAGAGCATAGATCCGACTACAGGGCAAGGTGGCACCAGGGACCAGATCTATACTGCAATCGAAATTACTGTGTGGTGGTAATTTAGTAGCCTAAGATTCATCAAAAGCATCCGAAAACTGAGCATACTTAGAGGGAACACAAGGAGACTCAGTAGTAATGCCTGAAGCACAGACCAGAGGAGAGGCCCAATCAATGGCCTCCTGATAACAATGTTGTAGACAGTATTTGGAATCTAGAGTAACTGTACATCTGGCCCAATCTATCTTGGGGTTATGTAACTGTAACCATGGTACCCCAAGAATGACTCCAAAGGTGGGAGCATCAATTAAGTCAAAACTAACGGTTTCCGAATGACCATTATCACAAATTAATGTGAGTGGTTCTGTTTGTTTAGTAATCAACCCTGAAGAAAGGTCAGTACCATTGATTGCCCTGACTGGTTTAGGTTGCTTTTTGTAGATACAAAGAATGCCGTGCTTCACAGCCAATTGAATGATCTCCTGCCCTCCTTATTCCTGTGGCTGCCTCCCATCCCAGTGGCTCTCCCCTTGCTGGTCTGCCTGACCCGAGCTGCATTCCTTATCCCTTTTTCTTTCCCCCCTTACCTTCTATGCCCCTAGGATATGTGTCTCTGTTATCTAATACCCTATTTACTCATGTGACCGTGTAGCATTGTTTTTCTATGTGTTGGTGCTATTCTATGCTCTAGTAACATCTGTGTAACATGCCCTTGTAACTGATGTAATTTGTAACTTGTTTCTCACTTATCCTCATAACCGTCTGTTCATACCGCGGTGCCCGAGCAACCTTGGCCGATGCCCGGTGGAGCTGTCCTATGCAGCTATAGAGGAGTTGGCTCTGGTTCACCCCTCGGCCGTCACCTACCCAGCCAGACATCGGACATTGTTTTCCTCGTCTCCCCGTTGTTTTTCTTTTCCCTCCTCTGCCTCCTCCCTCCGTGACTCTCTGTCTGCCTCCCCTTTTCCAGCCTGACTTTTCTGTGTTCCCTGAAGTATTTTCCCCCTTGCCGGTTTCTTTCTTATGCTATGCCTTTGTTACTCATGTAACTACGTTATACTGTTTCCCTTTCTATGTTTTGCGACGCTCCAGCAACTGATGTAACTATGTAACAATGTTCTGAAACCAATGTCCTACCTCATGTAAAGCGCTCTGATACCTCCGGGTCTAGCCAGCGCTATATAAAACTTTTCAAACAAACAAACAAAATGTCCTTAAAGTTTCCTGTTGCCCCAGAATCCAGCAATATGGGAAGGGTAGTTCTTTTACTATTAGTAATCGCCAAGGTTACTGTTATAGTAAAATGGCGTGGTACTCTTGAAACAGAACCAGCTACATCATAGGGATTTATATTGACACTTGATTCCTGTTGTGATGATAAACCTCCATGCTCTATATAGGCCACCGTCTTTCTTGCTGGAATAGTCGAAGGTTTAACTGGACATTCGCGGGCATAATGTCTGCTTTTCCCACAAAATAATCAAAGGTTCTGTACCCGTCTCCTATCCTTCTCTTCCTTGGATAAAGGACCCCGCACACCACCTATTTGCATCGGTTCCAGTGGAGGTCTAGAACCCACTTCCTCCTTCTGGTCCCCACTCAACATATATAGCAGAGGAGCTCGTATTCAGCTTTTTTCACCCTTTCGCTCAGCTAATCTATGATTCAACTTCACTACCAAGTCAATAAACTCCATACACTCTTCAGGAGGATTTACCACTTGTGACAGGACATCTTTTAGTTCCTCACAAAGACCTTGATAAAATAATGAGGTCCTTTTTTCTGGGGGCCAATGGGTTTCTGAGACCAGTCGATTAAAGGCTGAAATATACACCAACAGATCCTGTTTCCCTTGTCTTAGTTTAAGTAACTCTGTGTCACTTGCTTGCATGAATGTATGTTTAGTAAACAAGTGTTGCATCTGTTCCTTAAACGCTGAAAAATTGTAGAGAATGGGATCATCATTGTCCACCAAGTGAACTGACCACATCGCCGCTGTACCGGCTAAATATGAAATCATGAATGCCACCTTTGCGGCGTCATCCAGAAAAGCCGTTGGTCTACTCATAAAATGGAGATGGCACTGATTCATAAAGATGCTGAATTTATCGCTGTCACCAGAAAACCTTTCTGGAACAGCTAAAGGTACCGGTACCGGTGTCATAACTGAAAGAGCAACGAGTGGAGCACTACCAGACCTAGATGTCTTGTCATAGTGAAAGGTTGCAGGTTGTACAAGAGGCACATGAGTCTTAGGAATGGTACCAGAACCCGCCCCAAGGGATTATCTCTGGTTTTATATGTGTTAAGTTCATGTTGTAAAGCCTGATTTTCCTGCCTTAAGTCCTGTACTTCTGCTTGAATGGTGGATAAAGCTATGACAAGGTCTTGCAGTGTTGGTCCCATCCCCACAATCCCTGTAGCCGAGGATAAGGGGGGAAGTCCCTCTTAATCCAGCTTCACTCAGGCAGTAAAAATTGCGTGGGCTTGGTTTTCTGTCCCGCCCCCACTCATCTGAAAACCAGGTACTGCAGAAACGAAGGATGTCCCACCACTCACCCTGTGCCTTAACCCTTCATGCCCAAAACTAAAACAGACATGAGCGGAAAACGCACCGGGGGAAGGCAGGTAAACAAGGGAACAAGGAAAGGTGTGGGGTCGGACCTCGATATCACACCTTCTTATGGAAAATATCTGGGGTATCTTGGGAGCCAGGGAAATCCACAAGCATCCTTTAACAACAATAGTTGGGTCCCACCAGAAATCCAAAAAGAGAATTCCACAGTAATCTCGTCCCAGGAATAATCAAAAGAATCAGAGTCTTTCCATAGGGCAAGACCTGAACCTGAAGGATTTTTAGGGGATGCGGGAAAAAACCAAAATGGCAAAAAACCCGCAATGTATATAAAAAGAAGAATACAGTTTTGTCTTTGGTGTCGCTTACCCAGAGGAATACAGTGCACTGACTCGATACTTGCAACACAAAAAAAAGAAAAAGGGAATCCAATAAATCAGGTGTTCTCCGACACCCGCTTACGTTCCAGTGTGAATCCGAATCCAAGGAAGGAAAACATCCACAAAGCACACAAAGGGAATCAGGAAATGAAGAGCTGCCCGCAAAATGAATCGCAGGAATCCAAGGAGGTGCTGGCAAAAACAACGAAGTATCAGCGGAATGCTGAAGGCGAGAGTCCTTCAGGGGTAGGAACCAGAAACTAAACCAAGCAATGAGGAACAGGTAGGTGGCTCTTAAATACTCACTGCCCACGTACTTGGAACATCACTGCGGCTGCGCTCAAAATGACTCTCCACAGCGGAACCAAGAATCAAAGAGGCGCCAGTCGACGAGAGGAAAAAAAAAGGAAGAAAGACTTGAAAACAAGGTACATAGACAGGAATGTGATATGTGTTTAAATAACCCACAATGGTGCATTGCTGAATAAGAACTAAGGTGGAGGTGAACCACGGGACGTAACAACACCCCATTTTTCATAGGTAGATCTGTTTTGATCTAAAAGAAATGTCTGTAACAGATTCTCACACATCACCCATATTAAAAAGAAATTAAAGGAAAATGGTATTTAAGCACTCTGTTTAAGATATATTCAAGGTCATGAGGGCAAGACTCAAAATCTGTGCTGCAATTTATACTGGTGTAGCATGTGACGTATGGTGTTTGTACAAGGTCATTCTGCAATATATGTGAGGGGTCTCTGTTCACTTTGTCTGTCTTGCTTTCAGTGTGTTGCACTCTCCAGACCTGCCAGCTGCTGCAAGGCCCTGACGTCACTCCTGTTTAACACTTATTAAGGTAAGCCCGTCTACCTGTGCACTTCCACATAATTATTAGCACACTCTGTTTCATGGTCATAGTTTAGAATCTGGTGGGCCCACTCAGCCTTCCATCCTTATTTGGTAGATAAAAAGCCTAGCTTTAATTTAGGAAACACTAAACATCTGCTGTGTTTCAATAGCGCTAGGTTATTTTGCTTCACTTACAAGCACAATGATGAGTCAGGTATCAAATAAGCATCCGTACCTGTCCAATTGCTGGGATGAAGGACCAGTACGGTGTACGCCTAAGGTGAAGATCATATCACGGTAACTCTTCAGAGCAAAAGCACATCATAAAATGAGTAAAAAAACACCATTTATCCAACTCTGTCTCTTCACTAGACAAAACAGAATTTGAAACCTTAAATAAAACTACTTTACGTTTCCGCATTTTTAACTCAGAGGAAAGCCGGAACAATAAGGAAACTGAAGTAGGCAGGCATTAGTGAACAGGCCTTGGTCCCTGGTATGCTATCTCTGCAGAGGTGTTATGTTAATGCTTTTGGCAACCACTGCTGTGAGCATTTCTGCCCTAAGGGGCCGATTTCAAAAGTTATTATTTTTCATAGTTTGGCCATGATGTCCTCTGGCATCATATATTTTTGTGATATGGTAGAGGTCAGATTACATAGCATGTCACCATTGCCTCCCTCTCACTCACCCACACCCCCCCATCAACAGAAGCACAAGTGGAGGATGCTCCTTCTCCTATCTCACAGCAAAGACATGGAACAGCCTCCTCCTCCAGCTCCAGACCGCCCCATCTGTACTGGAATTCCAAAATGATCTCAAGCCGTGGCTATTTGAATGAGTCTCTCTGACCCTGCCCTGCAAGTGCCTGGACACCCTCCCGGGTGAATAGCTGATCACTATAAATCTATTCATTGAGTGATTGTATGAATATATCAACAAAGAAACTAATGGTATATGTGAACATATTTTTGGCATCTGCAATTGTACTGAGCTGGCTTCTCTCTGCTTCTTGAAAACCAGAAACCGAATTAGTTATCTTGAAAGACATGGACATATTTTGATAAAGAAGATACAAGAAATTATATGCAACTAAAAATGTACAAACTAAGATCAACGAGAAACATTGATAGATTTGAATGTCTTTGGGGTAAAATTCCTACATATCTGTATTCAATTCCGCAGTGCAGATAATGGTCGAGTGTTTTGTTCTGGTCACATACAGTATTTTAAACATCAACCCAATCTCTGCTTAATTGTTGAATCCTTACATTTATAGAGATGGGCCGCAAACGTAAGGACATTGATGATTACGTACTGGAGTATGCAGAATTTGACGCCATGTCCCTTAAAGGGATGAAAATGTTCACCTGCAAGTCATGTCGAACAACTGTTGAGATTGAAAACAGGGCGGCGGATAATATCAAAGCTAACTTGAGGAGTAAAACCCATGAGAGACTTTCTTCTCCAGTCGTAAAGAAGGCCCGTACAGAGCAAATGATCTTGGAGCAGTGCACAACTTGTGCACGCCAAAATATTGAAGAGGCTGCAGATATCCCGCACAAGGTTGTGAAAGCTCTGTGTGAAGGTGGTGTTCCACTTCACCAGACTGATGGTCCAATTGTAAAGCTGATTAGGCAGCTGTGCCCTGCAGCAACGAAAATGTGCAAATCCAGCCAAATGTATGAGAAGTATCTTCCCAAAGGGTTTGAAGCACAACTTGGAAACATACGTCAAGCTGTAGCAAATGTCCCTATCTCTTTAACAATTGCCGAAACCACAGAGGTGCATGGTGACCCAGCCATTGGAACATTGGTCACATATTACAGTGATGATGGAGAAAAGGGTCGTCGCTCAGCTTTAGTTGACATCACTGTATCTGATGAGTGTAATTCTGCTAAAATTGCCTTAATTGTATACAATGTGCTTCAGAAGTTGGGTAAATCATGGAATGACCTTGTTGCAATATGTTCTGATTCTGCATCCTATATGAAAAAGGCAGTGAACGATTTGCATGCTGCTCAGAGTGTTAATTTCATTCACATAAAAGATCCATGTCATCATATCCATGCTGCTGTTTCCTATGCTCTGTCTCAGCCTGAAAATCAGGACATGTATGGTTTTGTAATAACGGCTGGAGGCTTATTTAAGTATGCACGAAACTTAAAACACATTTATTCTCAAGGAAAAGTAGACGGGAGAAGGAAATATTCAAGGGCGGTTGTTGTGAACCGATGGTTCAGCTGGTATGCGGGAGCAGTAAGACTTTGGGAAATATGGCACTACTTCCTTGCTTTTGCAAACAATGAAGAAGCCACTGGTTCCAAAATGGATCACCTATGAAAACTACTCGGCCCCAACAGTGCAAACCACCAATCTTTCTATGTGAAGTTACATTTCATTGTTAAAACTCTCACTGGTATCATCAACATTCAGAAGAAGCTGGAGTCAGAAGAAACACATATACACCAAATATATTCAGCCAAAGATGTTGACATGGCTTTGGCATTGGAGCAAGACTATACACAAGACCCAATGATCACCACTTTAATGCAAATGTTACCTCAAAAAAGCAAATGCCCTAATAAAAGAGATGATTACTTTTAAAGATGCACTGAAAAACAAGTGGGATGCTGTCCTAGCTAGGAACATAACAGGGCCAATGAGTTACAGCTCTTTTTGAAAATGGGTTACAATTTCTGCATCCATTCAAGAAAGTTCAGTTTACTCAGGATTTCAATGATTACAAAGATTTATTCATATTGGTTGGAGCTTCTGATGACATAATGAATGTTGTTGAAGAAGAATTCAACAAATATTTAATGCACAATATTCCACAAAAGAAATCAGTGCAACTACATACTGGCATTCTCAGAAGCAAGACTGGCCAACACTCTGTAATCTCTCTTTGAATCTTTTGCCCATTCCAGTATCATCAGCAAATATTGAATGGTTTTTCAGTGGTTTTCATTTCATTAAGAAACTAGAAAGAGCCTCAATGTCCTCAAAGTCTCTTGAAATGCACATGTGATTGTACTGCAATGGCAACGTTTTCAGATTAATGTATTGTGTTGACCAATAACAACCGAGGGCATGTATGCATTGTCTATTTAAATAAATGTGGAAAAATACTAGCTGCAGCGTTGTCTTTTGCTTGTGGCAGAAAAAATGTGGATAAATGCAGATAAAATGCCCAAAAATAAATATGGATAAATACAGATGGAAATGGCAAAAAAATAAATGCCATAACACCGGGAGCCCTAATCATAATTAAGGCTCCCTGTTTTCCGTTTTTACTGATTTTTACAGATAAATACAGACAGAAAACCATTTAATTTCCTGTCTGTATTTATTTTTAAAGGTGCATAAAAACGGAAATTGGATTATTTTTGTCTGATTCTAAATGCGGTCAGTCAGCTGTGCGGGTTGACAGGCAAGGGTTAAAAAAAGAAAGGCGTTCAAGCATGAAAGCATATTTATCAGTCCCATAAATGTGGAAATATACTAGTTTCAACTTAATTTTTTCACAAAACCCAAAATAAATATGGATAAGTACAGATTACATTAGCAAAAAATAAATATTGATAAATACAGACGGAAATGTCAGCAAAATAAATACCATAAAACCGGGAGCCCTAATCATAATATAGAGCTCGCTGGCACTGTTTAAAGTAAAATGTGGTGGCTTCCTATAAGATCATGATGTGAAAACTGAAATGATGTGTGTAGCTAGACTATATGGCCTGTAGGTAGGGTGTACGGGTCGCTGTGTGATGTTTGTGATTCTTTGTCATTTACTTTTATTTAGGAAGGATATGTAAATTTCAAGTTTTGACTAATCAGCAATAGAAAGGTCTTTAAAAAATAATGGCCTTGATGCTATGGGTGCGGACTCAAATGGCAAAACTTACATTTTGCCTGGTGCTCTGATAATCCTTGCACCAAAACTGTCTTGAATGGCTGCTGATATGCGAGTTTAGGGCATTTTCGTAGAGCAGCAGAGGCCTAGGGGTGAAATAAGAAGGACCAAAATCGGGATCCATGTTTGAAAAGTTCAAAACATGCAGGAATTGAGGATCTGTCTTAGCGAACATAGGAAGGCAAGCTGGATCCCACATCTTTTGCGAGAAGGTTCGCCACCGAAGTAATACAATATGCAGTATTATCTTGTTGGAGAAAACAAGGACTCATCTATTATGCTATTAATTTCCTTGTATTTACGGTGAAGCCAAAGTACTCACCTCCCCCACACACAGTGGGATGCATTTGGCCTCAGTTTCCAAGCATGAGTAAGTTATCAAACAGAGACTATCAAAAAGTTCTGGGAGTCCTCATCAGTCTGTTCAAAATGGCATCCCATAAGTCATAGTAACTCCCATGAAAGAGGCACAATGCCATTGAACCTCTTGAAATATGGTGTCCAAGACACAGTTGGGTTTCATGGCTACTGCCTGGTCTTCAATGGACTGAGAATTTCAAACCAAGAAGGGCCCCTGAACCCAGTCACGCTTTATAGGCTCTGAAATTCTTTTTGCGCGTTCTCTGGTATGCATTGCTCTGGAGAGGTAAGGCTGCATTCAATTCAGGTCACAAACGAAGCAAACCAGTACTCTTTCTACTGTGACAAGACTGAAGCTCACAACTGTTTTTCAACCTTAACACCTGTCATTTTTTGCCAATAAATAAGTATTAATTAGCTCCACGTCCTGATTCTTGATGGGAATAATGTGTTTTTTCCTTCTCGTTTTAGTCGTCTCTTTGTTGATCCTACACGCTGTTTACCACATAGGCATGTAATATGATTCACACAGTAAGAGGTATTACAATTAATAAAACTCTTGATCTCAAATGTTTTGCTTTGATCAAAGTATAGAAGATAGTGGCCTTGTAGTTAGTATATTCATAACAAATGCAACCATTGCATCAGAAACAATCTATAGGTTTCTCAAGTAACCTGTTGTCAGAGGTTGTCTGAGTATACTTAACGGTATCACTTGGACTGAGAAGATTCTTGATAGTTTTAGATCTTGTAAAAGTAATTCCTGGGTTATCAGTTAATAATTGGGACAACAAGCCAGAACCTGGTGACAAATCTGATGTTGTCACTCTCAGTAGAACAGTTCCAATTGTGACTAACCCTGGGCAAAGCACTACGCTACGCTCGCGTAGTTTGCGAAGTTTGCGCTACTTCGCACAATGCGAATTGCACGTAGCACAGTGCAAACATGCGTAGCGTAGCGTAGCGTAGTGCAGCAGTCATTTTTGCTTGCTCGCGGTCCTCAACGTCAAGTTGGCGACCGCGAGCAAGCAAAATGACATCCCGGCGAGACTTTTTCCTCGTTCGCGATCAGCAACATCAAGTTGCCGATCGCGAACGTGGAAAATAAACCTCCGGCGAGATTCTCAACGCGGGGAGGTCAGGTTTCTCATTGCGAGTGGTCGAGTATGCTCGCGACCGCTCGCGATGAGAAACTACAAGTCCGCGTTGAGAAAGCTGCCGCTCGAGTAAAAATCTACTCGAGCGGCAGTAAGCAGACAGCTCGCACTGTGCAAGATGCCGTTTTCAATGATTGCACAGTGCGGACAAGCATCCGGCACTGTGCAATCATTGCGAACAGTGCACTACGCAGTTCGCGTAGTGCCAAGCGTAGCTCGCGTAGTGCGAACTGCACTTTGCGTAGCTTCGCGTAGCGCTACTTCGCGAACTACGCCCAGGCTTAATTGTGACACAAGAGTTCCCCGCGTGGGATAGAGTTTTTCTTGGCACATGGATGTGTCGATGAATAGTAGAGGGCCCTATTAACAGCTTTGGGTTTAAAAAGGATCCTCTTATGTAGTTTATCTTCCAACATAAAAAGTTTCAGATCCAATCAAGAGAATCTGCCTTTATTAAACTCCAAGGAGAGTGCCACACTTATTGAGTTATTATTATTGAGGTACAGATGATGATCTTTTTTTTTCTTTTCTTTTTATTAAATTTTCTTAGGTCATAGTACAAAATCGATAAACAGGTACAATTCATACAGGATAAAACATCAGAAAAGAGCGATCAAACAGGGAAAGTAGAATCAATTAATTTCCATCATTAATTCATTTCTGGTACATAGATTGGTCAATATGCTAACTAAGGGATTATAATATATAACAAGAGCTTGTTTGCCTAATAAATTACACCATTTGATTTATCCAGTTAATCATTACCAGCAGTGATAAAATCCCATCTAAAATTCTTCCAGATCCTATCAAACTTTAGCAGCGGGAGGGAGCCTCTTGCTTTAGCCAAAACGAGCTCTGATTCATATATTTGATAAAAAGGGAGCACCATTCCTTGTCTTTGGGAGCATCCTCTGAGATCCCAGCTTGAGCTATACAAAGTCGGGCAGATACAAGCATAATCATAGTTAACTTCTGTAGACCTTCTGCCAATTCATTTTTAACACCCATCATTTTCTCTTTAACTGATAGTTGTACCGAAAAGCCAAGGCTAGGCAACATACCATTAGTTACACCATCCCAGAATTTTTGTAAACGGGGACAGAGTACAAACATGTTAAGGACATCGGCATCCAGAAGCTTACATTTAGGACATCTCGTTCTATCTGTCCTGTCTACAGTGGGTGATACTCCCCATTTTAAAATTACATCTGGGGTATAGTATAGAAAGCACAACGTGTGCCACTGTTGCAGCTTGAGATTAATGGAGTGCACTGAATGATCTAGTAAGTTTAAGGCCATCTGAGTCTCTCCGGCTGAGATCTCTGATAAGAGAAGTCTACTCCATTTTGCAGAGAATAGTGGGTTATTGTTGGAAAACGAGGCAGTATCTGTGAGGCCTGCACAAATAACATGTCACATTTGTCCTTCACTGGGAACCAAACACCCTAGTGCAGCGCCTGACTCTCAGAGGGTAGCGTTGCAGAGCAGTCTAAGGGTTACTCAAGGGAGGTGGTGTGGGCTAGTAATCGCCATTACAGGTGCGCAGAAATAACACTCAATAATTGATTGTCCAGTCTGTACTTTGCTTTATAAAATTAAGAGTACATTTATTAAACACACACACTACTTAATACTATGCAACAATTTACAAATATACATAAGTTGTTGGAATTACTTTGTGACATTGCCTAACATTTCCACCCCTCCCAAAGGGGGGTGGGGTCTAGTACTACCACTCCCGTGTATGCACATCATCTTGCCCCCCTAATGCAGTGGGTTGAACATAACCTGGAGCGAGGCCCTGCACACTGGCACCATCCCAGTGGCGACCTACCCCCTTATCTCAACAAGCATTTAAAATAGGCACACCTGCCCTGGTGACACATAACCCTGACTGAACATGTCATACTGACCATATAGTATACACCTCTACATCTTAGGGGCTAACAGTCTGGGTTGTTCTTCACCTAACGCAGCAGCAAGAAAACATGTTTGGGCACCACTTTAAATGAGGTACTTTTCATAGCTGATAACAGTTGTAATGCATTGCAATCACAGCCTCTAAAAGGCCTCACAGGTAAAATCACAGGAGTAAGCATTTACAGCCAGACACCCTAGCAGGAATGTCCAGCAACATAACCCCATTTGGCTTATGACATCACCTTACACAGGTACTTCACATAACACATGTGACTTTCAGACCCTCTAAAAAGAAATAACATAGGTAAATGCCTTTGTGGTGTAATTACACCTCTTCACCTCCAGGGACTGCCCTTCTACAGACATCCCCAACTCAGCCCTTCACACCTTGATGCACTTCTCAATACACCCCCAGCTGTAGAACAAAAGTTCCAGCCCAGGAGGTGATTAAATGCTAGCTGAGCCCTTGAGGGGTTATTCTTTTGAGTCCCCATGAGACTTAGGGAGGGACCTTCTTCCGTTGGGCTGGGGGAGACTGCGTTGCTCCTGCAGCTCCCCCATGCATCCGTGAAATGTTCGCATATAGTCCCTCAGCTGAAGGTATTTAAAGAAAGAGTGATGAGGCAATTGATAAGCTTCCCGTAGGTCAGAAAAGGATCTAAAACCATTTAAATCAAATAGTCGGCCCATTTTTGTAATGCCACGGTCTGCCCAAGCCCTACAGGTTAGATCTCGGAAGATACAGAAGAAGGCAAGTTTATCCCATATGGGGGTCTCCTTATTGAAAAAAACGATAGAATATTTCTTGCAAATACCCCTCCAATTATAGATGATATCCTTAAGTACTTTAAAACGTACCCTCTTAAAGTAATTAGGATCATCTAGTCGATAGAAAAAAGTCTAGCTTCTGCTCCCAAGGCAAGCTGAGGGCAAAGTGGTGTTTGATTTAGCTCACCATATATCAATAGACTCCGCAAGCGACCAGTAAAAGCGGCCCAAAAATACAGTTTAAAGTCTGAGAGTGAAAGCCCTCCCATTCCATAAGAGGATTTCAGAAGTCGGCTAGCACTTCTAGCCCTCTGTAACACCAGATGATGCTACTAATAGTGCCTTCCAGTTGCCTAAAAAAGGAATCCGAGACCCTCAGCAGGATTGCCCTGAATAGATAAAGAAATTTGGGCAGAATATTAATTTTAATAATATTCACACGACCAATAACGGTGAGTGGCAGCTTATTCCATGATTTTAATGTAATGACTGTTGCTGATAGCAAAGTTTCATAATTTAATTTTACGATATTGAAAACTGCGGAGCACAACCTAATACCTAAGTAAACTGTTGACATAGTAGTCCCTAGAAATAAGGAATTAGGGGTGAAATTCAAAAGAACCTGTGTTTTACCTAGATTCAATTTGTAGCCAGAAAATTCACCAAACGTACGTGCTTCCTGAAAGATCTGGGTAATAGCTGTTGCCGGGTTAGTGGAAAAAATATCCACATCATCGGCGTATGCATTCAGTTTGAGTTGTCGACCCTCAAATACTCATGACTGGATACCTATATTCCGAAGAAGGGACTGCAGATAACGTTCTATATACAGAGCAAAAAGGAGAGGTGAAAGTGGGCACCTCTGCCTTGTCCCACTATAAATACGTAAAAACTCGGAATAGCTCCCAGCATACGCAACTCGGGCACGAGGGCTCTTATAAAGTGCATAAATCAGTTTAACAAAGTCCTCCCCTATACCAAAAGCAGGAATCAGAACCCATAGGCAATCCTAAGCAACATGGTCGAATGCCTTCTCCGCATCAAGTAATATCATGCTCATGTTGGATTCTCCCGCTATATCAGTTGTGGCAATTGCTATATTAATATGCTCTGTGGTGTCCCTACCAGGGACAAATCCATGCTGCTGTGGGGATACTAACACCGAGATCAATGAAGCGAGGCGACAAGCTAAAATGTTAGCAAACCATTTAGCATCTGTATTCATCAATGAGATAGGTCTATATGAACCCACATCATAGGACGGTTTGTCCTTTTTAAGAAAACCACAATATTAGTTATATTCCAGCTATCTGGAATGGCCCCTCCAGTCTGAATAAATTGTATAATATGATAAAATTCTGCACTCTAGTGCAGTATTTCTTTAAATGTTTTATAAAACTCTATAGGGAGCGCGTCCTCCCCAGCAGCCTTACCCGATGACAGGGCCATAAGTGTAGTCTCAATTTCCAGTCGTGAGATTTCTGTCTGCAGATCGTATGCCTGCTCCTCTGTAAGAGAAGGTAAATGGCACTGTTGGATATACTCCCTACACTTGTCCATATCAAACACTTGTAACTGGCTATAATGCCTACCGTAAAATTGAGAGAACTGCTCCAGGATGAGTTGAGGTTTAGTATAAAGCCTACCGTCTAATCCCTTAATGGCCTGAATTCTACCTTTCGTTTGTTGTTCTGCAATT
Organism: Calotriton arnoldi; assembly: GCA_963921515.1. Classification (NCBI taxonomy): domain Eukaryota; kingdom Metazoa; phylum Chordata; class Amphibia; order Caudata; family Salamandridae; genus Calotriton; species Calotriton arnoldi. The sequence continues at coordinate 3,323,298 of CAWUFW010000300.1, read as the reverse complement.
TGGTATGCTAATACATGGCCAACCCTCTCCCCATATTCATACTGAAGCTTCTTATACTTCACAAATCTATCTGCCACCTGTTACTTCAATCTGCGCTTAGCACAACATCACATTTCTAGCAATTGTCCAAATACTTGGCGTTCATCATTAGCACCGTTTGTAATTTAAATGGCGCGCAATAACTTGAGATGGCGCACAGTTTGTCGCAGAGTATAAACTTCTTCAGTAGCAACTCTATTTTGCTTAGTCACATATTGTAGCATTATGCCATGAACATATTCTTTCATGGCATCCCATACTATTGTGGGGAGGGTTGATCCTCTATTAATAATAAAAAAATCCCTAAGTAAGCCCGAGGTAGACTGTATATACTCACTATTGGTCAATAAATGGCTGGGGAAAGTGAACCTAGGGCTATTGGGCTTAGCCCACCTCAGGTCCGGTAAAAAGTGGAAATATATGGGGTTGTGATATGAAACTACCCTTGGGCATACAATAATTTCCATATTATCTACCAGCATACGCTTATAAAAAAACATGTAAATCCTTGAATACTGCTTGTGTGGGTGAGAATAATATGTATAACCAGGGTTGACTGGGTAGAGAGTCCGCCAAGCGTCACATAAACCACATAGCTTTAATCAGATCATTAAGGGAGGCCCTAGTTCTAGGTTTACGAGAGGTAGCCCTACGGTTAGTAGAATCAATGCTATAATACATTACATAATTAAAATCACCCATAAGAATCAGTTCACCTGCCCAATCCAGCAATTCAAGTGAAAGTGTATCAAATATTTTGGGGTCGTCAACATTTGGTCCATAAACAACACATAACACATATTTAACTGAATGTAAGATTAATCGTACCAATACCCATCTACCCCTAGGGTCAGCCGCAGTTTTTAATACCTGACCTTGGAATTTTTTGGAAGAAAGGGCAGCCACCCCCCGAATCGCTGTAGTCTGGGATGTGCAAGCAACAATATCGTAATCCAGCTGTCTGAGTAAGGCCCTATCCTTATATGCCAGATGAGTCTCAGTCAAAGCTACCAAATGGGGTTTATAGTATGCAATCTTCCCTTGCACCAATTGTCGCTTAGGCCGTGCATTAATCCCTGGCACATTCCAGAACATACATCGAACCATCTTATCCATCTATACAGTATAGAAAGAGTCTGATTTCCCCCATCTTGACAGTCCAGTACAGACTTTGCATATTGATTAAAAAACTTAGCATACGTCCTGTATGAAACACTTGTCTATGATCAATGAACTGACGCAGCTTCCATTTCTGGTCCATTGTAGGGCTACATAAATCTGACCGGGCAACAATTGACATGCTGTCGACAAAGACCGGAGATGTTGGTCGGGCAGTAAGAGAGATGGCTTGTCTCAAAAGAAAATTCCCAATATATATCAGCATAGACCGAGGCTGTACCCCCTTTGCATTAGGGGCACTACGGTTGAGGGGGAGCCGATGAGCATGCTGTATCTGTGAATCCCAGTCCCAGCCACTCCGATCCGGGAAAGCCCTTCTGAATAATTTCACCATATACTGCCGAGGATCAGCACCTTCCTTACCATCCGGTATCCCAAAAACCCTCCGATTGTTTCTCCTATTCCGATTTTCAATATCCTCCATCTTCGTCAGAAGGAATTTAAGCTGGCTCTCGTGGCTCTCTACAGACTTAATTGTTTTCGCCACCATCTCTTCATTACTGGACACTCTTTGCTGCAAATCACTCACATCCGTCATAAGATTACAGATCTGCCCAGAGACCACCTCCAACGATTTTTGCATCTGTGCATTGCCTGCTCTTGCCTGATTATAGTAGGACTGCGCCTCGGCCCACTGCATCTGTACGGCTACCAAAATAGATCTTATAGATAGTTCCTGCGCGGCCTCTCCCATCTTGCTCATCAGCTCCTTAGTCATAAACAGAGGAGAAAGATCTGATAATGTCCCCGAGGATATATCAGAGGAAGAACTGATGTTCGGGTGGAGTGTATTTGCCGGGGGCATTGTGCTTGTGGATCAGAGTGTTATAGTTCACCAACCGAGCCTAGAAATGGGGCAGATATTTGATCAATAATTGACTTAACTTCCCCCTTAGAGGTCACCCACTTCCTAAGTGAGCTACACTTTACACCCTGATCACTAGCCTTGCTGGGCTGCCGATGCTTTTCAGATTTTGCCATGATTTCTTGGAGAGTACCTGTCGCTGTGACAAAATTCACCAAGCCAAACAGCCGCAGCGATGGGAAGCATAGAAAACAAAGAGATGCGTTGATTCCTGAGACCTTCGTGGATGTGATGCGACAGTTCCGCTGGGCACAGGGGAGCGGTGCGTCGGGTCCGGTCTGTAGGGGGAAGCGATGTGTCAATTCTGAGATGACTCCGATCCACGGGTGATGCGTTGTGGAAACCTTGCCACACAGGGACGATGCGTGGGAATCCGGGGTGCTTTGGCGAACGATGCGGCGGTGTCGAGCAGCGATGCATCGATTTCTTCAGCCGCGATCCCTTGATGCGGCGATTCTTGCAGCAGCAACAGGCGCTGCTTCAGTTTCAGCAGCGGCGCAGCGATGCGTGGAGATTCTTCTCGCACCACGGCGTTGCGTCGGAAAACTGTCGCAAGAAGAGCGATGCGTCGATTTTCTTGTTCTTGTGTAGCTTTCCAGCTCCCAGCAGCAGAAACAACCTTCAGAGGCCCCACACAGTCACAGGCACTTCTTGGCAGGTCAGAACTCCCAGCAAGGAAGTTCAGGGGAGCTGGGGGTGAAGTCCTTGTGTTCCTGAGACTTCAAAACAGGAGGCAAGCTCTACTCAAGCCCTTGGAGACTTTCCTCAAGCAGGGGTCACAGCACACAGCAAAGTCCTTCTCCTTTCCTTGGCAGAAACAGCCACTGCAGGCCAACCCCAGACAGCACAGCAAGGGCAGTACTTCTCCTCCGTTTCTCCAGCTCTTCTCCTTGGCAAAGGTTCCTCTTGATTCCAGAAGTAGTCTAAAGTTCAGGGGTTTTAGGTCTAATACTTATAACCCAAAATGTCTTTGTTCTCTTTGTGCAGAGAAGCCCTGTGCCCGGTCAAAACCAGTTCTGTCCTCTCTGGTGCAGCTTCCTGGCAGGAGGTGGAGAACGCATTGTGGAAAGCAGACCAGGCCCATTCAGGTGAAAGGAAATCTCCTCCCCCTACTCTAAATGCAGCCCAGGTCTATTCAGCCCAGCCCTGACTCATCAGGCTCTCTGGAGCCACTGCTCCTCCCCAGCCCCTGTCCTCTAAAATCCACACATGCAATACACAAACCTAGCAGAGGCACACTGGATGTCTAAGCAAGAAAATACCTACTTTCTAAAAGTGGTATTTTCAAACACAGAATGTAAAAATCACCCCCCCTAAAAGATGCATTTTAACATTCTGAGTTCATGCATACTAAACTTTATTTTCCTACCTTGTTCCCAGGGGTAGTTATGTTTATAAGATGTTATAAACAAACTCCCCATTCTATCCTATGGGAACAGGTAACCTTGCAATAGTGAAAAACGAAATGTGCAGTAATTCACTATCGGGACATGCCACACACACCAGGGCATGTCCTACCTTTCACATACACTGCACCCTGCCCACAGGGGTACCTTGGGTCTACCCACTGGTGGCTAACATGTAAGAAAAGGGAAGGTTAGGGCCTGGCAAGAGGGTGCACTTGCCAAGTCAACATGGCAGTTAACAACTGCGCACAGACACTGCGGTGGCAGGTCAGAGTTACCGTTTCAGAGGTACTCGTGTGGGTGGCACAATCAGTGCTGCAGGCCCACTAGTAGTATTTGATTTACCAGCCCTGGCACACTTAGTGCACTTTACTAGGGACCTACCAGTAAATCAAATATGCCAATCAGGGAGAACCAATTGTAACAACAATTTACACAGGGAGCACTTGCACTTTGACACTGATCAGCAGTGGCAAAGTGCCCAAAGCATCTAAGCCAGCAAAAACTAAATCCAGCACAGCATCAAAAATACAGGAGTTAGAGGCAAAAAGTCAGAGGAAACCGCGCCAAAGATGTCAAGTCTAACAACTCTGATATTTTTTTGTTTATTCTTCTTGTCTGTGTCCCCCTCTCTGTCTTTTTTGGGGGGCCCATCTCAGTCTTCGTTCTCTGAATTGCGCTGTTTCCACAAGTCGAATTCATTTGAGCTTGTCTAAAAATGTACTGGTTCTATCTTTGTTATTAGTTGCTGACTTTAAATCAGACCCAGCTGAACTAACACTGGAGGTGTCTGAGACAACTATACTATCCAAGGATTGTGTTTTACTCACTTGTGGTTGTTTCTTGAATGTAATCAAATTTTCTTGCATATAAATACACTCTCCCTGTTTTGTAGCATCTGTCATCCCTAAGAACCCTGCTCCTTTTCTGATCTTTAATCTCCTCCTGTTATTTATTAAGATCTTCATCTACAATCTCATACGTGTTCTTTTTCTAAGTACCTTCTTCCAGTTTTAAGGGTGAAATAATAATATTTTTAGCTGTTTCATTTTCTTTACAATGGTCTGCCTTTTTGCTTTCTGCTTGCTCTTTTAGCATCAGCATCAATATCCTAGATATTTCTGTAAGTTTCCTCTCATATTTCTCAGCTTGAATGGTATCATTGTTTCTGAACCACAGGTACAATATTAATTCATCTCTATTCTTTACATATTCTGTCTGACATTTTCAAATAATTTCCCTAACAAGATTATACATACAAATAAGACCAAATGACCCAAACAATTTTCTACTGCAGTTTTCACTATTTTCTTTTGGATTGGCATCTGACATATACAGTAAACAGAAGTAAATTTGGGTTTTTGAGTCAGTTTTACTGGCCCTGCAGTCCATCTACCTGAAACATCAACCAGAAATACCACTGGTCACGAAATTAAACTTCACAGCACAATTTATTCAGGGAGGACATCGTCTCAAAAAATATACCCAAGTCAAGATAGCTCTGACACAAGCAGACTAACTGTTTTCTGCGTCAGCAGATTCCTACTGGCAGTGGTTGTGATTAGAAAGCGACTTGGTCTTCCACTAAAAAAATTAGAGCTCTGCACTTCAGCTAACTTGGCAGTGGGACTTATCAGGAAGCAATGCAGCCTTCCGCCTTTGCATTCGAGCACTTGCACTTACTTAATTTGGTCGCACTGCAAGACTTTGTAGGGCATGCACGTGTACCTGTGTTATGATATGAGAGCCACCGTCGCTATCTGCTAGCTTTATTACCGGTACTGATCAATCAATTTCACATCACGTGCTATAACTATGCAGATGACACGCAAATACTCCTTCAACTGGAATGCCCCAAAAACATTGGAAACTCACCAATTTTCAGTTGTCTCAGAGCCGTGGATCAATAGATGACGTAGAGCCATCTCAAATTGAATGCTTCCAAAACGGAAATACTCACGTGTGGCGATTGGAAACATTATGACCCGCTTGCCGCCTGGCCTGATGAACTGGGATCACCGCCTAAAGTATCGAAGGAAGTAAGAAACCTCGGAATGACCATGGACTCCAAGCTGTTGATGAATGCCCAAGTGGACAAACTAGCAAGATCAAGCTTTGTTACTATAAAAACTCTGCGACGAAACTTCCCCCATTTGGGATTTCCACACAAGGTCCAAGCTACCATCTCCCTTGTTCTGTCCAAACTCGATTACGCCAATAGCCTCTACCACGGATCACCTTTAACGTCTATGAAAAGGCTACAACAGATTCAGAATTCGGCTGCCAGACTACTCTTGCATATCAAACCGCGAGACCACATCTCCCCTGCCTTGAAAGCTCGCATTGGTTTCAGGTTGCTAGAAGATCCACGTTCAAGCTGTTTTGTCTCACCCACAAAGCAATACATGGAATGGGACCACTCTTCATCAGGAATAAAATCACCAAACACATTCATCATAGGAGCCTCCGCTCTAGAGTGGCACCTCGCCTCAAAATCCCAAGATACAAGAAAAAAACCATGGGTGGCACATCCTTCTCTGTTCAAGCAGCCAAAATATGGAACTCTTTACCCCCCAACATAAGATCCACCGACAACCACCTTATCTTCAGAAAACTACTCAAGAATTGGCTCTTCCCCACAGAAGCACCATACGCAAACAGAAAGATATAGCATATCCCTCTGTATATAAGCATTTATTTGTACTATAGACATGTGCCTATATAGGTGTATTGATTTGTATAAACATGTTGATTAATTATGTTTTTAAAAAAATGAATAACTAAATACATTTTTAAGTACAAAACTTGAAAACCAGATTTTATCGAATGCATCTATAATCTACTTATACTTACTTCCTTTATGCATCTATATACCTTCCATGTACTTGGATCTATGTATTTATTACTTTCCTCCCCCCAAAAAATAAAAGCATGTTCAATGCACTACCCTATTTCTCACCCTATACCTCTATCAATATCTTTAATCTACATATACTTACCTCCTTTATGCATCTATATACTTTCCATGTACTTATGGATCTATATATTTATTACTTTCTTCTAATTCAGCATATTCAATGCACTACCTATTTCTCACCCTCTACCTCTCTCAATATATCTTCTACCCCAACTTTCTGACTTATCTCAAACTTCTTTCTTCTACTCTTTCCGACACTACCCTATTTCTCACCCTATGCCTCTATCAATATAACCTGTACATCCACTCTCTCATTTATCTCAAACCCCATACCACTACTATGACCCCCAAATTAGCCCTTTCTAGACTCTCCCCTACTCTACCCCTCCTTGCACCATCTGACACCTTTTTTACTATACAGATCCCCCAAAACAAGCCTTTCTAAACTCTTCCCTCTGACTCCTCCCCTCCACGTCCCTTTTTACTCATCCCAAGCCTCCCACTTCTGCTATGATGTCCCAAAAAATCCCCCAAAAAATCGAAATCCTTCACTCTTCTATCCCTCCACTATCCTTTAAAAAAAAAAAAAAATAACAGACTAACATGTCCACTTATCAAATTTCATATTTTACTATACTAATTCACCACTAATCCTTTATGGGTTCCGAGTAGCGTGCTACTCGCTGGAAAAAGCGCTTCAACACCTCATTAGGGGTAGCAAGCACTATATAAATGCAACCCTTTTTCCCTCTTCTATCCCTCCGCTATCCTTCTCAATCCAAATAACTGACTAATATCCCCCACTCAAATTACTTTCATATTTCACTATACTAATTCACCACTAATCCTTTATGGGTTCCGGACTAGCGTGCTACTCGCCGAAAAAGCGCTTCAACACCCCATCAGGGGTAACAAGCGCTAGATATATATGCAAACCTCTGTCCCTCTTCTATCCCCCAGCTACCCTTCTCAATCCAAATAACGACTGACATATCCACCACTCAAATTACTTTCATATTTCACTATACTAATTCAACACTAATCCTTTAATGGGTTGCGGAGTAGCGTGCTACTCGCCAAAAAAAGCACTTCAACACCCCAACAGGGGTAACAAGCGCCATATAAATGCAAACCTTTTTTCCCTCTTCTATCCCTCCGCTATCCTTCTCAATCCAAATAACTGACTAATATCCACCACTCAAATTACTTTCATATTTCACTATACTAATTCACCACTAATCCTTTATGGGTTCCGGAGTAGCGTGCTACTCACCAAAAAGAAGCGCTTCAACACCCCATCAGGGGTAACAAGCGCTATATAAATGCAAACCTTTTTCCCTCTTCTATCCCTCCGCTATCCTTCTGAATCCAAATAACTGACTAACCTATCCACCACTCAAATTACCTTCATATTTCACTATACTAATTCAACACTAATACTTCTTGGGTTCCGGAGTAGTGTGCTACTCGCCGAAAAAAGCACTTTGACGCCTCGTCAGGGGTAGTAAGCGCTATATAAATGCAATTACAATTACAATTACAATGTCCAAGCCGTCAAATTTTAGATTTAAGACACATGAGTTTTATCTTGTACAGCATTGTGTTTTTAACAAATTTTACTGATGTACTGGTGTATATGTAAATGTTTGAACTTGTGGTATATACAGCGATATAGATAAGGAGGAACCACTTTTCGCTTTTATATACTTAACAAACCAAGGTTCCTCTCTTCATTGGGCTAGACCTTTTTCGCTACATGGACAAACATGCATTGATAAAGCGATTTAGTTTGACGTTTGTATGGGATATACCCTCCTGATCCTCAAGCCATACAAACGTTAAACCATTTGGCTTTCCCAATGTCTTCTCTTTTTAGCAGCCACTACACAATAGTGCAGTGGTGGCTCGCAGAGGGAGTGCTGTGGGGAGGTGGGGCGGGGGCGGGGGAGGGGGAGGGTGGGGTGGTAGTGGAGTCTGACATACGACGGCATGGAGTAAGGTAAGTAAATAAATAAATAAAACTATTTACCTTGCGCTCGCTGCATCGCCGAGTTGGCGATGCAGCAAGCGCAAGGTAAATAGTTTTATTTATTTATTTACTTACCTTACTCCATGCCATCATATGTCCGACTCTACTACCCCCCACCCAGCCCCACGCCTCAACGCCCCACAGCACTCCCTCTGCGAGCCGCCACTACAATAGTGCACACATTTGTTGTGGGCAGGCGCTCAGGGGGCCTTTACTTGTGGTGTACTACAGATATGCTCTACACACCTTCATTTTTGGGTTCTTGACTTTATCAAAAACCAGTCTGAATTCATGAAGCGTCACATGCACAATATGTGTCTTCTCTACCGATCTAGTGATAGCTGAGATAAGCACAGTGTAAACTAGTTTGTGAAATCATTTTGATTTTAAGAGCCCATTTACTAGAATGGCAAGTCTGGTATAAAACAGAATTCTCAAAAGATACAGCAACATTATTAAAATGTTCACAAATGTTACAAATAAAAGTCTCGATGGCTGTAAAAGAAATTTCAACACAATTTGCCACAGTCTGACTCATTTATAAGAAGTACAGCTTTGTCGTTGTTTGCTCTTATGTGCAAGCTAATTGGCCTATCCTCAAACTTGAGAAATACAGCTCTGGCCCCACTGTCAGAGAAATTAAGCTCCTGGACATGTCCTGTCATGCCCCACTGTTGAGCTCTTCACATATTACATGTTTTAGGTCATAATTAAGTTGGCCTTCTCGAGACAGGGAGTCCTCTTAGATTTCTCTGTTGATAAAGCTTTTTATTCTCATTTCATTTCAGGGATTTGTTCGCCTGCACAGAGAGCCCCTCCTCATTGTAGTAAAGTTCACTCTTATGTAGGTAAGTGGCGCCACCTGCCTGGCGATGCTGATGTTTTCATAGTCATTGTGTGTTTTTGTACAAATACGCCTGCAAAACATAAGACCGTTCGTTAAATGTCTGCATTTTTTCATTTGTCATGGCTAAGATCACAAAAGCAGCTCCTGAGATGTCAACTTAGTGTGTTTCACTGTTGCCGGTTTGTCTTGAGGTTGCTGTAGTAGTGACCACTTTCAGTCTACTACACACGCCTCTGGGCTACAGTTTGGTGGAAATCAGTCTAACTCTCTGAGCCAGGCCCAGTTTCAGGAATTTGTATTTGGATGGGCCAAGGGGATGTTCGGGTGGACCAATGTGGGCCAAATGTTCTTCAGTTCTGGAGCTAGCCTGCACGCCCTAGATTTACATTATGCAGTCTTCGTCCTAACAGGCATACACAGCAAGTAGAGAATTATTACAGCGTAAGATCTGAAGTCTATACTCACCAACCCCAATCCCCATAATTTTCAGCAGGCCTGGCTTCAACAGAAACACCTAGATACCAAGCAGATTGTAATAGTAGTTCAAGCTTAAGGAAGTCCCTGTTACCACACTCGAGCCTTGACATCTTAACACTGACAAGACTCCCTTCAATTTTCCCAACACTTATTTATTTATTTGCACACTGTTAGCTTTGTAACTGTTTATTTTAATGTCATTCTTTTGCGGTGTACTTTCATTAATAAAAAAGTTTAAATAACAGGAACAAATTTGGAAAAAAAGAAAGCAGCATTGTTGACAATTGAGAGAAGTTTTCATGCTGGGCAATTGTAAAACTGGTAATTGCAGTCAAAGAGGTAACCTTCTGAGGCCATGGTTACAGAAGGAGAGGCAGATGCTTGTGTAGCCCCTTCCACTAATATTGCTGGTGCACATGTAGAGCCAGCGCGATCTTCAGAGGACGTTCCTTCAATGCATAGAGGCATGGCCCCATGTGCATAAGGCATGGGAATCAAAAGCCAGCACACACACTAACAGTTCTGTACCAGTATGAATTGAATGCTCTCTCAAGTTGCCAAACTTGCTCTGTGAATAAAAGTTTAAAAACGGTTGGGATGTAGAGCCATAAAGAGCATTTGCTTGCCTCGGATATATGTTATGTTATGTTATATTATGTTATGTTGATTTCTAAAATGCACTCTCATCTGAGCAGGTGTGAAACTAGCCAAGCCTAGGTGCTAATGTGGCTACTTGAAAAGCCAAGTCTTCAATGCATAGTATTACTTTATTACATTATTTTTGTCATTTTTAGGTCTCGCCTGAGTCAGCGCTTAGCGCTGCCCTGGGCGAGAGTTTTAGTAAGGGGGTTTTGGAAGTGCAAACAGCAGTGGCTTTTGCTGGCGACCAGCTTGCGTTCACGTGAGCATGCACGCGCGTCACGGGTCATTAAGTGCATCGCGATCGCGATCACTTTCACTTTCGCGGCTTTGAAGTAAAGAAATAGATTATTTTTCTATTTCTTTACTTTTGCTATAATTGCTGCACCCGCGCTTTACTTTTAACGTTAAAAGTAAAGCGCGGGTGCTGCGATTGTAGCAAAAGTAAAGAAATAGAAAAATTTTCTTTACTTTTGCTATAATCGCGGCACCCGCACTTTACTTTTAATGTTAAAGCGCTTTACTTTTAATGTTAAAAGTAAAGCGCGGGTGCCGCGATTATAATGGTGTAGCCAATAGGTCTCGCTTTTGGGACCTTATAAGTATTTACATATGCAACTGTTGCATGGCTAAACACTTATAAGGTCCCAAAGGCGAGACCTATTGGCTATGCCAATGCTTGTTTACACTTGTTTCCAATGTCTGGGAATAGGTTGCACCTCATTAGTATAATTTTAACAATAGCAGTAAGCAAAAAAAAGGTGACCATCAACCTTTGCGAAGGGCCTTCAACTGCGCTGCCCACATGTTGCACAATGTTTAGTAAAGTTTGATCCCTTTGAGCTGGAAACTTTTTTTTCTTCAGATTATGCAACAGATGATGGATATGTGGCAAATGCGGAAAATCCATAATTATGCGGAAAAAACCCACAGCGGAAATATTGCATAGTTCCAGTGGCGCTGGCTATAGCCTGGGAATGTGCAATGTACTGTAACAAGATATCCGATTTTGAAATGCTCAGATTTGTAACCTTGTCGTAGTGGGGAGAATAAGTTAAGCCCAGCACAATATCTTACTTGAGATAACACGGTTATTTATTTTTCAACAGCATCTGCCAGAGAACAGACATACACACTTAGGTCCTGACTCAGAGAGAAACCTACACTTTTGTGTAAGTTTGTTTTATGGGGGAATTCACAATCTATAAGTTTAATTTTGCTAACAGTAATTTCATGACTGCTGAGACTCCAGACTCATGAAGGCCTGCCCTGTCTTTTTATGTGCAGAGTTCTCAGCCACAACTGTGGAGTGTTCGCAGCTGTACAATTACTATTAGTAAAATTAAACTTGCACTTTGGGACTACCAAAGAAATAGTGAACTTACACAGAAATACAAGTTTACCTTTGTGAATCAGACCCTTATTCTACTAGGTATTGTAATTCCATATTCATTCTTAGGTAATAGGCAGACATTTAAGATTCCCTTGTGGCTGCTCATCCAATTAGGCCTGCACAGATATTATCTGAATAGTATAATGCATGCCCTATCCTAAAGCATATTACTGCATGCATCATACAAAGACTAAAATACGGAGACACTCTCAAAACCCCACACAGAAACAGCCATAATTGAGGTGCAGAAGGTGCTTACCGCCCTGGGCCTTGGTGTCACCTACAGTGGCAACGGCAGGTAAACCCCTGTCCCCACTCCTCCAACACATACTGCTGAACTGTAGCTTGCCGCAGACATGAGCTTGAGTTGCCAACTACAAATCTTTTTAACAGTATGGTCTTTATTTTATTATCTCTAGCACAAAAATAGGGAAAATCACCAAAAACTGATAATTTGCCCCATGTCAGTACATAGTTAAAATAGTAATTACAAAATTAATGCACTTTAAAATAAATGTGTTCTAGAGGTTCCTTATGACCCTTGACTGATAATCAAAGTAAACTAAGCAAAAAAAGATCACAACCTTCCACCGTCGACATGGAGGAAACACTTAACAGGAGCGTTCTCCTTGGCCTCTTCTGTTGTGACTGGGTGGGCCAAAGGTCATTTTTGGGTGGGCCTGGCCCACCCGGCCCCCCTTCTAGAACTGGGCCTGCTCTAAGCATAAACTGAAGTGCATGAGCAGTCATTGCACAGTGGCCACAAAACCAACACACAAGATGAGAGATGTCAAATTAGTTTTACCTCCTTGAGCTGCAATTAGTTACTACTTTCAGCTTAAGAACGTTTTGGGTGATTGTTTTTGACTGGGGTGATGGGGAAAACATCACACTGTTCTTTCAATACATTGCCAAGCAGACGTCTCTCGTTGCCTCATCTATTGGCAAAATCTATATAATAAACCAACTTAATTCCTAATTTCATTGAGCTTATGCTATTTCAAGAATTGTTTTTATCACTTGTATTTCCCATCATTCATCTGCACAGGAAGTGACACCACTTCTTGCCTTATCCTTACTTCAGTCAACTTCTTCAGTTTCTCCCATCACCCAGGTGACCCTAACATAAGCAGACACAGTCAATGGCATTGCCTATTTGGGTCTGTTACGGCTTTGGGGGACAACAACTGTTCCACAGTGTAGGAAATCTGTTTTTTTGCTCTGCTGGACACTGCTGGAACTTTGATTCAATGCTCAGAGAAACCATTACTGGTTTCGCACAGCATGTGGCTACTTCATGATGAATACATTGATTGTATTCTGTTTCTCAGCCACAGGCACACAACCTGCCAGATCTGAAAACGGGCTGTTTTCCCTTTGCTCAACCTCACAGAGGACTGCAGAAGAGTAAAGGAGGGGGGATAACCGCCTTCACAGTAGCCCAATTAAAGATAAGATAGGAATGTCTTTCAGTGAATCATCAAATGGACTTGCAGGGCTAGGATTTGAGAGGAGGAAATATATATTTTCATCATGTCCTCCATTGAAGACTAGGATCAGGGGTTACCAAGCCAGTTTATGTGAGACCCGACTTGGTATTCAATGGGAGGAAACCAATGTAAATGGGCTAAAATATGGGCAGCCCAGTGTAAACATTCAAAAAGCTTGAACTCACCATTGAGATATCCAGTTCCTTGTCGAGAAGGAAAGACTGTCGTACACTGTACCTATGGTAGGGAGTTCCTCCTCTACCTCTGCTAGGTGCTATATCTGTTGGTATTTCAGTGAGAAACTTAGTATTGGATTGAGAGAGGCATGCTGCTTGTCACTTGCTAGAGAGTCTTGGAAATACATAGACCCTCTGAAGTGGGTGGGGGAAGTTCTGTGGCTGAATAGCTACTGAGACCAGACTGAAACACAGCTGGAAGTCTGAGAAGACAGACTGACAGACCCACGCTGGTTTTTTGTGGTGCAGTACTTAGCAGCAGATCAAATCTGCTTATAAAGTGGGTGATAGTGTGACCCATCCGACCAAGACTTGTGTGTTTTATTCTACAAAAGGTTCATTGTCAAAACTAATACCGGCTCAGCCAAACGACCATGAAAGAGCACTCAAGAACTCTTCTTTCAGTGAAGACCAGTGTACCAGTTCTAATTGGTCTAGCATTGGACTTGGTTGAATTTCATTCTAGGAGCTAGGAAATGAGTGTCAAAAGCATACCTTGCACTCATTATCAGGGCAAGACTGGCCATAGCGGGCATCGGGCGTTTCCCCGGGAGGCTGGAAGGGTGGGGGCTGGTTTTGCAGCAGTGGGGGGCAGTTTTGCAGTGGTGCTGCTAAATTGGCCCCCAGTAACAAAAGCAGCAATGCTTCAATCTTGGACTGCCCCGTGTGTGAGTGTGGGGGGGGGGGTAGGCCTGACAAAATTGCCAGTGCCAGAGCTGCTTTGGTTTCCCAGTCCGGCCCTGCTCATTATGAACTAGTATCTGGAAAGAGGACTCTCCAGAGCACTTTTGAGTCAAAACCAAGGACTGGGCTTGGGGCTGAGAAGGAGAGGAAGAGGGTACTACCTACTAGATTAGGTAGACTTATAAAGAGAGACTCTGCTGCAGAGATGCAAGGCAGAGACACCCTACAAGAACTCTGTAAAGTTTGGAAACTGTCAGCTGTGCCAGCCTGCACAAGACGACTTACTCCTATCCATCCCCTCTGGCTTGACTGAAGACTAGAGGCAGCCTGGAGCTGGTAGTTGTGATGTATGACTGGAGGGAGGAGAAGCTCCAGTGGCCACTTGTGAGTACTGTGCATTACCGTCCATTGACTGTCCCTGCAGAATGGAAGAGTCATGTAAAATGGAAGTGTCATTTCAATAAGCTATTACTTTCCAAGACTGAGCCAATGTTTGTCATTTTGGTCTTATTTGAATCATAGAATACTATTTGATGTTATTAAAATGGTAGTTTTATTAAGTCTTTCTTTAATGTAAGTGTTGTGATGGTACAGTGATCCCTTACATTTGGCAATTTGGCTTCCTACACAATGAAACCTACAAGATAAGATATAATCGTGTGCCTCACCAAGCACCCCATACTACCAATCCCCATAATTACACTAATTACCACACACCCTCAAACTTAAGAATATGCAGTCCAGTTCATGCTCATTAATGCTCGTTTTCTGTACCTTATATGCCAGAAATCACAGACCTCATCACAGTCACCACAAATCACAAAAACATGGTTCACCCCCCACATTCTTACACATTATAGACTTTCTTCTTCCCACAGGCTAGAGCATCCACCATGTGAATCGTGCACATAACAAGGGACAAAGCCTTGCTGTCATCCCTAAGTCATCCTAGTCCTACACCCTAAGTAAGCAAGTGACATTCAACACAATGGAACTATTTGCATTTTCGCTTCCCACTCTCTGAAACTTGGACCCCCACCTTCCAGGCAGAACAAGGACTTCATAGATGCATTCTCGGATCTTCTCGCCACCTCATCCATCCAACACACCCACATCAAACTCTTGGGTGAATTCATCCATCCACACAACACAAGCTCAAAAATAACAAGACCAAAGACAAAATTATTTGATAGAAGGACCAATTGTTGCTTTAACTGAATTAATTCCCAGGTCCTCTGACGCCCTCTGGGAAAACCCCTTTAGCTTGTAATGGCAAAAATAACAAGAGACACACTCCTCAGCCTCATCGACAGATATACAGCACATCACCCAGGCAAAAAACTCCAAAAGCAACATCCTCAACCTCGTCTTTCAACATCGCCAGCAATCCACCTGTATTTCTGGATTGGACCTACCACCTCACCATAGCCATCTCATTCCTCGGCATCCTATCAACAAACTGAAGTTAATTCAAAAGAGAAGACCAAACGTTCAGATCCTACAAAAACATTTCTATCGGCAACCTAATGTATGAATTCATTTCTTGCCCTTCCAAGTCAACATCTCATGCCAATACCATTCTAAATGACTTCAATTGTTTTTGGAAAACTATGTGAGCATTCATGCGTCAATGAAAACACACAAGTGCAAGATAAAACTTTCAGCAACCTGGTAATCTAAAGACCCAGTGGCCAATAAATGAAGAACAACAGAATTCCAAATGACCTCATGATTATGAAGTGCCTTTGTGAAACACACAGACAGCTCATCACATCAGCCAAAGCAATGTAGTATATCAACATCATCAATGATGGCACCAACAGAAGCAGGACACTTCCCAAGACAACAAAGCACTGCATCAACCCTAACTCAACTATCACACACTCCACAGGCCAATGCAATTCCATCAATCTTCGCTTCAGGGAAAACATAAAGGAGATATGATAGCACATCGACAATATCAAGCCTGCTTTTCTAACAACCACCATTTCTCATAGAAACCCTCAATGTTCATCCTTCAAAATCCAGTCTCTCACAACTCTAGCTGACATGCTCACCTCCTTCAAAGCCACTTCCTGAGAAGATGTTTTCTCCTTGTCCTTCATCAAAGCTCTGTTCAGGGAAGACCTCTCACCCTTACTCACCATTGTCAATACCTCCCTCACACAAAGCCCCTTTCCAGAAGCCTTCAAGACAGGCCATATCCGCCCACTACTAAAGAAACCTATTTTAACCCCTGATAACCTTGCCAACTACTAGCCCCTCACAAACCTACCCTTCAACAGCAAGATCTTTGAAAAAACAGTCTATGCTCAACACCAACATCATATTAATCCTAAACATCTCCTGCATGTCTACCAATATGACTTCAAATCATGCTGCAGCATGGAGACCACTAACTTACACATCATAGATGATGCCCTCCTAACCACAGATCAAGTTGACCCCTACCTCCTGATATTCCCAAACCTCTCAGCTGCGTTTGACACAGTTGACCATTCACCCTCATCCACACCCTGGAGTCTGAAATGCGATTCACTGGCAGTGCCCTTCACTGGTTCTCCTCCTACCTTTCAACACCAGTTTGCTCACAGCACACCTCCGGGTCCATAAAGATTCCAGTCACCAGCAGAGTTCCCCAGGCTTTCACACAGTCTCCTACCATCTGCAACCTCTACATGGAGCCACTTTGGACCCAGTTTAAGGATAACAGCACTCAGATTCACCAATATGCTGATGATACACAATTCTACATGAAAATCTCTGTTTCTTCACAGCAATAGACATTTAACACCTCAAAAACTACCTGCACCTCAACCAGATCAGGATAACCAGCTCATACCTGAATCTCAACTCAGCAGAAACAGAATTTGTGTTATTGCCAAGAACAAAAAAGCAAAAAATATTACAAACCATTCTCAATGACATGAATCTTGACAGCTTCAAACACGAACTTTCACCAAATGCTGAGTCACTTTGATTCACCCTGGACACGAACCTCGACCACAAGAAACGCATTGCCAAAAAACAAATAGAGTTTAGTACCAGCTCTTCCTTCTAAAGAAAGTGAAGTTGTTTTATCCAGAAAGCAACTTCAGAGCTGCTATCCAGGACCTCATGTTCTCACATGTGGATGACTATAAATTCCTGCTCCATGGATTCCCAGACTCCAACTTCTACCCCTTGAGGACATCCTACACACCACAGCATGTTCCATGCAGGGCTGGAAGAAATATGATCATATCACCCTCACCTTGATGGAACTCCTTTGGTTCACCTTGCTGGCCTACACCATCTTCAAAACTAGCTGCATCATTTACAAAACCTTCATGACCCGCACCCCGGCTTGCCTTGAGGGCAACCTTACCATTTCTGGTGGCTCTCGGCACACCCTCAGCAAGGCCACCTTGTGAGGACCACCCCGACAGTGCTCCAATTTAGAAACCAGTTGAAGACCCAGTTCTTTAAATAACGCTCCATCACAATGAAGTAAAAATTAAATAACGAGCTACCTCGTATGTCACTCGCTGACTTTGTTTGCCTTTGATTATGTACACTGCTCCACTGTCTTATTAACTACACATATATACATACTTGACATCATGCCTTTAATGTTTCATTGTACAGTATTATCACATGCATTTCAACTTGCTAAAGCTGTAATGAGTGCCTTTTGATATTGTAATAATTATCCAACTGGAACTTTCCAATAAAATGCATTCAGCTGGAGGAAAATCATTACTAGTCACTGTTGTTTAAAATAAGCTTTCTCTTCAAGCTGAGAACTCCAAAAAGATTTACTGTAGCAACAGCCCAACACTGTAACAAACACTAATGTGGTCCACAGGGCACCAGCACATCCTCCAGTTAGTACGCCTGCCATCACCTTCCTGGTCATTCAAATAATACATTCCAATGACATAAAGCAGTTCCAGACCACACAAGGGAATATACCAGTGAAAAGAGTACAGGGAAGGCACTACAATTACAAGGGAGACTGACTGCAGGCAGATAGCTAAAGGTGCCTGGTTGTCGCTCACTGTATTTAATTTTTATTATCTTATTAGCCTGCCACTTTTCATGTTGCCATTGATTCCCTGAGTCTCGCTCCACCCTTTTTCTGCATTCATATTGTGACCCAAATGACAGTCTCCACAGTTTGAGCCATAGGATTGAGGGTAGGTCTGACTGGGGTGGCAACTGGAAGAGCAAATCCCTTGGATGAGCTAAAGAAAATGATTTACAGTTTACATGTGCAAACAAAGTTAGACCATTTTTATTTGGTATAATTATATATTCAAATATAGTATATATTTTGTGTCAAAATTAATAACATGTTTCAGAGAAAGCATGAAAAGTGTAAAATAGTAAAATGTGGTTTACAACTGAACGAAATACAATGATAAAAATGTGAAATTAAACAACTTTGGCTTAAAGGGAAGGGGTAATCAGGATGAGTGACTACCCTGCTGCTGATCAGGGCTAGTGTGCAGTATGTCAAAGCAACATATTAGTCACCAGACACATTGGGGACAATTGGGATTCAGAAGGCTGTGGTCCCCGTACATTGTGGTCGAAAACCAGTTCAGTGGCACCTGTTACCCTCTGAATCAGCCTATTGTTACCAACATTCCGATTGCATATTAGACCTGGTCTATACGCTGAGTTTACGTTCTCTGGTCTCCTATGAGTGGGTCCATCACCACTGGCAGATTTCCTAAGGGGTAGAGAGACATCTAGGTATACTTGGAGTGTTTAAAAAAAATCATACTTTGTCATAAAACCCTCCCTACATCACTGTAGATCAGTGTTTTGTCCTTGTTATGCGGTCCATGGAATTCTCAGTTCATTGGAAAACCATTTTTTGCTAAACTGGGAATTACAAAGGATGCAGAAATTCCAAGTTCCCATTCCTTCTTCTTGTCCCCACAGACATTTCACCAGCTGAAAACAAATGAAATTTACAGGCGTGGAAGGGCAAAAGAATGGGCAAATGCTTTATATGAGGTGCAGTATCCTGTAAAATGGATTCTGTTTTAAAATAATCCTTTGTAATACTGAGATAATTGAAAAAAATGTTTGCTTGCTCTATACTGACACCCGTAGTATTTAGCATTGGATATAAGTAGGTAAGAGGCTGTATCTTCTGTAGAACATTTATTAAACTAAAATATACCCTTGATTAAATCATCTAAACAAAATTTGGATTTGGAAATTAAGTATAAGTTCTCTAATTTCTTGATATTTTTCATAGAACGTAATTTTTTTTCCTTGGAAGCATAACTTATGATAAAATCCCTGACAGCGCCCTCAAAAGAGTCCCAAATAGCCTGGGGTAAAATATCTGAGGAATTGTTTATAATAAAAAAGTAATTTATGAATGATTCAAAACCCAATGTAATAGAGGTATCCAACAAAAGGGAATTATTAAATCACCATCTTCTGTTTCCTTTAGTGACCAGAAGAAGATCTAAATCTAAAGTAACATAAACCTGATCAGAAACCAGTATTATGCCAATACTAGCATTTAAAATATGTTTGGATAAAGATTTTGAAACAAATAAGTAATAGGTCCTAGTTTGGGAAACATATACTATGGAGAAATAGGTATATTCTCTCAGTCATAGGTCCTGGAAGGAAGGGTGTGGAGGGTGCTGCTGCATCCCAAAACATAACCATACTGGAGTTCAGAAGTTTAACGAGAAATAAAGATGCCTTTAAATTTTGTGTTCATATTGTCACGTTTGCTGTGCATTCAGAGAGAGGCCAAATGTTAGGCTCTGTCTTCTGACAAATTGCTGCTTATTCAGAAACTGGTGTTTACTTTTATTTCTCTGACTGCAAAGTGAGAGGATATTGTAAAAGTGACCTAGGTGACAATATTGCTGTTCTACGGTTAGTGAAAGAAAGGATATAAGATGTCTGTTTTTTTTCTACCAATACAACAACATTTAAATACCTGTAAATGAACTATTTACATATTTCAAAATATATCGGCAATTAGGAAAGCACAAATGAAACACATTTTTTTTAAATTCTGAATTGTGATGGATACAAAAATTGTGTTAGATCAAAACAAATCAAGACACTTTAATTGGTGATGTGCAAATTATATATATTCACTAAAACCTGATTTCCACACATTGTCGTTGGTGTGCTATATAGTCTTACCAATGAAATTGCATATCTATGCAAATTTAGTCACCATTTCAATGGAAAATGTGCTGTCTGTAAATGACAGCGTGCTACTTCACCAGTGCTCCAAATTGCACCAATCGCTACATACCACACCCTTGCCACTCTCCTGATGAATTGTTGTGACACATTTGCTACTCTTGTTCATTGTATGACGTTTGGATTTTTCACAATCCCTATTACTTCAGTGATATAACATTAATGGCAGTACCCCCCACTCTGAAAATTGTTTCAGCTCCACTGCTCTCAGTGAAGGATTACAGTGCTCCCAAGCATCCAAATGAGATCTTTGTTCTATAGCAGTGGTACATTGTTTATGCAGAGCAGAAGGGGAAAAATGTAACCTTAGAATTTCGGTCTATGAAGGTGTCCATTACCAGGTTGCAATCACCACGAAAGATTTAATAATCCTCTGAAATGGACATAAACTTGTGATGAAATAGCAGTCCAAAAAGGTTTTCTGGTTGAGTAGGGGCATAAATATTAAAAAGAGAAAAAGGTATTTTGTTAATAGTTAATTTAATTTATACCCATCTCCCCTCTGTGTCTGGATCAAGAGAAATTAATGTAACACCCAGAGTTTTATTACAAAGAATAATTACACCATTTGTTATACCTGAAACTGGCGAGAAAAAAACATTAACAACTCAGTGCTGGGGGTCGTGGTCTGGCCACGGTCGAAGATGGCCGCTTGATCTGCAAACTCCGCTGTGAGGGGGGCTTCAGGCGGAGACGGTGGCTCCCTACACATGGACTGAGGCATCATATTAACGCCTCTTACATCGCAGCGCTCATGGGAAACTAATGGGCCAAACTCCCAAACTGTCGGAGATGTTTTTCGGGAGTAACGTACACAGTGTGCTGAGAGGAACCGTCAGGCCTGGAGGTACGCTTGCAGCCGCGGCTCTAAATTAGCAGGTGTTTCCGACCTCCGCGCTCGACTGCGTCTAATTGAGTCCCCGGCTTTTCTCTGACGAAAATAGGCCTGCTATTTGTTGACGCCGGTGGACCCGGCATCTCCACTGACTGGATTGATACCATTTGAAAATACGGAAGCAACGGTAATTTAAAAGCGGGTGAGTGCTGCGGCATTTAATGCTATGGTCCTTCGGCGGGAAAGTGTGTTGTGCTGTATTAACTGCGACGAGATTCCGCATTCAACGATATGTTTGCTCTTAAAAGATTGAATTGACATATTCCTACCCTCTGCGCTCTTTAATTCGATATACTGGCCCCATCTCCAAAAACGGACTCAAGTGTTAGTCTGGGGTTGTGTGAGGAGTAATTCTTAATACACAATGTGGATAGACCCGTGCGAAGCGAGAGAGCGTCAGCTATTAATTGTTGTTGAGAGGAATAGCATCTCCTACCAAACATTTTACTCCTCGTCTTCAGTAGCTGAATACCTGAAGAAATTGGCCTTACTGACACAACCCAACCTTCCTCATACCGATATCAAATGGCTAGAGTGCAGCACTGCATAAGAGAGGAAGGAACAGCTGTCAAGTTTCACTTCCATTATCGACAGAAAATCTCTGTTATCTTCGACAGAGCATTTGAGCTGACAATACCAAAGTTGATAGGCACCTTACCTTGTATACTTGTGGAGGAAGGTTAATACGAGTAAAAACAAACTACACTACTTAATCGAGTCACTTAAGACTTTACCTCATAGACCCTGTTGCTGTTCTGTACTTCCACATTGACTCAGCGCAACACCGTGAGAATAAAAGTAGTTGAATGTCTACTGTCAAGCACGGAAGTAAAAGCTCTAAGCAACCCCTGTTGCGGACGTACTCAAACAGCCGCGCAATATGTCTATGAAAAGCACTGTGTCTCCGACAGAAGGCTCACCTCAGATTAACTCAACCTCCACACAAGGGGAGACTATGGATCACATATTGCAAGAGATTTCTGCTATCAGCCGGAGGTTAGAAGGGTTAGACACAAACATATCCTCCTTAGCGACAGAAACTAAATCAATTTGAATAGACATTGTGGGATTCCATACAAAAACAGATGTGCTTGATCATAGATTGACTGCTGTGGAAGAAAGCCTGCAATCAATGCAAAGCAGAGATCAAGAACTACTATTTCTCCGTAGTAAATTGATCGACTTGGAAGATCGCAGCAGGAGAAATAATGTTCGTTTTTTTGGGTTCCTGGAAAAAATCAAAGGATCAAATGCCAGAGCATTTCTTCGAAACATCCTTCAGAACTTAGTTGGCTTTACTTTTGATCCTCCACTGGAAATACAACATGCCCAACGCATAGGCCCACTGCGCAAAGAATCTGCAATGCATCCACGGCCACTCATTGCCTGCTTTTTAAGGCATGTACAGACAAGGCAACTACTAACATCAGCGCAATCCCATGGTCCGTTCACATATGATGGTCACGAAATCCGCATGGCAGCTGACTTCTCCAGAGAAACTAATGATCGCCGCAAGGCATTTCTTTTAATGAGACCACATTTGCGACAAATGGACATCAAGTATGGTCTCTTCGAACCTGCCTGCTTCCGCATTACCAAAGATGGTATTTCCAAGGATTTTTATGACCCTGAGGATCTCCGTCTCTTCATAGACCGTTTGAAGCCACAGGATATGGACACGCAGCACTCTACTTCTGAACCAACACATCCTACCCCTACAGGAGCCAGGAAACACACGACGGAACATTAGTAACTCACGACATCGCGGCAGAGATCTCGAGAGGTCTGCTCGAATTCATGAAGACAAGGCTGCAGCTCTTCATACTGTGTCTATCTTTACTCAGGAGCAACATAGAGACAAATCTCGCTCCCCTATAAAATCTGCCTGGGATGAAGAATGAGACTGAGTTGGACTTATTTTTAGTCTTGATTATAGTCATAGTCATGATTATACTATATATAATTCCTTCTAGACCTGTGGCAGGTTTATTATGAGCTCAAGACACCGGGAAGAAAGGAAATGCCTTCCCATCGGACAGCTGAGAATTACTCATATTGATTTGTTCTCATTATCGTATTAATTTTGATAAGTCTTCTGATAATATCCTGTGTTTTAACAGCTATATATGATATAGGTATCTTTCATACTAATGAAATTCAAGGTTTTTACTGTTGTTACAGATTTATATGAAATTATTAATATTATTGCTGATAGTATAAACCCTCATGATTTTGATTGTATTATATACAAATATGCAATCTCTTCAATTCATAGGCAGAATAATATGGCACAAAGTTACGTTGCAATGTTTCCTTACTGTCAACATCTTACACATTTCGATTTATACAGTGTAACTGTCCTTTTGTTTTGTTCTGTATTTATTAATCATTACTCCGTTCTCTTGGTGAGGCCCCTTCTCATGGCGGAGCTCCAGCGCGCTTGGACCCGTGGTTAAAAGTTCAGGTTCTCTCATCCTCTCCCTTCCCTTCCACTCTTCCCTTATTAAATCATATCAAATCGCATTTCATGATCTGTAGTGCGACTTTAGCTCCACACATTACTCATCTCTCTCTCCAGTTATCTTTTCGGATTATCTTGCTCATGTTGCGGACCAGGGTTTCCCTCCCATTATCCTTTCCTCCTCTCTCTCTTCCTTCTCTTCTTGCCTAGCTCTTACAATACCAACCAAATCATACGATCCCTATTTGGCATATTTTGGCACATTTTGATATACTTATAATAATCACCTATTATTGACCATTCCTCTCTGTTTTCTCATCATGGTCTCCACTGGCGCTCTTCGTGTCATTACATGGAACGTTCATGGATTAACACATTACATCTAAAGGAAAAAAATACTCTCTTATTTACAATCTAAACAGGTTGATATAGCACTCCTTCAAGAAACCCATCTAAATGCTACTGAATCTGACAAACTGCGTAGGGAATGGGTGGGAAAGGTGATCCATAGCAGTGTACAGGGGGGAGATGCCTCAGACGAGAGAACTCCTCGTAAATGCGGAGTGGCCATTCATATTCGTAAATTTCTACCGGTGACAGTGTTAAAAACTTGGACAGATCCAGATGGACATTACGTCTTTACCAAATTAAGAATTGGAAAGTCTCATATTTGCATTGGTTCAGTCTATGCTCCAACCGGAGCGAAAAAGAAATTCTTTCTTCAGTGTAATCGCCTTTTAACTGAAATAGGTGCTTCACAATTCCTTATTGGCAGAGACTGGAACTTGGTAAGAGACCCAGTTCTAGACAAAACCGGTCCATTAGATAGGTGCAATGCGGCAGACAGAGCCCTGATGGATGATATACTAGCAGATAATGGTTTGGTAGACCATTGGCGTCTTTCTCATCTGGCAGATGTAGAATATAATTTTATTTCTCATACTCACGGCACATCATCCCGTTTAGATAATTTTTTGGTCTCTGTGGTACAGTGGATTCAGGAATCTAATATCCTAGAGGCTGCACTTTCTGACCATTCCCCAGTCCTCCTTTCTCTAGAAATAGGACTGGCCAGACCGAGATGTAACCCTGGCGCATGAATATTCAACGCTATAGTACCCCCAAGGGTAAAGCCCAACTGCATACCCACCTTCAGGGTTACATTTCCACTAATTCAGGATCCGTAAACTCGGGCAGAACCCTTTGGGCGGCAGCAAAAGCTACTATTCGGGGGCAGCTTATGAGGGATGCAGCACAAGCTAATAAACAAACTGTTGCCCGAAAGAAAGAATTAGATCAAAATATAGCGTCCTATACCCGCTTATACACAGCCAAACATACTCTTCAGCACCGTAAATCATTGGAACAAGCTCGTATGGCTTTGAATAATCTTTTTACTTCCAAGGCAGAATATGCCCTACAAAGGATGAAAGGGAGACATTACGAGCAAGGGGAAAAGGCTGGAAGGCTATTGGCGGCACAATTGCGACAGAGAGAAGCAGCCATGGCTATACCAGCTATAAAATCTACTACAGAAGCCACACTAACTAGACCTCAAGACGTTGTTAACGAATTTGCCCTATTTTACAAATTTCTTTACGCTACTGAGATTCAAGCTGATAATGATAAGTTAGAAGCCTTCCTCACAAAAGCAAAACTACCCTGCCTTTCAGACGAAGGCAGACAACTTTTAGAGGATGAAATCACCAAAGAGGAGATCTTGCACGTAATAGCCAAGTTAGCTTATCATAAGGCCCCGGGTGAAGATGGCTTTCTTTGTGGAATTTTACTGATGGGCGGGATCGGAGATTGTTGACTCCCTTCATGCTGCATTTCAAGAAGCAGAGCATAAGACTTCTCTGGGTCCCTTATCTAATAAAGATGTAATTGCTGTCCTACCCAAACCTGGGAAAGACCCCCTTTTCTGTGGCAGTTACTGCCCCATATCATTATTAAATTGTGATATTAAAATATTAGCCAGTGTCTTAGCTTCCCGTTTGCGCAAAGTTTTACCTTCCTTGATCCATCACTCACAAGTAGGATTTGTCCCAGGTCGCTCCTCTAGGAACCCCCTCTGCACTCTGGCACATACATTGTGGTCTGCCAAACGCCTCCAAACTGACCCATTAGCCCTCTCACTTGACCCAGAGAAAGCTTTTGACCGCATTGAATGCGAATACCTTTTTAAAGTATTAGAGAAGTTTGGATTGGGTGACCAGTTTATCACCAAAATACGTCTGCTATACGATAACCCTACTGCACAGGTAAATTGTGGGGGTTTTGTGTCAGACTCATTCCCGATTCGTAGAGGTACTCGTCAGGGGTGTCCCCTCTCTCCACTCCTATTTCTTTTAGCTATGGAGCCTCTAGCAGCCACAATACGTCAATCGGTCGATATACTTCAAATTATAGATGAATTCTCCTCCTTTTCGGGTTACAAAATTAATTGGGACAAAAGTGAAGCTTTACCCATTTCAGATGGGACCACAAAAGTGGCCATACATGGTTTTCCCTTTCATTGGCAGTCCTCACGTCTTAAATATTTAGGTATATTTGTGAATAAAGGATTAGAGGGGATGATTGTCGACAACTTAAACCCCCTAAGTACTCAGATGCAACGTGATTTAAAAAAATAGAAGGCACTGGGGCTCTCACTGTGGGGTAGAGTACAAGCCATTAAAATGGTCACTCTCCCACGTTTCTTATACGTTTTAGGTATGCTCCCCCTTCAGATTCCTTTGACCACTCTGCGCTCAATGGATTCCAAGATAAAATTATTTGTATGGAATTCAGCTAGACCTTGTCTAGCAGCATCGAAACTGAAGGCCCATCGCTCTTGTGGAGGCATGAGTCTTCCCTCAATAGAGAATTATCCCCTCGCACTACATTTATCCCAATTGGCTTACATGATATCAAAAACACATGACGTGCCTAAATGGGTACTCATAGAAAGACACCTTTTATCAACTGAAACAGATTTTTCTGCTTTATATGGTACAGGGATTAGTCATGAGGACCCAACCACTCCGATTTTATCAGTTATGTGCAGATCCTGGCAACGAGCACATCGATTGTTGGGCTCAAATCCTCGAATACATGGAAATGCCCCTTTATGTGATAACACAAATATACGTATCAACAGGCAAACAATATCCTGGCCCCTATGGAAAGTAGCAGACATTCACACCCAAAACCAGATTCCTCGTAATGGTGATCTTAAGTCATTTGCACAATTGCAAGAGGAATTTAACCTACCTGCCCAACAATTCGGAAAATACTCACAACTTCGACAATGCTTAAGGAGGGGATTAGGGCCACAACCTTGGTTGTTACAGACTTCCCCAGTTGTATCATATCTACATACCTGGGGAAAACATAAAGGGGTCACATCCGGTTTATATGAAGTACTCACATCCCATATCTTTTCGCAACCTCTACTGCAAGATTTGCGTACCAAATGGCAATCCCGATTATCAGTCTCATATAAAGATGGTGAATGGATGGCGATCTTAGAAGATTTGAATAAGGGCACCCGTGAGGCAAGATTGAAATTCTGTCTATTCAAAATCCTTCATGATTGGCACTGGTCACCAACAAAATTACATAGAGCAGGACTACTTCCACATGCTAATTGCTGGAGATGCGCTAATACCTGTTGCGATATAACCCATATTATATGTGAGTGCCCTCTGATACAAACTTTCTGGGCCTATGTGGGTAACACCTTTCGTACCACGATGCCTTTACGCCTCCCACTTACTTCTACCACCATTTTCCTACACGATACATGTCAATCACAAACGCTCTCAAAACCTCAAAGTCGACTCTTACACACAGCTTTAGCTACGGCCAAAATATGTATATGACGGCAATGGAAATCACCGAATCCACGTCACAGGAAGCATGGTTAGTTGCCATGATTCATACAGCTTCTTATGAACGAGTTATATATAAACTTCAGGATCAGATTGATTTGTTTCTTCAGGTATGGTCACCCTTCCTTAAAAAACAATAATAATCAAATTCTTACAGTGAATAATCCCAATTAATTAGTGATAATTAATAATAATATACATCACCAATCGATGCTCTCTCATTCAATTAATATAATAGTAACTACCCCTCGTTTTATAACTTATCCTGTATACCTGCACTTTCATAGGCTTACATATATCTATACTTTCAATTTCCCCTTTTCTTACACATGGTCATGTTAGTAATGCCCTATATCATCTATTCTGTATTCCTTATATACGCTATTATTTTTATCTACAGGTACATACCTAGATTTCTCCTTCTTCCCTACTATATATATTTTCTAGAGTTATCCTCCCCCCTCATTTTAATTTCTCCTCATGCCCTCCCCCCCCCTAGTTCTGCAACACTATAACAATGGAGTTATAACAACGGAGATATAATACCTTGTTCTATTCTGTACTTTACATAACATCCTAGCAATATTTCTTCAAAAGGGACTTACCATATCTTCCCTCTTCCTGTGAGTTATAGTCATCCCTCTCTCTCCCTTCAGATAACAACTATATATTGTAGAATGGTAAGTATTGATCCAGAACCTCCAGCTATTATAGCCGATTTATAAGCAGTATTAAAATATACACAGTTTTCAATTCATTGTTTAATATTGCTGCGCATAAGTTACCTCAAGCTCTTGCATTTTCACTTTACTCTTACATTTTACTAATAGTCTATTTGTATTCCAATGTTTTAATACGGTTTATTAGTAATATCTTTTTATTAGATAGATATTATCTTTTCAGAAGCTACTGCTCTTAATTTCTTATACTTCAGACATATACTGTATATGCTATCGCTATTGTATCTACCAGTTTTCTTGGATTTTCTTGCTCTTCACCCCCCCATCACCCCCATTCCTTCCTTTCTTCCCTTCTTATATGGGCTCGATAACTATTTATCTATTTACATATTTATATATTTATATATATTCTATTCAATTCTCAAGAGATTTTAAGTCATATTTGCTTATTGTTAACTTATTTACTTATTTATTGTAAAATGAGACTGATGTCAGTGTTTCTTTACGATGAAATTCTATGCAAGAGTTTAATAAAGAATTACAAAACAAACAAAAAAACCTCAGTGCTATTTAACTTTTTTATCTTATGTAGCCACAATTTGTGCCTTTTGTAAAGGCATAAAAACAGCTTTTAATTTAGATAAGTGAGATAAAACTCTCTGCCTTTTAATAGATGAAACCCAACCCTTAACATTCCAAGAGATTACTAGTAAAGTCATCTATAAGTGACTGTTATTGTCAAAAACATCTACACATAGGAATAAGATGTATAAAGAATAATTCCACAAACGTGTTATTTCTCAAACATATT
Organism: Calotriton arnoldi; assembly: GCA_963921515.1. Taxonomy (NCBI): domain Eukaryota; kingdom Metazoa; phylum Chordata; class Amphibia; order Caudata; family Salamandridae; genus Calotriton; species Calotriton arnoldi. The sequence continues at coordinate 3,294,141 of CAWUFW010000300.1, read as the reverse complement.
AACAATCTTTGAGCCCGATTTATGTTTCAGTGGTAATCTCAGTTGGCTTGACTGAGGACTTAATGTCCACCAGACCGAGACTACCCTGCCTGCCACATTAAAAAAGCCAGCAGTCATTTTTAAAGCATTGGCAGGAACCTACGTCATGGTGGTTCCTGTCAATGCTGTTTAAAATTTGGTGCACAGCTCTGTCAACATGCAGTGACTGGGGGTGAGTGTCTGAAAAGTTTCAGTGCTCCGTCCATCATCTCCTTGTGTTTGCTTTGTTCGCCCTAAGTTGGCAGGGTATGCCCAGACGTGGGTCCCTTGCTCACTTTGCCACTGGATTCAAGATAGCCTGGCTGATGAGGGCTGTAAGCCTGAAACCGGTCCCAGGATGCTTGTTTCTGGTCCAGGGAAGACATGGCTTGGCAGTTCGGGCTGGACTGTTCCCATGAGGCACAGGGTCAAGACTGATTTGCATATAGCTGTGTCAGAACTGGGGTGGCGAAGTGAGCTAAAGAACGATGATGGATTCAACCCAGATCTGTGACTGGGGGTGAGTGTCTGAAAAGTTTCAGCGCTCCGTCCATCATCTCCTTGTGTTTGCTTTGTTCGCCCTAAGTTGGCAGGGTATGCCCAGACGTACTTTGCCACTGGATTCAAGATAGCCTGGCTGATGAGGGCTGTTAGCCCGAAACCGGTCCCAGGATGCTTGTTTCCGGTCCAGGGAAGACATGGCTTGGCAGTTCGGGCTGGACTGTTCTCATGAGGCACATGGTCAAGACTGATTTGCATATAGCTGTGTCAGAACTGGGGTGGCGAAGTGAGCTAAAGAACGATGATGGATTCAACCCAGATCTGTGACTGGGGGTGAGTGTCTGAAAAGTTTCAGCGCTCCGTCCATCATCTCCTTGTGTTTGCTTTGTTCGCCCTAAGTTGGCAGGGTATGCCCAGACGTGGGTCCCTTGCTCACTTTGCCACTGGATTCAAGATAGCCTGGCTGATGAGGGCTGTTAGCCCGAAACTGGTCCCAGGATGCTTGTTTCCGGTCCAGGGAAGACATGGCTTGGCAGTTCGGGCTGGACTGTTCCCATGAGGCACAGGGTCAAGACTGATTTGCATATAGCTGTGTCAGAACTGGGGTGGCGAAGTGAGCTAAAGAACGAAGATGGATTCAACCCAGATCTGTGACTGGGGGTGAGTGTCTGAAAAGTTTCAGCGCTCCGTCCATCATCTCCTTGTGTTTGCTTTGTTCGCCCTAAGTTGGCAGGGTATGCCCAGACGTGGGTCCCTTGCTCACTTTGCCACTGGATTCAAGATAGCCTGGCTGATGAGGGCTGTTAGCCCAAAACCGGTCCCAGGATGCTTGTTTCCGGTCCAGGGAAGACATGGCTTGGCAGTTCGGGCTGGACTGTTCCCATGAGGCACAGGGTCAAGACTGATTTGCATATAGCTGTGTCAGAACTGGGGTGGCGAAGTGAGCTAAAGAATGATGATGGATTCAACCCAGATCTGTGACTGGGGGTGAGTGTCTGAAAAGTTTCAGCGCTCCGTCCATCATTTCCTTGTGTTTGCTTTGTTCGCCCTAAGTTGGCAGGGTATGCCCAGACGTGGGTCCCTTGCTCACTTTGCCACTGGATTCAAGATAGCCTGGCTGATGAGGGCTGTTAGCCCGAAACTGGTCCCAGGATGCTTGTTTCTAGTCCAGGGAAGACATGGCTTGGCAGTTCGGGCTGGACTGTTCCCATGAGGCACAGGGTCAAGACTGATTTGCATATAGCTGTGTCAGAACTGGGGTTGCGAAGTGAGCTAAAGAACGATGATGGATTCAACCCAGATCTGTGACTGGGGGTGAGTGTCTGAAAAGTTTCAGCGCTCCGTCCATCATCTCCTTGTGTTTGCTTTTTTTTAACATGCAGAGCCCTCCATCAAACTTTTTTTTGTTGCTATTTTCAAAAAGAAATTCCCAAAGCAGGATTCTCTTTTTGAAAATAAAAAATAAATTGCTCCACTCACCATGGGAGTTATCTACCATGGCAAAGGGACCATTTAGCATTTTCACTGCCCCTTACTGTCTGGGTTTTCTTGGCGATGAATAGCAGTGTAAACTGACCTCTATTTCTGCCCATCTAAATTAGGTGGGCGAAATTGGAGGTCAATCTACGGCCCTTACTCTGTCGGGCTGTTGGAGAGGTTTAATCACAGTGGAGACGCAGTAATCTCCTCCATGATTAAATCAAACATCCTCCTGCATTTAAATTGAGGGGACGGACCATTACCTTGCTATTAAGCATACTCAGTCGCCATTGCGATGGCGTATGCTTACTGCCAACAATTAAATCGGGCCTTTATCTAAGAAAGAAAGAAAGAAAAAAAGTAAAATAAGGAGAAATAAAGGAAATCTGTCAAAAAGGAGAGAGAGGAAAAGATAGAAATGAACTAACAACACATACAACAAAATAACATAAAGGACATACGTAAATAACAAACAAATAATTGATGGTAGTGACATCACATGAAGAATACGGCACAACTAGACTCCAGGACAAGTCGCAGAGTGAGACCAAACCATGCAGACGGTCATGGGTAAACACTAGCAAAATGAAGGTTAAAACCTAAGATAAAAACTAAGTTGACCATACTTTTGGAGAAGAAAAGAACTAATAATTAAACTTTAAAATCACAAAATGTGAAGCAAATGCAAGACAAAATGATTAGTAAGACAGTCAAAAAGCTGAATTTCTTGAGGTATCCATTTCTTCCTCTCTGCAACTATCCAAAAACTTCTTCAAGAGAGGTGTATCGTCATAAGTCATGGTCTAATATTTATAAGTAACTTAAAAAAGACAAGGATGAAAAAGACTAAGGGGCTCATTATGATGGCGGAAGGACCACCACCGCCGATCCGGCAGTGGCGGTCCTTCCGCCATCACATAGGGATTTACCCACCGCCAAATTAGGATGGCGGTGGGTACTGCGGCAGACAAAAAATCCGTCCGCCGCTTTTCCGCCGGAGGCAATCGCACCGATTGCCTGGCGGACGGAGCAGGGCCACTAAAATGGTGGCGGTGCCTAGCAGGCACCGTCCGCCATATTAGGATGTGGGTTTGAAGAGGCCTTTCCATGGCGGTGATGCCGCCATGGAAAGGTTGGTGGGGATTAGGTTTGGGGGCCCGTTGCGGGCCCCCCTTGTGTGGGGGTGTGTCACTGCACTGGGGGGTACCCATGGTACCCCCTGCATTTCCATGCACCAAGTGGCAGGCACCGCGTGGTGCCTGCCACGTGGTGCAGGGAAATGCGGTGCAAGCACCGTCAACATTGCAGACGGTGCTGCAGCCAGCAGCAACGCCCGCAATGTTAAAGGCCCAGGATGCGCCCGCCATTATGGCGGGCGCATCCTAATCGCAGTGGTGGGACCGCTACATGTCTGTCGGGTGGTCCCAAACACCGCTACGGTGGCGGGCATCGTAATAAGCCCCCAAGTGCCTGATTGTGAGTTTGGCGGTCTTCAGACTGCCATTGCGGCAGGTTCACTGCCGCCGACTAGGCGGTCCGCCCACCGTATTACAAGTTTGGCATTTTGCTGCACGAAAGACCGCTGGAGCGCCACCAATACCGTGAGCCATTTGCCAACCACCTCGACGTTGGTCGGGGAAAAGCAGCTGTCCTAGGGCGGCACAGAGAAATTCACTCCAGACCAAATTAAGGGTTGGCTTTCTAATGAGCCGACCTTGGCGGTGGGACTGCCTGCTTCTAGTCAATGTAATTGAAGGATTGAGGGTGCATACTCATTTCTGTATCCTTCCTTCAGTCACCTACGTGGATACCTTCCTCCAGGGCTCCTCTTCACAGCAGCATCTTGACCCCGATTAAAATGGCCCTGTTGGTGCTGAAATCCTGAAAAGTCTGTTTTGTACTATTTGCCCATTGACTGGGCTGGGCACGTATGGTCCAGACTCCAGCAATGGGAAAGTACTGATAGTATGTATTTTTTCACGTGTCATGCATATGTGTACACTGCAGTCAAAAAATACACACCTGCATTGAAACATATGAAAAAATAGACACCACCGTCAGGAACACTGCCGCCAGCCCATCGGGAACATGATAATACGGCGGGCTGGTGGACGGTTTGACCGCCGCCGTGGCTGTCAGGAGGTTAGACCACCACACTCTTAATCAGACCCTAAATCTGTCATTTAGATTCTGAAGAGCTGGACACACATCCAATTTTTTTTCTTCTATCAGTAGTAGATTTTGCTAAATCCTGTGAAAAAAATACATTATTTCCTGACCAGGAAATGTGGCATTTGCTTTTAGCTGCTCTAATGCACTTGAGTAAGTCAGTGTATTTCAGAAAGAGGATTATGACACCTTGGTTTTTTTTTAGATGCAGATGCATAACGGGAACTGTGACCATGTCTATGGACCCATTGAATATTCAGAGACGTAGATTCTGGTATTGCAAGAACTTTATAAATAAAGAATTGAAAATAGAAAATGGGATCACACTCAAAAATTGTTTCAGCAATTCCGAGTTTCATGATCTTTGGTGTTCGTTGCAAAATTTCGGATATCAGACTGTAGATGTTTAATTGGTATTCGGACAAAATATCGAATGAAAAATAATGAGATGCAGATATATCTCATTTTTAATGTCGTGATCCACAAATATCGTGATGCAGGAATATCATTGACAAGAATATCGATTTTTGAGGTAAGTAATATCAATGGTAAAAATATCTGTTACGAATATAATTTATAAAAATATCTATGTTGTTAATATTGGTGTTAAAAATATCTATGTTGTTAATAGCATTTACAAAAATATCGCTGTTAATAATATAATTTACACAAATATTGTTGTTAATAGTATCATTTTTTAATTATTTCTTATGTATTTTAGTATATGTTTAATTGTATATGTTATAAATTGTTTGTATAATTATTGTTAATATTTTTTAATATAGTTTGCAAATTTGTTGTTTTAAATTTAATTTAATTGTTTATTGTAAATTTTAGTGTTGCAGCGCATTGTGGGGTTTGTAGGAGGACAGGGTGGGAAGTAACTTAATTATAAATAATTAATCATTATTTTTTAATTATTACTAATTATTTATTTGATCATTAATTATGTAAATTGTGTAATTCTTTTTTTAAGTTATATTTTAGGTGCTGATTGTGGGGTTTGTAGGGGGACAGTGTGGGAAGTAAATCAATTATAATGAATTAATAAATAATGTTAATTAATAATAATTATTTAATTGATAATTAATTATGTTAATTTTTTAAGTTCTATTTCAGGTGTGGGTTGTTGTGTTTGTAGGGGTAAGGGTGTGAAGTTAAATAAAATAATTGATTATTAGTTAATTAATATTAATTGTATAATTGATAATTAAATATGTAAATTGTGTAATTATTATAATTTTTAAGATATAGTTTAGGTGTGGATTGTTGGGTCTTTAGGGGTACAGAATGGGAAGTTAATTAAGAGATCATTTTTGACAATGACTTATTATTTTGTTAATTATTTAATTGATAAATATTTAAATTGTGAAATTATCATATTTGGTAAGTTATATTTTGGGTGTTGTTTAGTTTATAGAGGTATAGGAGGAAGTTATTTAAGTAATAATACATTTAAAATTATTTATTCACTTTTTAGAAATTGTGTTATTTATTGAATAACGTGTTAATTGTGTTATGCTTTTTAATTTCAATTACAATTTAATTGTTGGCTGTTATGAGTGTGAGTATATAATGTAGTAGAGTGAAATTAAAATTATTTGTATTAATTTCTAATAATTATTTTAAAAAATGTAATAATTATGTAATTTGTTTAATTTTTGTTAAAATGAAGACATATAATTTAGCTATTTAAATATTTATATTTTTTGTTATTTAATAAAGTTGTTAAAATATGTCATTTCCTGAAGTGAACTACTCTCTCTCTACTGTTGCACCGGAGTGTGAATAGTAAATTTCACCCCTCCTGACTCCAACACATTTCCTACTGTTGCACAGACTGGAGTGGGAATAGTAAATTGTACCCCGCCTGAGTCTAACGATTTCCCTACAGTTGCACAGACTGGAGAGGGAATAGTAAATGTAACCCTCTTGAGGCCAACACTTTCCCTACTGTTGCACAGACTGGAATGGGAATAGTAAATTTAACCCCTCCTGATTGTAACGCGTTTTGTATTGTTGCACAGACTGGAGCGGGAATAGTACATTTTACCCCTCCTGAGTCCAACGCTTTCCCTACTGTTGCACAGACTGGAGTGGGAATAGTACATTTAACCCCTCCTGAGTTTAACGCTTTCCATATCATTGCACAGACTGGTGTGAGAATAGTACATTTTTCCCCTCCTGAGTCCTTTGCTTTCCCTACAATTCCACATACTGGAGTGTGAATAGTAAATTTAACCCCCCCTGAGTCCAACGCTGTCCCTACTGTTGCACTAAATGGAGTAGGAAAAGCACATTTTAATACTCCTGAGTCCAATGCTTACCCTACTGTTGCATCGACTGGAGTGGAATTAGAAAATGTTACCCTTCCTGAGTCCGCTTTCCCTACTTTTGCATATATTGGAGTGGGAATAGTAAATTTAACCTCTCCTGAGTCCAACACATTTCCTACTGTTGCACAAACTAGAGTGGGACTAGTGCATTTTACCCCTCCTGAGTCCAACCCTTTCCCTAGTGTTGCACAAACTGAAGTGCGAATAGTAAATGTAACCCCTCCTGAGTTTAATGCTTTCCCTATTGTTGCACAGACACTGAATAGTAAATTTTACGCCTCCTGAGTCCAACGCTTTTTCTACTGTTGCACTGACTAGAGTGGGAATAGTAAATTTTACCCCTCCTGAGTCCAACACTTTCCCTACTGTTGCACAGACTGGATTGGTAATAGTAAATTTAACCCCTCCTGATTTTAACACTTTCTGTATTGTTGCACAGACAGGAGTGGGATTAGTAAATTTTACCCCTTCTTAGTCCAACGCTTTCCCTATTGTTGCACAGACTGGAGTGGGGATAGTACATTTTACCCCTCCTGAGTCCAGTGCTTTCCCTACTGTTGCACATATTGGAGTGGGAATAGTAAATTTAACCTCTCCTGGGTCCAACGCTTTCTCTACTGTTGCACCGACTGGAGTGGGAATAGAAAACTTTACTCCTCCTGAGTCCAAGGCTTTTCCTACTGTTGCACCGACTAGAGTGGGAATAGTAAATTTAACCCCTCCTGATTGTAACGCTTTTCGTATTGTTGCACAGACTGGAGTGGGATTAGTCAATTTTACCCCTTCTTACTCCAACACTTTCCCTATTGTTGCACCAACTGGAGTGGGAATAGAAAATTTTACCCCTCCTGAGTCCAACGCTTTCTCTACTTTTGCATATATTGGAGTGGGAATAGTAAATTTAACCTCTCCCGAGTCCAACACATTTCCTACTGTTGCACAAACTAGAGTGGGACTAGTACATTTTACCCCTCCTGAGTCCAACACATTTCCTACTGTTGCACCGACTGGAGTGGGAATAGAAAAGGTTACCCCTCCTGAGCCCAATGCTTTCCCTACTGTTGCACCGACGGTAGCAGGAATAGTAAATTTTACCCCTCCTGAGTCCATTCTTTCCCTACTGTTGCACCGACTGGAGGGGGAATAGAACATTTTACCCCTCCTGAGCCCAATGCTTTCCCTACTGTTGCACCGACTGGAGTGGGAATGGAAAATGTTACCCCTCCTGAGCCCAATGCTCTCCCTACTGTTGCACAGACTGGAGTGGGAATAGTACATTTTACCCCTCCTGAGTCCAACACATTTCCTACTGTTGCACCGACTGGAGTGGGAATAGAAAAGGTTACCCCTCCTGAGCCCAATGCTTTCCCTACTGTTGCACCGACTGTAGCAGGAATAGTAAATTTTACCCCTCCTGAGTCCATTCTTTCCCTACTGTTGCACCGACTGGAGGGGGAATAGAACATTTTACCCCTCCTGAGCCCAATGCTTTCCCTACTGTTGCACTGACTAGAGTGGGAATGGAAAATGTTACCCCTCCTGAGCCCAATGCTCTCCCTACTGTTGCACAGACTGGAGTGGTAATAGTAAATTTAACCCCTCCTGATTTTAACACTTTCTGTATTGTTGCACAGACAGGAGTGGGATTAGTAAATTTTTCCCCTTCTTAGTCCAACGCTTTCCCTATTGTTGCACTGACTGGAGTGGGGATAGTACATTTTACCCCTCCTGAGTCCAGCGCTTTCCCTACTGTTGCACATATTAGAGTGGGAATAGTAAATGTAACCTCTCCTGGGTCCAACGCTTTCTCTACTGTTGCACAGACAGGAGTGGGAATAGTGCGTTTTACCCCTCCTGAGCTTAATGCTTTGTCTACTGTTGTATAAATTGAAGTGGGAATAGTATATTTATTATTTATATAGTTACATTTTTTTAATAATATTGTTTCAATATATATTATTATTAGGTGTTTGTGTATTTAAATGTATATATTTATTTATGCAAATGTATGTAATTTTTATGATATTTTTAGTAAAACGTGTTTTTATATATTGTTTACTTTTTATGTATAATTAAAATGGAAATATTTTAAATTTGCTTGCAGTTTATTTGTTGTAATTTTTAATTTTCTGTATGTATGTAAATATATCTATCTATCTCTCCCTCTCTCTCTCTCTCTATATATATATATACTGTTAGATTGCATTCAACTGTGGAACAGGAGGTGCCTGTTATATGCAGGGGTGCCGGCGCGAACATCGGCAATCCTTTTAAAGACATTTTTGAATGTGAGTGCCGGCGGCGACCCACTTGGGTTTTTACTGAACCACCAGTCCCAGGAAGCATTGCTTCAGGTGGTTCACCTGAGCATAATTATTACGGGGATTTACTGGTGGTTGCCGCACGCCGTCACGTCACATGGTCTGCCACTGAAGAGGGCGTTGGCCCGAAACGCGTCTGGCAGGAAACCAGAAAAGGACTTTGTTCATGGCATGTGCCCTTGCTTTGGCGTAATTTCCACCTGGGAGTGCATCCCATCTAGAGGCAACTCTTTTTGTATTTTGTATAGCGGCCTGCCTGGTAGCGGGATTGCACCACCGCGAAACACTTGCGGGTCCGCGGCTGCTTTATTGGGGCAGCTAACTGTGGAACAGGAGGTGCCTGTTATATGCAGGGGTGCCGGCGCGAACATCGGCAATCCTTTTAAAGACATTTTTGAATGTGAGTGCCGGCGGCGACCCACTTGGGTTTTTACTGAACCACCAGTCCCAGGAAGCATTGCTTCAGGTGGTTCACCTGAGCATAATTATTACGGGGATTTATTGGTGGTTGCCGAACGCCGTCACGTCACATGGTCTGCCACTGAAGGGGGCGTTGGCCCAAAACGCGTCTGGCAGGAAACCAGAAAAGGACTTTGTTCATGGCGTGTGCCCTTGCTTTGGCGTAATTTCCACCTGGGAGTGCATCCCATCTAGAGGCAACTCTTTTTGTATTTTGTATAGCGGCCTGCCTGGTCGCGGGATTGCACCACCGCGAAACACTTGCGGGTCCGCGGCTGCTTTATTGGGGCAGCTAACTGTGGAACAGGAAGTGCCTGTTATATGCAGGGGTGCCGGCGCGAACATCGGCAATCCTTTTAAAGACATTTTTGAATGTGAGTGCTGGCGGCGACCCACTTGGGTTTTTACTGAACCACCAGTCCCAGGAAGCATTGCTTCAGGTTGTTCACCTGAGCATAATTATTACGGGGATTTACTGGTGGTTGCCGCACGCCGTCACGTCACATGGTCTGCCACTGAAGAGGGCGTTGGCCCGAAACGCGTCTGGCAGGAAACCAGAAAAGGACTTTGTTCATGGCGTGTGCCCTTGCTTTGGCGTAATTTCCACCTGGGAGTGCATCCCATCTAGAGGCAACTCTTTTTGTATTTTGTATAGCGGCCTGCCTGGTCGCGGGATTGCACCACCGCGAAACACTTGCGGGTCCGCGGCTGCTTTATTGGGGCAGCTAACTGTGGAACAGGAGGTGCCTGTTATATGCAGGGGTGCCGGCGCGAACAGCGGCAATCCTTTTAAAGACATTTTTGAATGTGAGTGCCGGCGGCGACCCACTTGGGTTTTTACTGAACCACCAGTCCCAGGAAGCATTGCTTCAGGTGGTTCACCTGAGCATAATTATTACGGGGATTTACTGGTGGTTGCCGAACGCCGTCACGTCACATGGTCTGCCACTGAAGGGGGCGTTGGCCCAAAACGCGTCTGGCAGGAAACCAGAAAAGGACTTTGTTCATGGCGTGTGCCCTTGCTTTGGCGTAATTTCCACCTGGGAGTGCATCCCATCTAGAGGCAACTCTTTTTGTATTTTGTATAGCGGCCTGCCTGGTCGCGGGATTGCACCACCGCGAAACACTTGCGGGTCCGCAGCTGCTTTATTGGGGCAGCTAACTGTGGAACAGGAAGTGCCTGTTATATGCAGGGGTGCCGGCGCGAACATCGGCAATCCTTTTAAAGACATTTTTGAATGTGAGTGCTGGCGGCGACCCACTTGGGTTTTTACTGAACCACCAGTCCCAGGAAGCATTGCTTCAGGTGGTTCACCTGAGCATAATTATTACGGGGATTTACTGGTGGTTGCCGCACGCCGTCACGTCACATGGTCTGCCACTGAAGAGGGCGTTGGCCCGAAACGCGTCTGGCAGGAAACCAGAAAAGGACTTTGTTCATGGCGTGTGCCCTTGCTTTGGTGTAATTTCCACCTGGGAGTGCATCCCATCTAGAGGCAACTCTTTTTGTATTTTGTATAGCGGCCTGCCTGGTCGCGGGATTGCACCACCGCGAAACACTTGCGGGTCCGCGGCTGCTTTATTGGGGCAGCTAACTGTGGAACAGGAGGTGCCTGTTATATGCAGGGGTGCCGGCGCGAACAGCGGCAATCCTTTTAAAGACATTTTTGAATGTGAGTGCCGGCGGCGACCACTTGGGTTTTTACTGAACCACCAGTCCCAGGAAGCATTGCTTCAGGTGGTTCACCTGAGCATAATTATTACGGGGATTTACTGGTGGTTGCCGCACGCCATCACGTCACATGGTCTGCCACTGAAGAGGGCGTTGGCCCGAAACGCGTCTGGCAGGAAACCAGAAAAGGACTTTGTTCATGGCGTGTGCCCTTGCTTTGGCGTAATTTCCACCTGGGAGTGCATCCCATCTAGAGGCAACTCTTTTTGTATTTTGTATAGCGGCCTGCCTGGTCGCGGGATTGCACCACCGCGAAACACTTGCGGGTCCGCGGCTGCTTTATTGGGGCAGCTAACTGTGGAACAGGAGGTGCCTGTTATATGCAGGGGTGCCGGTGCGAACAGCGGCAATCCTTTAAAAGACATTTTTGAATGTGAGTGCCGGCGGCGACCCACTTGGGTTTTTACTGAACCACCAGTCCCAGGAAGCATTGCTTCAGGTGGTTCACCTGAGCATAATTATTACGGGGATTTACTGGTGGTTGCCGCACGCCATCACGTCACATGGTCTGCCACTGAAGAGGGCGTTGGCCCGAAACGCGTCTGGCAGGAAACCAGAAAAGGACTTTGTTCATGGCGTGTGCCCTTGCTTTGGCGTAATTTCCACCTGGGAGTGCATCCCATCTAGAGGCAGCTCTTTTTGTATTTTGTATAGCGGCCTGCCTGGTCGCGGGATTGCACCACCGCGAAACACTTGCGGGTCCGCGGCTGCTTTATTGGGGCAGCTAACTGTGGAACAGGAGGTGCCTGTTATATGCAGGGGTGCCGGCGCGAACATCGACAATCCTTTTAAAGACATTTTTGAATGTGAGTGCCGGCGGCGACCCACTTGGGTTTTTACTGAACCACCAGTCCCAGGAAGCACTGCTTCAGGTGGTTCACCTGAGCATAATTATTACGGGGATTTACTGGTGGTTGCCGCACGCCGTCACGTCACATGGTCTGCCACTGAAGAGGGCGTTGGCCCGAAACGCGTCTGGCAGGAAACCAGAAAAGGACTTTGTTCTTTGGCGTGTGCCCTTGCTTTGGCGTAATTTCCACCTGGGAGAGCATCCCATCTAGAGGCAACTCTTTTTGTATTTTATATATATATATATATATAATTGTTATATTGGCAAATTAAAAAACATTTGTAAAATTATAATAGGTTAAAATTAATATTTTTTTAAATAGTTTTACATTATATATGTTTATATAAACATACACACTTAGATATATGTGTGTGTTTGTTTAAATTAGTAAATATTTATATATCTTTTTAATATTATTTAAACATATTTCATTTACATTATATTAACGGTATATGTTAAAATATTTACATTTTATTTATTTAAATTATATATATATATATATTAAAAAACGATATTTTTGTATATATGTTTTGAAATTAGTGTAAAACAATATCTTTTTTCGATATTTTTGTACTTACCATTATATGTATAGGAAAATGATATTGTTGCATTTGGTATTTTTGACACATTATTTTGGAATTACAATATTTATGGTTTCAATATTGTGTCAGAGTTCATTTTTCATCCAAGATTTGGAGATGCTTATTTATTTCCTCCTTATAGGTTTAAGATCCCTTATTTATTCCAAAATGTGCTCTATTGAGACAAAAGAAAATTTAACTGGAAAAGGTGGATCTTTTCTTTTTTTTACTCTTTTATTTCTTTCTTTATTTTTTGTTTTATATAGCGCAAACTCGACCCGAAGGTATCAGAGCACTTATCATGAGCACCTGTTGCATTACAGATGGACACATTCATTTTGTTAGGCACGGGGAGAGTAAGTGATTTGCCCAGAATCACAGGATGCTGAGCGTCTCTGCCGAGACTCGAATCCGGTTCCCCAGCTTCGAGGTTGACCGCTCCAGCCGTTAGGCCACATCCTCTTCTTTGTAGAGAAAGCAAATGCAGATGCAGTGCAGTTCTATTTTTTGACCTAAATTTAGAAGGTCCTGTTACTGGAGAATTGATTGCTGAGGGTGAGGCTACCTGAGTAAACTGTTGATGAACAAATGCAGAATCCTCCAAGATATTCAACAAAGCAATTAAGGGGTTGAGGTCAGAGAATGTAGATTTCCTAGGCAGACATGCTGTAGGAGGAGAAACGAGTTTCAAATTCCTTGTTTTCCCCATAGAAGAACAGCTGAATGCAATCTAACAGTATTTAACATACCTAAAAGTTAAAGTTTCAAAACAGAGCTATGAATATGTTTACGTTTGAAGAATTTATAGACCACATGGCTGTCCAACCTGGGCTTCTCGAACCAGTAAACAAAAAGCAAATTAAAAGAGCCAAGTCTTCAGCTTCTCCTTGAAAATGGTCTTAATTTGCTCAAACAATGTGAGAAAAGAATGCCAGAGTAATCCTGTCAAAGGAATCAGATTTAAAAAGGCTCACACAGAGAGGTCACCACCAGTCATAAAAATTTAATTTAGGTAAATAGTGTACATACCTCTTTATAACAGAAGAACAGTAATGCAGTAAAAGCCACTGCGGGGGGGGGAAAGGCAGTAAATATTCCTCAAGTGCTTGTCGAATAAAATTGAAGCAAAATGTCAGGCACGGCTTCTCCCATAAGCAAACATGCTTTCATGGCAACCATATGTGCAGCAGGGACGAAGCGTGGTTTATAAAACAGCTTGGAAGGATAAGGAAAGCTTTAGAAACAAGCGGCCTTACTTGGAAGAGGCCATAAGTAATGTACCATCAGGAGGCCGACATGCCTCTCCAAACCGCGGAACAGAGTCAACAGGGGGCCATCTTCCCTCGGCCAATCCGCAACCCAAGGGGTTGGTACTAGGCCTGGGCAGAATTCACGGAGTTTAGGCGTAGTGGCCGAAAAACTCCTCCGCTACGCGGAGTTCCGAAAGAGGCAGGGTGCATTACGTCATTCTGATTTTTAGGGCCAGGTGTTTTTCTCGCGCTGTAAAATCAGCACGAAAGGCACCACGTGCAGCGCAAGAGGGTGCTGCTTTTTTCTGCCGCTCGAGTAGATGTTCTACTTAAGCAGCAGCTTCCTCAGCACGAGCGGAAGGTTTTTCACCGCGAGGTGTAGCAACCACCCGCGAACGCCCGCGTTGAGAAATCTCATGGGGAGGTGGTCTGGAGTAAGATTTTCCTCCTACCTAGGGTCATATTTGAACACCTCTGAGCTTGATGTGAAAAAAAACATGATCACTGTCTTTCAGTGGAACTAACCTTGGTGAAAGGAGGAACATTGCACGTGAGTGTGACCCACCCAATTGCAGTGGGTTTTTGCATCAGTGCAGTAATTCAACACATGCGCGGCGAATGTGTGCATATCCTACAAAATAACACAAGAAACCTACTGCCTACAGTAAAATACGAGTCTTTCAGTCCAGAACCGAAGTGCTGCTTTGCTGCTCAGGCACGCGCCCACCTTCAGACAATCATATTTCATTCCTGTTCTTGTCCACGCAGGGGATCACTCCTTGTATTTCCCAAGTTGGCAGTCATGTTCTCTGCTTGCTTCTTTTCATGTTATTTCGGAACAGTCTTTCATGTTTTTCTTGTCGCTTCTGCTGACAGCAGATGTTCACTAAAAATACAAATATCTAATTAAAATCTCCAGTGGAGGGCTGCTCGGATACGCTGCCAGAGCGTGACTGATTGCATTTTTGGCGTTTAATTGGTGAAACGACTATACTCTCTAGTTCCTTGACCCTTAACACCTCTCCGTTCACTTCGCTGCAAACTGAGACTTTATTTTCGCTCTCGTCCACGTGCGTAATAGAATCTAGACGCTTCTGTGCGGCTCCTTTGGGAAGTATTGCTTTGCATTGTTTTGAAGAATGTATATAGCACTTTATACTTCGGATGAGGCCACGAGGCGCTCCGTAATGCATCAGGTTACATGGAATCCTTTCTAACTGGGTGGTTGGAAGAATGTTGGGTGAGGTACGTCCTATAAGGAAGGTGTTGTGTGAGGTGCATACGGTTCAAACATGCGCTTCAAACATGATGCACCCAAAGTCATTGTGAACAAGGATGAGGTGCTGTGGACACAGTTGGTCGGATACATGCCGCCTTCCTCTTCTTCAGTAATACAGTTGTTTTGCAAAGCATACACAAACATATTTAGTAGTTTTCTTTTCTTGCGTCCAGAACTTTAAACACTAACCATGGGTAAAGATGTGTCAACATTTATTGTGTATGTATTTTTGTTTTCTTCTTCTTGGATGCTCGGTGTATTGGTGTCATATACAGCTCTGTTTTGAGGGTTCTGTACTCATAACTGTTGTTGATGCACAAAGAGAGACGCACTTCCTTTTTACTGCATCACTTGCACCATTTAGCTGACCGCATCCATGCAGTGGCTCATTTATTAGCACACAGGTAGCGAATCCTTCATGGCTGTTACGTCATTTCCTATTGTGCATTGATTCATTTGCACCCAAAGCAATAGATCGTAGAAGTGATGCTGCGTGATTTCAACAAGTAGCCTGGACAAGGTTAAGTAAAATTTTTGACCCTCTTTCCCGTTTACTGATAGAAATATCAACATATCAATCAATAAATCAGGATTTATAAAGCTCGGCTAATCACCGGATTGGGTATCCAGGCGCTTGCAGGCCCCGGTGGCTTATTCGAACAGCCAGGTCTTGAGGGCCATTCAGAATTCCGGAAGTGAGGTGATGGTCCGGGGGTGCGTGGGGAGGCAGTTCCAGGTCTTTGCTGCGATGTGGGAGGAGCGTCCTCCACTTCTGCTTCGGTAGATGCGGGGAGTATGGGCAAGTGTAAGGGAGGCACAGCGTAGTCTTCTCGATAAACATATCCACCAGAAAATGGATATGCACATTTCACAGGCACACTAGAACGCAACTGCCAAGCACCTCGTTTGAGGGATGCACAAATCTGGGACGTTGTCTAAATCACACAGTTTAAAACAATTCAGAGTTTTCAACCTATAGTAAATAGATGCAAAACTTCAGCCAATTCTGTCTGCCTCCACTGGTTTCGCATCCACAGCCACAATTTTTTTTTTCTGTTTAAAAAGACAGAATGTCAGTGGAATTTTCTGCAGCACAAGCATTCTTTGTTTAGGGCAGTGAAATATTCAAGGAACCATGAATTCTTATACCATCTAGCACTGCCCGGGGTAGGAACATGTCATTACCTTGATGGTAATAGCATTAAGTTAAATACAATGACCAGCACCTGAAAGAAGCACCATGCACAAGTTGCCCTGCTAAGGAGAACAGGCTCCTTAATTGGGGAGCCTGTGCATGGTGCCTGCCTTCTAGAGTGTCAGGAGGACCTTGCAGACAGGCGCTGCACACAGGCTTCTACGGAAGTTGCTTTTAAGAGCACTCTCAAGAGTCCAGCAATGTATTTACCTTGATGCAATTATTATTAAGGAAAATACATTGCTCGGCCGTCACAGTGTTCATAAAAACCAAGTGTGCTGGGCTTTCTTTTTTCAGCCTGTGGAGAGTGGAGCATCCTTGATTACCAGGTGGACAAAAAGATGGGTTAATTTTGTATATTTTGAAATCGTTTGAAATATTTTACCCACACCAATTCAATATTGGGCAAAGGATGTTAAGCGAAAGAGAGGACACTTCACGCCAGGCGACAATGAGGCCGATCATGCAGAATCACATCACCTGCTTTAACTGAAGGTTACTCAGAAAGGTATTCAGCCTTCATTTGCTGAGCTTATCAGCCCAGATTGCCTTGCACAACGAGAATAGAAGGCTATTACGTTGAACATAAGCCCAATTGTTCAAACAGGTATGCGGATGTGAACATCTATGAAACTCAAGTTAGGTATTCCCTTCTCTTGAATGCTAACATCAATTTAGGTAAAATAGAAGTAGAACAATAAGGTAAGGACTACTATAAATTCATGCATGCAACAAATATGCTAGAGTTTTTCTTATTATTTATGCTTTTAGCAAATTCTATTTATCTTTATTGTAGTTACAATTAATAGCGTGTGCACTAGAATAGGATTTTAAAACTACGTCTTTAAAATTTATCCTTCTGGTGTTCTTGAGTGTGGTATTCCTTAACAAAAGGTGAATAAATTCATTAATGTTCCACAAACTATCACTGTGATGTCTCATGGGATTGATCTTTACCTGAACCACCTCTCACTCAGATATTTCTCAGTGGGTTGTGGCGTGGCTGCACTCCAACTGATTTTATATCTCGAGTTGGCGCATTGACTGAGTTCTTAGTGCCAGAGGGTCTAGTAAAAGTAACTGTGTTCTAGAGTAATCTAGAAGATGGATAATTTGCCGTCAAACATGGCGCATTCAATTTCTAGATCCTTTAGTAATTTTGGATGGCACACTGAAGATACCAAGTAATACAGTTAGCATTGACTTCCATTGCAGCTTTGGGTTCCTCCTGCAACTTATACAGGTACTTCCTATTGTAGGTTTGTCAGGCGCTTGACTTGTAAATAGTTATTCCCCATTTTGATTCATGTTGTTTGAATCTCATGTTTATTTAATCTGTTTGTTGAAAATGGCACCAAGTTCTTGTTCCTATATGGGTACATTGCAGGACATCAGTCACACAGCATCTCCTTGCTAGTGATGTTCCTAACAACGGGGGTTGGGGTAACATTTGTTGTAAATGGACATGCTGCATACCCCTTTGAAATTCTTTATTCATGGGTGGGTCTGATGCTGTAGATCCCAAACCTGGGAACCTTCATACATACAGTGCTGTACCACTGCCACCTAATCATGAATCCTATTGCAACTTAGAAGTCCTGCTAGGTAATGAGGAACACCAAGCATGGGTTAATGGTCAGCTATCACATGGAGTGCAGAACATCGGAATATGTCCCTTAATTAATGAGGGTGCCACCTGGCCTGTATTACCTGGGGTGGATATAATTTGTGTGAGCATGACAAAATCAAAAAGCCAGAATCCTGATAAGCATCTTTCCTGTCTATGGGGACAGTAAAAAGGCAGAAACAGGTCGACGGATTGAGTCACAGAAATAATGAATATATCAAGCAAAAAAGTGAATCAGGAAGTGAAGCTGAAGTTAATGTACAGAAGGAAGAGAAACACCAAGACGCAAAGACTCACTTAAGAAAAAGGTGGTTGGTCTAGCAAAAAAATGTGGCCAGACATTCCAGAATTTCCAGAACCCCCCAAAAGAATATGTTGCTCTCTGCTGAAGAAGGACAACTATACTGAAACACATGTCTTGAGATACACAGCACTGGCTGCACCAACAAGAGTGAAAAACTAAGGACTGTCACTGAATTAAGGGTTATCATGCACTGTATTTACCATGATTCATTGGGGCCACAGATAAGACTATAATCAAATAATTAGAGCACTGTAAATCTAAAGTATAAACACATTAGGAAGAGTGAATGTTTTTTTCCGCTAGACTATATTCTGTTTCTACCATTCTACATTTTACAGTTACAGACATTCCTTTAATTTTAGCTCCGGCCCAGTGTTTCCCAAACCTCTGGTTTGGTCAGGTATGTCCGAGCTATAAATAAAGATGCCTTTAAATTCTATAGGCCCGATTCACAAAAGTAATCTGAGACAAAATCCTAGCTTTACGGCTTTTGGTATTCACAGAAGGCATTTAGGAGTACTAAAGTTAGGATTTTGTCTCAGTCAATCTTAAGTTTTGGTCTTAAGTTAAATTTAAGACAAACTTAAGTTTAACTGAGACAAAATCCTAGTCGTAAAGTTAGGATTTTGTCTCAGTTAAACTTAAGTTTGCCTTAACTTTAACTTAAGACCAAAACTTAAGATTGACTGAGACAAAATCCTAACTTTACTGGTACTCCTAAATGCCTTCTGTGAATACCGAAAGTCGTAAAGTTAGGATTTTGTCTTAGATTACTTTTGGGAATCGGGCCCTATATTTATCTTGTCAGATTTTCTGCGCTTCAAAGACAGGTCAGGCTATGTCTTCTGCTGCATTTGTTTTTTTTTCTACAGAATTGGTGTTTACTAAGTCCTCTTTGCAGTCAGAGAGAGAAAAGTAAAGTGAATTATGTGCAAAGTTTGCTGGGGTACATGAAGTGTGAAAAAAGGAAAGGCTAATTTTTTCATAACACACAACAAAATGTAAATACCTGTAAATAAACTCTATAAATCCAGCAGTTCGGAAAGAAAAAATAAAGCATATTTTTCTATAATTCTGAAGTGTAATTGAAACTAAGATTTTAATAGGATGAGAACAAATAAAGATGCTTTACTTGGTGATGCACAAATAAGAAATATTCACTGAAACCTGACTTCCACGCATTGGCATTTGCATGCAATATAGTTTTATTAGTAAAACTGTATGTCTGTGCAAATTTAGTGACCATTTTAATGGAAAATGTGCTCTCTGTAAATGACAGTGCCCTAACACACCATGCTTTAGTTACATTAAAAAAATTGCCCGCCTTATGTCTATTAAAACTAGGCGGGCTGCAAAGGTTTGTCATACTAAAAAGTGGGCCGTGGTTTTTAAAAGTTTGGGAAGCACTGTGTTGTGATGGCAGTAAAATTACACCTAAAAAAGTAATTTTACTAAAGATCTTGGTCTAGATGTACGAAGCACTGGTTGCAAAATACTGGTCGCATTTTGAGACCATAATTTTGCAATCAGTGTGGTAATTCGTGAACCGACCTATATACTAATAGGTTGGTATGCAAAATATCAAATCGTAGTGGGTCGCAATTAGTTGCATACTAATAAGGTATGACACAAAATGCGACCCACTATGATTCGCAACCATCACAGGGATAGTGGTTTTCTGGGGTCAGCAGATCACCATGTCTGTGACTGCTTTTATGTAAAGGGATCATTTTTTTAAATGCAGGTCATTTTCCTTAAAGGAAAACTGGATGTGTTTATAAAAAGAAAAGAAAAGTTTAAGAAACATTTTTTTAAGAGTAGGGATGGGACCATTGCAAACTCCCAAAAAATCTTTTGTCAACATTCACAAAAGGGAAAGGGTTACCGCAACATTTGTGTAGTCAGAAAAAGTTTAATGCTTTGAGACATGATTTCCGTCGCAAAACATTAATGCATCCCATTCCGAGTTGGTATTTGGAAGGGACGCCCTAATCACACCACTTACTAACACGTTCGAGCGCTTTACATGAGCACCAGAACTTGTCAGACCCCTCAGTTTTTCACGATTTTGCGAATCGCGCATTTACCACAAAACCGATCAAGGTGCGCGATGCCAACAAATTCATGCCCAGGCGCGGCAAAAAAAAATTGTGTTGCTTCCCTGATCTGTTTATATTTTTATGGCCTCCCTCCTGGACCTGAAAACAACAATCTGCTCTTGGCTTTCACTTGTTGCTGAGCCAGCCGCACTGAAAGTTTCACTTTCAGAAGGCAGGTAACCCCACCTACGGTCTGCCCCTAATCTAAAGGAACTGTGCATCGAAGCCTGGCAGACAGCAAATTATTCCTAGTATTTGCCTGCCTACCTGGGGCATGAACGTGCATGTCCCCCAGCTTGCTTGCAGCCATCGTACCCACGAGAAAAATACAATTGTCCGTGGTGGGTGCCCTACTGGGAATGTCAAAAAGATGCAAACACAAGGAGATGAAGGACGGAGCGTTGAAACTTTTCAGACACTCACCCCCAGTCACAGATCTGGGTTGAATCCATCATCATTCTTTAGCTCACTTTGCCACCACAGTTCAGACACAGCTATATGCAAATCAGTCTTGGCCCTGTGCCTCATGGGAACAGTCCAGCTCAAAGTGCCAAGCCATGTCTTCCCTGGACCAGAAACAAGCATCCTGGGACCGGTTTCGGGGTAACACCCCTCATCAGCCAGGCTAGCTTGAATCCAGTGGCAAAGTGAGCAAGGGACTCACGTCTAGGCATACCCTGCCAACTTAGGGCAAACAAGCAAACACAAGGAGATGATGGACGGAGCACTGAAACTTTTCAGACACTCACCCCCAGTCAAAGATCTGGGTTGAATCCATCATCGTTCTTTAGCTCACTTTGCCACCACAGTTCAGACACCGCTATACGCAAATCAGTCTCGGCCCTGTGCCTCATGGGAACAGTCCAGCCCGAACTGCCAAGCCATGTCTTTCCTGGACCGGAAACAAGCATCCTGGGACCAGTTTTGGGTAACACCCCTCATCAGCCAGGCTAGCTTGAATCCAGTGGCAAAGTGAGCAAGGGATCCACGTCTGGGAATACCCTGCCAACTTAGGGCGAACAAAGCAAACACAAGGAGATGATGGACGGAGCGCTGAAACTTTTTAGACACTCACTCCCAGTCACATATCTGGGTTGAATCCATCATCGTTCTTTAGCTCACTTTGCCACCACAGTTCAGACACAGCTATATGCAAATCAGTCTCCACCCTGTGCCTCATGGGAACAGTCTAGCCCGAACTTTGCCACTGGATTCAAGCTAGCCTGGCTGATGAGGGGTGTTACCCTGAACCGGTCCCAGGATTCTTGTCTCCGGTCCGGCAAGACATGGCTTGGCAGCTCCATCTGGACTGTTCCCATGAGGCACAGGGTCAAGACTGATTTGCATATTGCTGTGTCTGAACTGGGGTGGCGAAGTGAGCTAAAGAATGATGATGGATTCAACCCAGATCTGTGACTGGGGGTGAGTGTCTGAAAAGTTTCAGTGATCCGTCCATCATCTCCTTGTGTTTGCTTTGTTCACCCTAAGTTGGCAGGGTATGCCCAGACGTGGGTCTCTTGCTCACTTTGCCACTGGATTCAAGCTAGCCTGGCTGATGAGGGGTGTTACCCTGAAACCAGTCCCAGGATGCTTGTTTCCAGTCCAGGGAAGACATGGCTTGGCAGTTCTGTCTGGACTGTTCCCATGAGGCACAGGGTGAAGACTGATTTTCATATAGCTGTGTCTGAACTGGGGTGGTGAAGTGAGCTAAGGAATGATGATGGATTCAACCCAGATCTGTGACTGGGGGTGAGTGTCTGAAAAGTTTCAGCGCTCTATCCATCATCTTCTTGTGTTTGCAATGTCAAAAAGAAGACTGTCGGCTCAGTGAAGTGACCTATTTTTTTAAAATCACTATTGTGTGCAACAACTGTGAGCACACACTTGAAAAATGCAGTGGCATTACATGTAAAGTCATCAGCAGTACTGACTTATTTAAGAGGAGCACCATTATACGCATTTACTTTGCATTAGTGTAATTGGAATGAAAAGTAAATGCTCTGTAATGGTACTGCTATAAACAAAATAGCTAACGATCCACAAAAAGGGGTACCTGCCTCTTATATAATTTAGAGCTAAATTCCTTTACAGCTTTTAATCAAACAACGACCTTGTAATGTTTGATTACGGTTATTTATTAACTCAACTTATTTAAAAGTTTTATATATATTTGTTTTCATCATTTCCAAAAAAGTAGAAAAAGGAATAACACTCAGTGATCAGACAAATAAAACATACATCGATTTGCCAATAAATAACATACACCATTTGGACAAAAACAACGTACAAATACAATACATCAATAACAAATAATCAAAAACACAATATCACAAAAACAATTCGTAGTCATTTGCATCATAATAAATTAGACACATGGCAAGCCTTCAGACTTTCAAATGGAGCCATCAATCGAGGCAACGCCTAAACAAAGGGAACTACAGTTATTCGAGTTGGGAAAAATTAATTACACCAACATATATTTCTCAAACGTTCCACAATGATGAAATGAAATGCCAACGCGTTTCAAAGCGCAGGCTTGATGTACTGCGCTTATCGTCAGGGCCTCTTTATTGTGTAGATATTTCACGAAAATCTGTGGTGCTTTGTTTTGAAGTGTTTATGCGAAACTGATCGCAAAATCGCATCTTATGGTGCTTCAGGGCTTTGATGCCCTTGCTTTGATGCTCTTGCAGGAAATTCTCCCGCCATAGCCGCGTTGCAGCCTGAATGATGGCAGCAGCGAGCAACTAAGTAGCTCTTGAAATTCGTCACAAGTGTTCGAATTCAATTTCGCTTGATGTGCGACTCTCCTTTTGATTTGAAGAGTGACAGGATTCGCTGAATATCGTATTCGTTTAGTCCTGAGTCGTCCGCCCTGAAGCACCATAAGATGCGATTTTGCGATCAGTTTTTAGAACTTTGAAAAAAGTGTATTTCTTTATTATTTTGATGTTTTTCACTTCAGTGCATTAAAATATTTTACTGCATTGAGTAACATTTATCAAAAGTGGTAGTTTCAGATATATTAATGACCCCTCCACTCTAACAACGATACAATCAGTGAACTAAGGGATTAGTCAGTTGTCATGTGCCCACTACATGCAGTCTATTTTATTACTATAGATAGGACAACATTAAGTTCATTCAATCCATATACAAGAGAGGTTTTGGTATAGTGCACATCCTGAACTCACATGTTTGAAGGTGCTCTTATATCTGTAATTAACATAAATGAGATTCTGTGAAAAAGTATTTGCCTAAGATCACACAATTTGGTCAAGCAAGAAGCTGGAGCACTATTATCGATTATTACAGCAAACACAAGAGAGATTTTTGAGTACAGCGCACATCCTGAACACGGATACTTGAAGGTGCTCTCATATCTGGTAATGAACAAAAAGATAGTTCAGTGAAATAAAGCATTTGCCTAGGATCACACAGGTAAAGATGGAAGCCGGGATTGATCCCTGATTTTTTTCAGTTTCACGCTGTGCCATACCTCGAGTAAATGGGTATCTCTCTCTTTCTCAAATCCAAAGTTGATGCTTTGTCATTAAATCTTGCAGGATGAGATTAAAGTGTAGGTGATAGGCATCATGTTGTTATGATTGAAGAGAGCATACACCATGTTTTTTCCTGCAGATTCCCGTTTTATTTGGACATAACTATGAAATGTCACTAAAATAAAGTGCTGTAAAAATGCAGCAAAAAACAAAATAGCTGCCGCAAAATTCCTATTTTTGTGTCACAAAATTTCCCAATCCATACCGCATTATCCTGAGGGGTCTGACTTGTCACCCTTTTTTAGGTCTTGCCTAAGACAGCACATGGAAGATTTTTTGTTTTATATACAGTGGGCAGTGGGATTGTTGCCTTACTTGTGTCCTTCCACTACTTATTTTATTTGGTGCTACTTTTTTCTTTAGGTTTAAGCACTCTACCAGAGAGAGTCTTTTTCATTTGGCTCCCTCATGAATTTCTCCCTCCTCCTGCTTTGTATGTTGTTGCTTGCCCCCTTCTGCCCGCTGTTTGTGTTGTAGCTTGCCCCCTCCCACTTTCCTCCTGCTGTCTGTGTTGTTGCTTGCTCCTTCCCACTCTCTGTGCTATTACTTGCCCCTTCCCACCCTCTTACCGCTGTCTTTGTTGTTGCTTTCCCCGACCCACAGTCTGTATTGTTGCTTTCCTCTTCTGCTGCCAATGTTGTTTCTTGCCCCGACTGCTGTCTGTGTTCCTTCCTGCCCTCTTTCCTCTCGCTGTCCATGTTGCCTCCTCTACCTGCCAGAACATAAAAAAGTGATGTGATACTGCCAATGCTAGCTCCGTCAGAGCACTTATTTTAAAAACACTTTCAGCCATGCACCCTCCTCACATTTTGTCCAAAAATAAAAGAGGTGTGGTCTTTCACCCTTTTTAGAAGTAGCATGCTCACTCACATAGTGACTTCTGTTACAACTGAGTTGTGCACACAGCTCAGAAAAGTGTGCACAAAGACATTGTATTGCCGCACACAGTAAAAGAAAAATTTGAGAGAACATTGGTGGTGACTCCAACTCAAGAATAACCCTGGGCGGAGCATGCGCAGTTTTCGCAATGATCACCCAGAGACGGCGAGAAAGAGGAGGAGAGCAGCCCGGGGACGCCGCAGTACAGGTAAGTGTTTTTTGTTTTAGTTTTAATTAATGTCTAATTAATTGTTAATAGGGGGGGTGGAGGCGGGGGCTGGCCAACTCCGCTCCGCTGTGGAGTGTGCAGAGATTTGCCTTCTCCGCGTTCTCCGCGGAACACGGAGTAGGCAAATCTCCGCACACTCCGCGGGCGGAGCGGAGTTCTCCGCCCACGCCTACTCAAGAAGACATACCGGTTGAGATGTTAGATGGACATGTAAACCCTCAGACCGGATTCATAATGTAGAAATCCAAGTTGCACAAACTGTACAGAATAAAAACTATAATATCACCTCATGTATCAGATGATTATATAATTCTTACAGAGTATGACTGTTTTCAGTTTCTGTAAGGGATTCAACTCGAGGTAAAAAGGTGATAATGCAGGCATTTTCCTCCTTAGTACCTGAAACACTCAGGGGAAAATAAGCACACACGTGGGCTCTAAAGCAAGTTCCTGCTTTCTATAGAAAACAAGTAGGGTGGGACAAAGAATCTGATACACATGTAATTCCCTTAAGTAGTGAGCCCCAGGTGCAGCCTCAGTTACCCTTTGAACCCATAAGCTAAGCGAGATATAAAGTCTGTTTTAGATCAGATACAATATCAAGGTATAATAGTGCCTTGTAGTTCTACAATGAACACCCCTCTTTATACAGTATTGAAGACTGATGGTTCATACAGAAAAGACTTAAAATATAGAAATTTAAATTCACCTACTCGCACACAATCAGTATAAAATACTCACAGTACTGGACTAATGACGAATCTAGTGATAAAGAAATATAAAACAACTTTGTACTTAGCCAATGGTTGGTTTCTTTGGCCAAAATATAGCACCTGACTCTCAGTATCTGACCCCTTTTTCATTTTGTGGTTTTCAGTATGCATATACAAGATTGCCCATAGGGTATAAGAATAGCCCTGGGCCTTTTGCAGCAAGAAACATGGAGACCTTACAGGAAGATCTTGATGCGCTACCATATATTGATGATGTATACATTACAAATGATGACTTGATTGAACACCTGGTTAGGATGGCCAGGATAGTGACTCTTTTGACCCTACATGTGTATAGAATCAACTGAAATCAAAAATTTTATTTGGATGTGATTTTCCTTTGATACAAGTTATCCAGTGAGGGTAAAGCCTTGGCACCTGACTTCCTACAGAAGCGTGCTTCTTTACAACCTCCAAATATATTGAAGAAGTTACAAAACCAGACAGTGTTTTTGAACTTCTGTAGAGTTTATGTGCCACACTAGGCTGAGTGAGTGAAGTCCTTGAATGATTCAATTACTTGCACGTTTTCTGAAAAACATTGGATGAAAACACCCACAACTATCTTATATGGACTACAAGCAGGCATGTTAAAGAGTAAGGCCCTGATTACGATGTGGTCAGTATACTCTGAACCATGCGTAAACACATGTTTACGCATGGGTGGAATTACAAGTTGGTCTGTATTTTACACAGCCAATAGTTATCAGATGTTTTAAATACCTCAACTGCCGTTCAAAGTCGACAGGCCAAGCCTGCCAAAATTTAACATGGGAATATCATACGGTACTTCCCGTACCATGCGGATTTTGGTTTGCTAAACATCAAAATACGCATGTTATTCCCCACCAACTCATAACAGGTGTTATTTATTGCACCCAATCAATAACGTACCCCACAACATCATTATTTATCATGTGCGATAAATAACACCTAAACTCGTAATTAGAGCCTAAATATTTATAGACTAACGATAATAGAACAAACCTAGTAATTAGGGTTGTTCCCAGCACTTCAAACATACATAGTGTACAACAAAGACCGAGCAACTCTCATAGCATACAGATCACAACAGTACTCCTCTGCTGAGGAGCATTTCACTCCAACTGAGAAAATTATGACTGCAGTATAGGATTGGGCGGAGTTCGCGGAGTTCCGCGTTGATCAAAAAACTCTGCTGCGCTACGAGGAGTTGCGCAAGTGGCAGAGTGCGTTAGGTCACGCCTTTCGCGCTGATTTTTCGTGCTGGGTGTTTGTCCCGCGCTGGAAAATCAGTTCAAACTGCACCATGCGCAGCACTAGAGGGCACTGCTTCTTTCTGCCCCCTCGAGTAGATTTTCTACTCAAGCGGCAGCTTCCTCAATGCGAACGGATAGTTTCTCAACGCGAGCGGTTGCGACCATCCACGTTGAGAAATGTCCCTGGGAGGTGCTCTAGCTTTGGATTTTCACCGGTCACACTCACCAACTTAACGTTGGCGAGCGAGGAAAAAACTCTGCTCCGCTTCACGGAGCGGAGTTTTTCAGAACTCCACGTGTTCCGGGGAGTGTGAAAAACTCAGCAAACGGAGCGTAGTTCACCGCCTAGGCCTACTGCAGTACAGACAGCAATATTGAAAAACTGTTCTTTGTTGCAGGGGAAATAACTTAACATAGCATAGTCTCCCCAGTGACGGCCGGTGCAGGTAAGAGTGGTGCGGCGAGGGGGTGGGGGAGAGGGAGAGTCGACAGACAATGACGAGAGATGTTAGACCTGGAACCATTGGCGTGGGTCTCCCCTGCATTTTTTGCCTCCTGTGTTTTTGCTGTGTGTTGGACTCCGTTTTGCTGGTCTAGATGCTTTGGGCACTTTGCCACTGCTGTTCAGTGCCAAAGTGCAAGTGCTCCCTTTATAAATTGTTGTTATGGATTAGTAATTCCATGATTGGCCTATTTGATTTACTTGTCAGACCCTAGTATAGTGCACTGCGTGTGCCCAGGGCCTGTAAATCAAATGTTGCTAGTGGGCTGCAGCACTGATTGTGCCACCCACAGAAGCAGCCTGTAAAATGTAGCTCTGGCCTGCTATTGCAGAGCCTGTGTGCAGTCTGGGACTGCTATGTCGACATGGCAAGTGCACACACTTGCCAGGGCCTAACCTTCCCTTTTCCTACATGTCAGACACCCCTGTGGGCAGGGTGCAGTGTATGTGAAAGGTAGGACATGCCCTGGTGTGTGTGGCATGTCCTGATAGTGAATTACTGCCAATTTCGTTTTTCACTATTGCAAGGCTACCTGTACCCATAGGACAGAACGGGGAGTTTGTTTATAACATCTTATAAACATAACTGCGGCACTTATACTGCTTGATTTAAGTGCCGCCTTTGACACGGTGTCCCATACCGTGTTACTGAAAGCCCTGCGATCATTGGGCATTGGTGGCCCAGCCCTTAATTGGCTTGGTGACTTTCTGACTAATCGCACGTTCCAGGTTTTCTCTTCTGAGGCTGCATCCAAAACTTTTCCTTCACCTTATGGAGTTCCACAGGGCTCCATTTTGAGCCCACTATTGTTTAATGTTTATGTTGAGCCTTGGCAACTATTGCTGAAGAAGCTGGGTTGTCGATTTTTTCCTACGCCGACCACACCCAAATAATTTTTTCCTTGTCTGCGGACAGGGCATCCAAGACATCATCTCTTCAGACTGGTCTGAGGAAAATTGCTGGATGGATGCAAGCAAATTCGCTAAAACTCAATGGTGAAAAAACTGAAGTACTGATTCTGGGAAATAACAAGGACCTTTGGGGCCCCCAGCACTGGCCGCCTGAAATGGGAATTCTCCCTTAACCCACTACTCAAGTTCGCAATCTGGGTATTATCATTGACGACCAACTGTCAATGAAGCAGCAAGCAGTGAAGGTGGCATCTACCTGCTTCGACATCCTTAAATGGCTTAGAAAAATCCTCTGGATGTTGCCGAGTTCCACTCAAAGAACTGTGGTCCAGGCTCTTATTACATCCAGACTGGATTACGGCAACATCCTGTATCTAGGTGCCAATAAGGATGTGATACGCAGATTGCAAGTGGTGCAGAACGCAGCGGCCAGATTGCTCTGTCAGAACCCTAGAATGACCTCTGTTTCAAGCTCTCTCCGTGATCTTCATTGCTCGACAAACTTCACCAGCGCAAATCCGACTGGAGTTCGGACTTAAACGACAGAACCTAAATACTTTAGGAGCATATTTAAAATTCTGCCACAAACTTAGAAGGGATAATGACTCCTCGCTTATGACAGTGGTCTGGGAGGCAATATGTGATAGTAAACATAAGCAGGCTCATGAATATTTTAAAATGGCGATAGACACGTTCAAGGCGGAACAACTATGGGCCTTACCCCTCTCACAGGTGGCTTTTAATAAAGTTATAAATGGGTACAGTAAAAAATTGTCGTCTCTATGGGATAAAGCAGTATTGGCAAAGAGATCCCATGCGTGGACAGTTATTGCTTCGTACGGTATCTTAAAACCACAGAGCTATCTAGGAGACTCAAATAGCCAAAGGGCAAAGTTGAAGTTTATGAATCTCCGATTTGGAAATAGCCAATTTCTTGGAGACGCCCCTGCATGGAAAATGAGGTGTAGTGAGATGTGTCGCCTCTGTAACAACAAGAGCGAAGATATTTGTCATATTATTTGTAGCTGCCCTGCTCTAATAGGTGAACGTAGGAGGTTGTTGAGGTCGGACTTTAATAGTCAAATGACACGGACATGTCGACAAGCAGTCATTGCCAGTTTACAAGGAGAAAGTTTGCAATTTACGGGCAGACTTTTGAAGTTTATAGAAATAGTGGAGAAGAAACTGCTTAACTGTGGACAATGAGGATTGTTTTATATATCATTGGTATTTATGAATTGATGAAAAATACTTTTTAATCATGTGGTTTTTTATATAAGGAAATGGTATTGATTATACATGAAATGTAAGAAGAATTGTACAAAGGTGTTTTAATTGTAAGTTTTTATTAACTGAACAATACATTTTTTCATTCATTCATTTGTCATTCATTTGTCATTGGCTCAGGGTTGAGAATCGTGTGAAATTCAAAGCCCTGAGCTATATGTTCAAGGTCAAGTCTGGTAGTGCCCCTCAGTACTTAAAGGCCATCGTCCATCCTTATATACCATCACGCTCTCTTCGCTCTTCTACTCAGGCTAAATTCTCAGTTCCTAGGATCAGACTGTCACGAACGGGCGGTCGGTCCTTCTCTTACCTGGGTCCTCTGCTGTGGAACTCTCTCCCTCCACCTCTTAGGAACGAAACTGTTTTCAGTAATTTTCGAAAACATTTAAAAACCTGGTTGTTTAACCAATAAACTGCCTTCTCTTCTTTTCCCTGTCTGGCGGCGCCGGGGAACGTTTTGGTAGCTGTGCGCCTTATAAGATTAAATAATAAATAAATAAATACATAAATAAATAAATAAATAACTGACCCTGGGAACAAGGTAGGAACATAAAGTTTAGTATGCCTGAACTCAGAACGTTAAAATGCATCTTTTAGTGAGGGTGATTTTTACATTCTGTGTTTGAAAATACCACTTTTAGAAAGTAGGTATTTTCTTGCCTAACCATCCAGTGTGCCTCTGCTAGGTTTGTGTATTGCATGTCTGGCTTTTGGATGACAGGGGCTGGAGAGGGGCAGTGGCTCCAGAAGTCTGATGAGTCAGGGCTGGGCAGAATAGACCTGGGCTGCATTTAGAGTAGGGGAAGGAGATTTCCTTTCACCTGAATGGGCCTGGTCTGCCTTCCACAATGCTGTCTCCACCTCCTGCCAGGAAGCTGCACCAGTGAGGACAGAACTGGTTTTGGCTGGGTACAGACACTCTCTGCCTTCAGAGAACAAAGGACTTTTGGTGTATAAAAAGAGGGCCAGACCCCAGACTTTTAGATCACTTCTGGGAAATCAAGAGGAACCTTTGCCAAGGAGAAGAGCCGGAGAAGCTGAGGAGGAATACTGCCCCTGTGCTGTTTGCTGTCTGGGGTTGGCCTGCAGTGGCTACTTGCTGCCAAGGAAAGGAGAAAAGGACTTTGCTGCTTGCTTTGTCCCCCTGCTTGAAGAAAAGATCTCCAAGGGCTTGAACTGAGCTTGCCCCCTGTTCTAGAGGTCTCAGGAACAGCAAAGACCTCACCGTGTCTGTGGGCACCGTCTCTGATCGTCACCGCAGAAGAAAAGGGTAACCGACTCTGTCATCGAGTCCGTCGCAGGATTCCGTGTCCTGAAAGCACTGCCGAGAGCAACGCCTCGCTTCGCAACGCAACCCTGGTCTCACCGGCTCCGTCAACGAGCCGCTGCTTGCACTGCGTCCTGTGGGTACTGCACTCCGCAACGCTTCGCTACACGCTGCAAGGACGTCACCGACTCCGTCGCTGCCCGACCCGAACATCGACCGGCTCCGTCGCCGCACCGTGACCTGCCAGCACCTCAGCGAGCACCGTCTTACCCTTCAATGCAAGCCCTGGTCTCACCGACTCCATCAACGAGCCGCTCCCTGCACGAATCGTGAGGACATCGTCCACCGCAACGCTCCACTTCACAATGCGACTGCAACGTTTGCCCCGACTGACTCGCACCGACGTGTTGGTCGCAACAAGAAAGGTGCTGTGTCCGAGTCTGTCGCTGCTTTAGCTGGCCCGTATTGACGCGGTCGGCTGGAATTGCTAGACTCTGTCGTATTCAGTATCGCGGTAGCCCCAGGAGGAGCTACAGAGTCGGAAGAACTGTGTTTTATTGATTTGCCTGCAATTTAAAGGTTATTTTGCACAAGTACTATTTTTCAAGAGTATTGTATGTTGGATTTTTATCGTATTTGGTCTTGTTGGTTTAGATAATGATTTACTATTTTCCTAAACTGGTGTGGTGTCCATTTGTAGTGTTTTCACTGTATTACTGTATGTGTTCACAAATGCTTTACACACTGCCTCTGAGATAAGCCTGTCTGCTCGTGCCAAGCTACAAAGGGGGTGAGCAGGGGTTATTTTAGAAGTGTATCCCCCTTACCCTGACTAGAAGCAAGTGTCCCTATTTGGACAAAGGTACCTACCTCTGCCAACTAGAGACCCCCATTTCGAACATTGGTGGTCAGCAGTGAGGATCCTGGACTTGCATTTGTGATTTACATACAGCGATTGGTGTACACTACTAGCATAGTGCAGACCATTACGTGACCGCATACTTTTACTGAACTTTTTCCCTTGGATTGTTTTTTCTGCAAAGTAAAGAACTGCCAATTTTGTCATTATGACCAAGCCAGCATCCATTGCATCCATTGATATTGAGTTTGAGGAAGATAGGGTGGAAACCTACACTGTGTCTCAACTTAAAGCTATCTGCAAGAAATTTAAAGTCTCTGTGAAAAGCCTCACCAGGAAGGATGAATACCAAAAGGCGCTGAGGGCCTGGTTGGAATCCAGAAATGCCAGTGGGCAGGATGAGGAGCCTCTGGTGGAGGCAGAGAATGTGGATGAGCAACAAGAGGGGCAATTGAATCTGCCAGGAGGGAGGGTACATTCCGTGGATGGCAGCAGTGTTTCTCAAAGGGGTCTGTCTCCAGAGGAGTTGGAGGACAGAGAGAGAGATAGGGTGCATGTGAGGGAGCTTGCTAAGCTCAGGCTGGGGAAGGAGGGTGACATAGAAAATAAGAAGTTGGAGTTGGAAAAGCAGAAATTGGCCATGGAGGAAAAGAGGATGCTTTTAGAGCATGAGAGAGTGTTGAAGGAGTTGGAGCTGAAAGCAAAAAGTCTGGAGAACACTCCCTCTGGTGGCAGCACACCATCAGTGCCTGGGGAAGGAAAGGTATACATTCCCAAAGATGTTATCAAAGATTTCATGAAGCATGAGGACATTGGGCAGTGGTTTAAGGCCTATGAAATAGCAATGAAGTCCCACCGGGTCCCTGAGAGAGATTGGGGAGAGGGGTTGAGGGGCCGCTTCATCGGTGAAGGAAGAGAGACCTTGCTAGCTTTGCCCACTGAGGATCAGATGTCCTATGCCCCCATGAAGGAAGCCTTGATAGCCAGGTATGGGTTGACCCCAGAGCTTTATAGGCAGAAATTTAGGAACTGCAGGAAGCTGGAGTCAAGTACCTGGGTGGAGTATGTATCTTATTTTTGCAGCGCACTGGATGGATGGGTGAAGGGTAGCAAGGTGAACTGACTTGCAGGGGCTCTATGATTTGGTTGCATGTGAGCACTTGTCCAGATAATTGTTTTCCAGAGCTACGCCAGCACTTGATTGACAGTAAGCTGACTGACCCCAGGAAGCTTGCTGTGGAGGCAGACCGCTGGGTCAGTACCAGGGTCCACAAGGGTCGTGTGAGAGACTCCACCAAGGGTGGGCAGGGTCCCCAGCAGAAGAGTAGGGGGGACAAGGGTAAACAGAAGGAGTTCCAAAAGGGGCTTCAAAGTAATCCCCAAGGGAACCACGGTAAGGGTTCCCAGCCTCCCACTGAAAAGAAGCCATGGGTCCCGACAGGTAAGCCTATTCAGAGGGGTCCCAAGACCTGTTTTAGTTGTGGTCAGGTGGGCCACTTCTGGGGGGATCCTAAGTGTCCCAAACTGGTTACCACCGCACCCACTGGTGCGCCGCCCCGGGAACTGGCTAGTGTAGCCTTGGGGGAGGAGTTGGGTGCCCAAGGTGAGTGGGGTCCTGCAGAGATGTCCCTGGTCTCTTTAGGAGACAGTGAGATGGTCCCAAGGGCTCATCTGCCTGATAACACTAAAAAGTACAGGCAGTGGGTGATCATCAATGGCCATAGTGTGGAGGCTCTGAGAGACACTGGAGAAAGTGTGACAGCTGTCAGTTGTCGGCTGGTGTCTGAAGGGCAGGTGGTCCCCGGCACATTCTAGCCAGTAGTTGCCGCTGACAACTCAGAGTGCCTCTGCAAAGTGGCACAGGTTCCCTTTGAGTGGGGGGGTCTCAGGTACCTTGAGAGTAGCTGTGAGGCCAGGCATGCCTGTTGACTGACTGCTAAGCAATGATTTGGAGAGCTCCCCTTGGGCAAAGGTGGAGCGGAGGTCTCATTTAGAGATGTTGGGTCTGCCTGAGTGGGCGTGTGTGACCACTTGGTCTATGGCAGCCGGTAAGGGCATTCAAGAGGACCTGGAGCCTGAAAGAGTGGCCCAGGTGCCTGCCAGAAAGAGAAGAGGCAGGGGGTTCGGGAAACCGACCCCGAAGTTCCCACGGTCCAAGAGGAGGTAGACCCTGAGGGGAATACCCTGGAGCCTACAGGGGAACAAGTGGCTGAACTGGGGACCTGCCTGAGCTGACCCATTGGCAGCAAGAAGGAGGCCACACCAGGGAGGAGTTCTGCCAGGAGCAGCAGACGTGCCCTTCTCTCATTGGTTTGCGGCAGGAGGCTGCAAACCAGGCAGCAGGTGATCAGTCCGGATCACATTGGATATACTGGGAGAATGGTCTCCTGTATAGCGAGCCTAAGGTTGCTGAGCCTGGGTCAGCCCGTGTGCTGGTGGTACCCCAGCGCTTCAGAGCCTTCCTACTGGGTCTGGCTCATGATGTGCCTTTGGCAGGACATTTGGGGCAAGACAAGACCTTTGAAAGGCTTGTCACCTACTTTTACTGGCTCCAAATGCGCAAGCATTCTGATGCTCAGTGTAGGTCTTGCCAGACTTGCCAGGCAAGTGGTAAGAGTTGGAGGAAGTGTAAGGCTCCTCTCCAACCTTTCCGAGTGGTCAGCACCCCCTTTGAGAGGGTGGGTATTGACATTGTGGGGCCTCTGGATCCCAAGACAGCCATGGGCAACAGGTTTATCCTGGTCTTGGTGGACCATGCCACCCGGTACCCGGAAGCCATCCCTCTCCGGACTGTGACGGCCCCCATGGTGGGTCGTGCGTTGATGGGGATTTTCTCCCGTGTGGGGTTCCCCAGAGAGGTGGTGTCCGACCATGGAACCAACTTCATATCAAAATATATGAAGTCCCTGTGGCAGGAGTGCGGTGTAACCTATAAGTTCACCACTCCTTACCACCCCCAAGGTAATGGGCTGGTTGAGAGATTCACCTGGACCCTAAAGGGCATGATTATGGGTCTTGGTGAACCCATGAGGTGTAACTGGGACGTCCTCCTACCATGCCTGCTGTTTGCTTACAGAGAGGTACCCCAGAAGTCCTTAGGTTTCAGTCCCTTTGAGCTGCTGTACGGCCATCCTGTAAGAGGACCTCTGAGTCTGGTGAAAGAAGGCTGGGAGAAAGCTCCCAGTAAACCTCCCCAGGATGTATATAGCTACATGCTGGCCTTCAGAAACCAGACTAAGCGCTTCAGACAACTCGCTCGGGCGAATCTGGAAGCCAGCCAGTGAGAGATGAAACGGTGGTATGATCAGAATGCCACTCTGATCGAGTTTTGGCCTGGACAAAAAGTATGGGTCATGGCCCCAGTGGAGCCTTGTGCGCTCCAGGATAAGTGGACCGGACCATTTGAGGTGGTGGAGCGCAAGAGTAACGTCACCTACTTGGTGGACTTGCAGTCTCCCATGAACCCTTTGCGGGTCCTGCATGTGAACCGCCTGAAGCCCCACTTGGAGAGGTCCGAAGTGGGCATGCTCCTAGCAACAGATGCTGCGATGGAAGAGGAGACTGAGCCTCTTCCTGACCTCCTGTCTGCAAAGGAGCAAGATGGGTCAGTGGACGGTGTGAACCTCTCTCCCGCCCTGACCCCTGAACAGCAGAGTGACTGCCGCCAACTGTTGGGACAGTTTTCTGATCTGTCCCTGACCCCCTGTGTCACTCAGTGGTGCACCCATGATGTGGACACTGGGGACAGTCCTCCAGTAAAACATAAGATTTACAGAGTGACTGACAGGGTCAGAGCTTGCATCAAGGAGGAGGTCTCCAAGATGTTAGCGCTAGGGGTGATTGAGCCCTCAAGCAGCCCTTGGGCCAGCCCAGTGGTCTTGGTCCCAAAGGCTGCTGCGCCCGGTGCCACACCAGAACTCCGGTTCTGTGTGGACTACCAAGGGCTCAATTCAGTCACCAGGACTGACGCGCACCCCATCCCCAGAGCTGATGAGCTCATCGATCGGTTGGGGGCTGCCCGGTACCTCAGTACGTTTGACTTAACGTCTGGGTACCGGCAGATCGCCTTAACTGATGAGGCAAGAGAGAGATCAGTATTCTCCACACCAGATGGGCAATACCAATTCCGGGTGATGCCATTTGGGATGAAGAATGCCCCTGCCACCTTTCAGGGGTTGGTCAACCAGGTGTTGGCTGGACTGGAAGATTTCAGTGCCGCCTACCTAAATGACATCGCAGTGTACAGTGCCACTTGGAGGAACATCTGCACCACCTCTGGGAAGTGTTGAAGACGCTGCAGAGGGCAGGCCTCACGATCAAGGCGAGTAAGTGCCAGATCGGGCAGGGTTCAGTGATGTACTTGGGACACCAGGAAGGGAGCGGCCAGGTGGTGCCCCTACAGCCCAAGATTGATACCACTCTGGCTTGGGAACCCCACAAGACCCAGACAGAGGTGAGAGCCTTTAAAGGACTCACAGGGTATTACAGGAGATTTGTCAACGGGTATGGCACCATTGTTGCCCCCTTGACAGAGCTGACTTCCAGGAAGCAGCCCAAGAAAGTGAATTGGACTGACGCCTGCCAGAAGGCTTTTGATGCCCTGAAATCTGCCATGTGCACGGCGCCCGTGCTTCAGGCACCCAACTTCTCCCAAGAGAATTCATTGTGCAGACAGATGCTTCTGAGCATGGTGTGGGAGCTGTGCTGTCACAGCTGAATGAAGAGGGCATAGACCAACCTGTAGCCTTCATTAGTAGGAGGTTACTTCCACGGGAACAGAGGTGGAGTGTGATTAAGCTTGAGGCATTTGCTGTGGTCTGGACGCTGAAGAAGCTGAGGCCATACTTGTTTGGGACTCACTTCCGGGTTCAGACAGACCACAGGCCCCTCAGATGGTTGATGCAAATGAGGGGTGAGAATCCAAAGCTGTTGAGGTGGTCTATTTCCCTACAGGGGATGGACTTTACGGTGGAACACCGCCCTGGTACAGAACACGCCAATGCTGATGGTCTGTCCAGATTTTTCCGCCTTAGTGAAGAGAACTCCCAAGAGGGTGGGTAGTTCTCCCAACATTTCAGCTGGAGGGGACACGTGTTAGACCTGGCACCATTGGCGTGGGTCTCCCTTCCATTTTTTGCCTTTCGCCTCCTGTGTTTTTGCTGTGTGTTGGACTTCATTTTTGCTGGTCTAGATGCTTTGGGCACTTTGCCACTGCTGTTCAGTGCCAAAGTGCAAGTGCTCCCTTTGTAAATTGTTGTTATGGATTAGTGTTTCCATGATTGGCCTATTTGATTTACTTGTCAGACCCTAGTATAGTGCACTGTGTGTGCCCAGGGCCTGTAAATCAAATGCTGCTAGTGGGCTTGCAGCACTGGTTGTGCCACCCACCAGAAGCAGCCTGTAAAATGTAAGCTCAGGCCTGCCATTGCAGAGCCTGTGTGCAGTCTGGGACTGCCATGTCGACTTGGCAAGTGCACACACTTGCCAGTCCCTAGACCTTCCCTTTTCATACATGTCAGCCACCCCTAAGGTAGGCCCAAGGTACCCCTGTGGGCAGGGTGCATTGTACGTGAA
Organism: Calotriton arnoldi; assembly: GCA_963921515.1. Classification (NCBI taxonomy): domain Eukaryota; kingdom Metazoa; phylum Chordata; class Amphibia; order Caudata; family Salamandridae; genus Calotriton; species Calotriton arnoldi. The sequence continues at coordinate 3,256,858 of CAWUFW010000300.1, read as the reverse complement.
AGGTAGGACATGCCCTGATGTGTGTGGCATGTCCTGATAGTGAAATACTGCCAATTTCATTTTTCACTATTGCAAGGCTATCTGTTCCCATAGGACAGAATGGGGAGTTTGTTTATAACATCTTATAAACATAACTGACCCTGGGAACAAGGTAGGAAAAGTAAAGTTTAGTATGCCTGAACTCAGAATGTTAAAATGCATCTTTTAGTGAGGGTGATTTTTACATTCTGTGTTTGAAAATACCACTTTTAGAAAGTAGGTATTTTCTTGCCTAACCATCCAGTGTGCCTCTGCTAGGTTTGTGTATTGCATGTCTGGCTTTTGGATGACAGGGGCTGGAGAGGGCAGCTGGCTCCAGAAGTCTGATGAGTCAGGGCTGGGCTGAATAGACCTGGGCTGCATTTAGAGTAGGGGGAGAAGATTTCCTGTCACCTGAATGGGCCTAGTCTGCCTTCAACAATGCTGTCTCCACCTCCTGCCAGGAAGCTGCACCAGTGAGGACAGAACTGGTTTTGGCTGGGTACAGACACTCTCTGCCTTCAGAGAACAAAGGATCTTTGGTGTATAAAAAGAGGGGCCCAGACCCCAGACTTTTAGATCACTTCTGGGAAATCAAGAGGAACCTTTGCCAAGGAGAAGAGCCAGAGAAGCTGAGGAGGAATACTGCCCCTGTGCTGTTTGCTGTCTGGGGTTGGCCTGCAGTGGCTGCTTGCTGCCAAGGAAAGGAGAAAAGGACTTTGCTGCTTGCTTTGTCCCCTGCTTGAAGAAAAGATCTCCAAGGGCTTGAACCGAGCTTGCCCCCTGTTCTAGAGGTCTCAGGAACAGCAAAGACCTCACCGTGTCTGTGGGCACCGTCTCTGATCGTCGCCGCAGAAGAAAAGGGTAACCGACTCTGTCATCGAGTCCGACGCAGGATTCCGTGTCCTCAAAGCACCGCCAAGAGCAACGCCTCGCAACGTAACCCTGGTCTCACCGACACCGTCCACGAGCCGCTGCTTGCACCGCGACCTAAGGGCACTGCACTCCGCAACGCTTCGCTACCCGCTGCAAGGACATCACCTACTCCGTCACTGCCCGACCGGAACATCGACCGGCTCCGTCGCCGCACTGTGATCTGCCAGCACCGCAGCAAACACCGTCTCACCATTCAACGCAAGCCCTTGTCTCACCGATCTGTCAACGAGCCGCTGCCTGCACCGAATCGTGAGGACACCGTCAGCCGCAACGCTCCATTTCACAACGCGATGTTTGCTCCGACCAACACGTACCGACGTGTTGGTCACAACAAGAAAGGTACTGTGTCCGAGTCTGTCGACGCTTTAGCTGGCCCGTATTGATGCGGTCGGCTGAAATTGCTAGACTCTGTTGTATTCAGTATCGCGGTAGCCCCAGGAGGAGCTACCAAGTCGGAAGAACTGTGTTTTATTGATTTTCCAGCAATTTAAAGGTTATTTTGCACAAGTACTATTTTTCAAGAGTATTGTATGTTGGATTTTTATCGTATTTGGTCTTGTTGGTTTAGATAAAGATTTACTATTTTTCTAAACTGGTGTGGTGTCCATTTGTAGTGTTTTCACTGTATTACTGTATGTGTTCACAAATGCTTTACACTCTGCCTCTGAGATAAGCCTGTCTGCTCGTGCCAAGCTACCAAGGGGGTGAGCAGGGGTTATTTTAGAAGTGTATCCCCCTTACCCTGACTAGAAGCAAGGGTCCCTATTTGGACAAAGGTACCTACCTCTGCCAACTAGAGACCCCCATTTCTAACAAGAGAAAATATAATTTAAAAAAGAAAACCACTTACCTTGTGCTCGCCAGATGGCGATGTGGCGAGCTCAAGCTAAGTGTTTTTCTTTTTTTTAAATTTTATTTTCCCTCATCATCATCTGTCGACTCCCCCGCCATACTGCCCCACTGTATTTACCTGCACCAGACGTCATGGGTCTCCCCTATACCAACACTAGAATAAGCAATCAAAGCAAGTATTCCTAATGCTTGTGCTCTACATCTGAAATGGGCACAGCGTGCTGCTACTTTAAATGCTGCTGATGTAAAAGTATGAGCCTACACTGCACATGCAAGATCTTTTGCAATGGACACAGAATGTACCATAAACTCCAAATGTTTTACCCATACATGAGTATAAGAGCGTACTCTACACAGATGGCTCTGCTCAGTCTGCTGTTGGTACTAAGAGGAAATATTCTGCGGCATGTGCTGCAGTGTGTGGAATTTTTGAAGATGGCGACTTAAAGGTGCTACGCACACACAGTAAAGTTGTGTATGATTCCAGTGCACAGCTTGCAGAAATACATGCCCTGTTGCTTACCTTACAAAAGGCTGACCCATTACTTCCTACACTTATTGTGCTGGATTCAGCATTCTGTGTGCAAAGCCACAGAATGCTGAATTGTTGAATGGATTGGTTGGGTATAGAGGGGAAGAAGTTAATTTTAATTTTGAGGTTGTTTTGTTTTAGAGCTATATGCACGGGTAACATGTTTTGTATTGGCAATGTTTCACAAATACAAGAAAGGTAATATGATGAATTGCATATGTTTGATCAAGGATAACGCAGTAATGATGTGTTTTTTCTAAAATGGTTTAATTGAAGTTACCCCTGACGAAGGGCTATTATAAGCCCGAAATGCATTGGGTGTCAATAAAGAAATGCTGTCTTGGACGAATCTTGTGTTCTGATCGTATTCTTGAAGAGGTCCAGATGGGCACGTCTTGAATATGGGAAGCATTCAAAACGCACGATAGAAATCATGCATGTGGATTACAAAAAGAAAAGCATTGAGAGTTTGGAAAACAGAGTTGAGCAACATGGATTGATAATGGAGTTAATTAAATGTGAATGATTAAACATCCTTTTACGCAGAGCGACTGGGAGTGGAGCATAATTATGTTCCCCTTAGTTTTGTTTAATCGTCTGTGCCAAACAGGGCAAGGCACATGCCCAGTTAACGCACGCAATTCATTGATGATCGGTTAAAACGAAGGATTAAAGCGAAAAGCACGGTGTGCACACCACCACCCCTTTGTGAATTGCTGAATCCAGCACAATAAGTGCCACAATAAGTGCCACGCTGAATGGATTCTAAGATTAAAAAGGGAAGTCAATAAAAAGTAAACAGCTTTGGATAAAGGTAGCTGTTCTGCAGGATATGTTGCCTTTAGTCCATATACAGCACACCATTGTTCATAAAAAGAAAGGAAGGAATTCACACTAAAGTGAACTGTGCAGCAGATTTGGATGTGAAGACAGCAGTGCAAACCTCTAAGTTGGCTGAAGTAACCTGATCTCAAACCAAGAACGATGGAGGTATTTTGCTAGTAATACAAACAACGTGGAAAGGGGGTTTGCCTTTTAAATGCTCCTACACCCTAACTAAAGATGGTATTTGTATCTGGAGTAGGGGATAGACATTTCTAATGAGTGTGCTAGGTTAGATCAGGCATCTCCTGAGGGGATAGCATCTGCCCATACTTGCATTAGCTCTACTGTATCAGTGCTACAGCAATGATAGTGGTGGCCATATTTACCAAGGGAAACAGCTTTTGCAACGCTGCCGTTACCACACAATACCTTTACCACACAACCATTAAAACACGTATCTCTTTACCACACATGCCTGTACCACAATTTGTTTTTACCACGGATAACTTTACAACGAAACTGTAAGTATTTTGCAGGTAAATATATGTTACCTCCAGTAAGACCCACACAGCTGGATTGCTGAGAGGTGGTCAGAGGTCACGCCCCCGTTCCCCACCATTCTGCAAACGCACCTGCTGGCACACTGCTGCTTGGAGGAAGAAGTCCACTTTAGTCCTGAGGCCCTCAGGAGGCCAGTGGACCTCATCCCCTCCACCAGCTGTGCACCTGGAGGCACGTTTGCAGAGTGGTGAAGAAAGGGGGCATGGCCTCTGACCACCTCTCAGCAATCTCACTGTGTGGGGCTTAGTGTAGGTAATAGGAAGGCTTGTTGGCCCCTAAGGACCATCAGCAACCAAGGGGACTTTATCCCCCAAACAGTAGCCCACAAGGATGTGCGTTTGCAGAGTAGTGGAGAAAGGGGGCAGGGCCTCTGGCGAGTTGCCGGCTTTTCAATTTTTTTTTAGTGTTCTTGGAAGGGAGCTGCATGGCCCCCCTTCCCTGGACCATTTTAGACCCTGTGGACCCTATCCCCCGGGGCCTGACCCATTTTTAAATAGAGGAAGGGGGCAGTGTGGCCCCCGCTTCCATGGGCCAGTTTTGTTACCGGGGACCCCAGCCCCCGGGCCTGCCCCCTTTCCTTTTTCCTTTTTTAGAAAAGGAAGAGGGGCCGCGCAGCCCTCCTTCCGAGGCCAATTTCATCCCCGGGACCCCATCCCCCAGGGCCAGGCCTTTACATATTTTTTTTATAAAAGGGGAGAGGGGCAACGCGGCCCCCCTCCTCAGGCTGATTTCGGCCCAGGGGGCCCCATCCCCTGGGGTGAGGCCTTTTTTTAAAATATTCCTTAAAGGGAGGGAGAAGTGGTAGTCCCCGGGGGGGTCCATGAGGCCTCCCCACATTAAAATGTTAAAGCCCCGGGGAGGTCCCCGGGGCTGCGGGGGTCATGTGTGCCCCCGGCACCTCTTCAATTATGAATTATTAAAATCTCATAAACTGCCCCCTGGAACTGGCCCAACCAGGGGCCTTTATTTAATGAATAAAATTTTGGCGGGAACCACAGGTCCGACGCGACACCCGCCAAATTTTATTTTTTAAATGTTTTTTGGGCCCTGGAGGGACTCTGTGGGACCCCCCGCCCCCAAGAGCCCCAGGGGGTCAGGGTGTTTCTACCCTGTCCCCTTATCTTTTTTTATGTTTTTTCTTGTGACTTGGTTCAACCAAGTCACAAGATGGCTGCCAACACTTCCTGGTTTGAAGTGTAGGCAGCAGGGGTGCAACTAGACCCGAACTTCAGGGGGGGGCTAACACTCCCAGTCAGGGCTGGCCCTAGCACTGGTCGCACACGGTGCAACATTTCTTTTGGTGCCCCTCCCCCATTTCCTCCTTTTCCATGAATTCCCTCTGTACCAAAAATGCACCTCATCTCTCTATAGCACCTTTCTGACAAACATTTCATGTTTTTATAGCGCTATTCATAGTACACTCACACTCATTTCTGTGATCTGCATGGTACACGTTCTTTGTAGCAGGCACATTAATCCTCTGCACTGTGTGGGTGGCAGGAGTGCCCACGTGAGTGCACGGTGAGCAATGCAACAGTGTGAAAGTAGGGTAAGAGGAGTGACTGCAGGGTGAGTGAGGTGACCATATGGTGCGGATGTAAGTGCAGAGTGGGATGAATGAATGCATGGTTAGTGATGGGCTTGTTTGAGTGAGATTGCAGATTAAGCAGTGAGGGGGACAGGTGGGTGAAGTGTCACATGAGAGCGGGTGAGTAGTGTGTTCGTGTGACTACAGGGTGAGGTACAGGGTGAACAGTGCAAATGCATTGTGAGTGCAGAGTGATCGCTGTGAGTGCAGGGTGAGCGGGTGAATGGTGTGAGTGCATGGTGATCAGTGTGAGTGCATTGTGATTGCTGTGAGTGCAGGGTGAGCGTGAAAGTGAAGAGCGAGAATGAGGAGTGAGTTGTCTGAATGCAAGGTGCATTTCCAGACACTTGAAGTAACTCAGCATGCTATTGACAGCGGCATAGAGTTGCAGATATAAGTTAAACTATTGCTTTTATGCAGGGCTTTAAGTGGGATGAAAAAACTGGGGAGTGTAGGAAGCTGGGTTTCTGTTGCAGTAGCCCCCCCCACTTTTTGCTAGATTTCTAATGCATTTTGACTTGATGTGCCCTGGGTCCCTGCCAATCAGGTTCCAAGGGCCTGTGTTCTTTCCCAAAACTGTACCTTTGTACCCCCAATTGTCACATCTCTGGCACATGTAAGTCCCTTGTAAAAGGTACCATGGGTACCAAGGGCACTGTGACCAGGGAAGGCCTCTAAGGGCTGCAGCACATATTGTGTCACCCTTAGAGGTACTGTACCTTAACACACACACACTGCCATTGCAGGCTGCGTGTTTTGGTACAGAGAAAGGTGAAGAGTTGACATGGCACATATTCATGTGTGCCATGCCTGCAACCCACTGCCTATGGTATAGGTAAGATACCCCTCAAGCTGGGTGCACAATACCACTGGTGAGGGTGCAGTTGCATGAGCACTGTACCGCTACAGTGTCTAAGTCCATTTTTAGACATTTTAAGTGCAGAAAAGCCATAAAGAGTATATGGTCTGGCAGTTTGTCATTACGAACTCTACAGCACCATAATGGCATTACTGAATTATGGGAAGTTTGATAGCAAACTTCACAGCATTATAAACCCACACTGATCCCAGTGTGGGATTTATTATATTAATGCACTCAGAGGGCATATTAGAGATGCCCCCTGAAAAACGACCAGCCTCTGGTGGGTTCCCTGACTGGTACACACCAGCCTGCCACCACAAGACATGTTTCTGGACCCCTGGGGAGGGAGCCTTCACTCCCTGAGCCCAGAAACAAAGCCTTTCCTGCACAGAGGTGGTCACAGATCCCCAGGCCAGGAAGATCCATCTGTGGCATGGGAGCTTCAAATACCTTGCTGCCTTTGTAACGCGACCCCCCAGCATCTCCTGCTATCAGAAGCAGGCCCCCTTCGTGTCTCCGCTCCTTTTCGGTGGGAAGACATGTGTGAAAAATTAGCACAGCCCAGAAGGTGTGCCCACCTCTGCCAATTCCACCCCTCAGGTGGGGGAGGCGAGATGAAGCCCACTCTTCAGTGCTTGCCGTCTTGCAGATGGCAGGCACTCTCCAATCAGGATTAGGGAATGTGCCCACTCCCCCAGGTGGGGTGAACACACCAAGGGTGTAGTCACCCTAAGGTCAGTAGCCCATTGGCTACTGACCTCGAGACCCCTAAAACATCCCCTAAATTCAATATTTAGGGGGCAGCCCTGAACCAAGAAGATAGATTCCCGCAACCTAAGAAGAAGAAGGACAAAAGAAGACGCCCAGCAGAGGAGACTGCAGAGAAGAACTGACTTGGCCCCAGCCCTACCAGCCCGTCTGCAGTTTCCAGAGATCCTGTGCCAAAAGTCACCTTGTCCTGCAGCCAGTGACCTCCAGAACCCTTGGGAGGACTGAATGTCTTCAACAAAGACCGGCTCTCCTGTGAACAGCAGCTCTGTTCAAAAGAAACTCCCAAGACAGACTCTGAGCCTGCTGAGGACAAAGAAACCCGACGCCTGGAACCACCACTGCACCCAACGCCTACGGCACGAATCTGGGAGGCCCACTGGTCCCAGCGAGGTCCCCCAGAGTCTGAGTCTACTGTGGGTTGACCCCTCCAGGACTCCCAGACGTCGCCTGAAGCCTCTGCACGGACACCCCCCCCAACCGCGAGTGGCCCGGTAAGGTGAAATCTGACCTCAAAAGACACCCCTGCATCCAGCCGCCCTGCACCCTGGAGAAGAGAACCCGAGGTGCACCTATGTCCCCGAGCCCTCCAATTTAACTGCCCAGCTGTTGGTTCCTCCCGGAAGTCTTCCTGGACCAAGCCTACAGCCAAAAACCAAAACCAGCAATCCCCATTGAAAACAACAGGGCACCCGATGCCAAAACAGCACCCTGCACCCGGCCGCCCCTGTGCCTCTGTGGGTGCACCTTGTATGCTAACTCGGACCCCCCTTTGCCCTGAGCCTAACACCAGGAGTTTGCTCCCACAACCTTGAGACCTGCTTGTGAGCAGCCACCAACCGGAGGCCCCCTATCCCCCATTGGATAACACTGGGCCTCAGCACTCCGCACCTGGCCGCCCTAGTGCCGCTGAGGGTGTTCTGAGAGTGCATCCTGGACCCGGGGGGAACCCTGGTTTTAACCCCAGAATACCAACTCCCACAAACCAGTACTTACCTGCAAACCAATAACTTAATTTCCTCCCATAGTATTGCATTGACCGTTTTTCCTTGAAAATTCTTTTATGTGTGGAGTTGGTTTGTATGAAACATTGAAAAATAGCATATGGGTTAAAACTGAAGTACTTACCTTTTGTCTAGGAAATGTCTCTGTGTGATATCTAGGCATACACTGATTAGCAAAAGTAACTTAATTAGTAATCTAAAAAGTAACGTGCACAGTAATCTGTAAAGTAACTGAAAAGTAATTTCGAACTGTTTACTTACCTGCATTCAACTGTAAATCACTGCATAAGATTTTGCAAAGTATTATTTCACTTACCTGCACCAGGTCTGGCTTGGTTTTAGAAATAAAATAACTAAATAATATTTTTATACAAACAAATTGGTCTGAGTTCAGTCTATGAGTGCGTGACATCATTTGCTGCCTGAGTGTGTACAACAAATGCTTAATACTACCCTCTGATAAAGCCTTACTGCTCGCCTACACTACCACAAATAGAGAGTAAGTTGCTATCTACTTTTACCTCTGCCTACCTTTGGGGTTCCACTGGACTCGGTGCACACTATACCTCATTTTGGTATTGTATATACAGAGCAAGCTTTCTACAGGGGGTATCTCAAAGGTGCGATATAATTAAGGACGTGGCTCAAAACATTTATGCTAAAAATCTGTGCTAAGCATAATGTGCCGCCTGACCAGCTGCGGTCCGTGCAGGTAAGAGCGGTGGGGCCGCGTGGGGGAGATTTCGAGGGATGATGCCGAGGGAAAACTTATCATTTATTTAATTTTCCCTCGGCATCGTCCCTCTAAATCCCCCCCAAGCGGCCCCACCGATGTTATCTGCATGGACCGCGACTGCGCCTGACTGGTATTTGGCTGCTTCTGTTATTGCCTCCACATAAGTAACATTACACCTACAACAAGCCAGGACTATTGGCTTTGTCAAAGGTTGTTAGTTGCATCAGATTAATATACTACATGCATACATACAACTATGGCTTCGTTGTATATAATATTGGAAATGCTTTAGTTCTTGCGCAAGAGGTTGTGGTGTAATGGCTAGAGCTGCCAACTTTGGAGCTGAGGAAGCAGGTTTGAGTCTCAGCGTCAGCTCAACATCCTGTGTTTCTGGGCAAATCACTTAATCATCCGTGCCTACCAAAAAATAAATGAAGATGTCGTTGTTGGTGCTCATGTACAGCACTTCAAGTTTAGCAATACAGAACTGCAAAAAAATCGAAGTTACATCAAAACAGTGAACTGCTGCAGAGTTGATTTTTTTTTCCAGTGTGAGGGTGAAAATGGAGAGCCCGATAGGGACCCGTTTCGGCGCCTGCTTTTACAAACTGCTGGTGCTGAGCACCGGCAGGACCCGGCCCACTTAAAGCCCTGCTATTATGGCATTAATCAGGGATTGAGGGTGAGGAAATAAATAATGTGCTGATCCTGCAACAAACTTCCAGTCCTATAATTAGAGTTGCCAGCTTATTATTGTTATGTCCCAGACGGTACAAAAATAAGCAGTCACCTAAAGCAGTATTTTTAGCACTTATCTGTGCAATCATCGAACAGCAAATATAAATAGAAAGCACTTTTAATTGTGTTCTAGGGTTGCCTGAATGATCCATGACTAATAATTAAAGGGAACAAAGACAGTAAAGTCACATTACAAATGAATCAATACTTTTTTATTTATAACCCTATTTAGTGTCAAGACAAGGTTTTTTCAGGCTCTTTAAACAACACATGGCTGGCATTTTTCTTTTGGAAACCCTACTTTGCAGGCTCTTTAAACAACACATGGCTGGTATTTTTCTTTCGGCAACCCTACTTTCTATTCCTTTTCATGAAATGCATTCTCACACCACGGCAGCAAATGTAAAATACAATGTAAGGAATAGGCAGAGTGGGGGCCCAGGGGGTACTGGAAGCAGAAAAAAAAACTAAGCCTTGGTAACCAGTTTACAAAGGTATGTAAATATGCAAATGGTCTTTGAAGACCTGTGAAAAACTCGGGCGTGCCGGAGATAAGACTCCAGACACTGCCCAGCTGAGCCCACAGCTGCAGCAACCTGGGCTGAGTCACACGACGGGGGGCTGAAGCCCATTCAGCCCAATGGGCTTTGGGCGCCTGGTTGGCAGCCAATCAGATCTCGGGCACGAGATCAAGAGGGGTCGCGAATCCACTGCGGCCTCAGTTGTATATGTGAGAAATCTTTAAATTTCTCTGCAACTACTGAACGGATTTACCCTATTTAACAAAAAGAGTGCTTTCTGGACCAAGAGCTACCTTTCTGCCAAATTAGGTGTTATTCCGTTCAGCAGTTTGGGTTGTAGCCGTGTCTTAAGTTTCCCATGGGGAAAAAGTGTTTTGGGACCCCCCATTTTCTCAGCCCCCGCTTGACGGGTCACCCCGAAATTTTCAAGACAGCAACTAAAGTGACTGCCCCGATAGCTTTGAAAATTTCATGAAGATTTGTTAAACCGCGACAAAGTTATTGGCAAATCAATAAACACTCTTCATATGGAAACTGCATCCTAACTATAACTACCTATTGGCGACCGCCAGTAGGTAATATATATATATATATTGGGCTGCTAGATTGTACGGTGCTATCGGAAATCAGAACGATAGTCTGTTTTCCATATTGTCTTGCACTTTGCAGTTTAAATGTGGGGAGGACTTGGAGACACGTCATGTGATCAAGGCCTGCATAGGCAGAAACGCGTCATGGCGGCACGGCGCACGAATCAATAAAACGAAAATTTGCACAAATAAAGTGGAGTCCATTCCTGTTTCTAGTTCCAGGCTGCAGGGAACCGGGTGAGAAAAAGGATTGATATATATATATATATATGTGATCAAGACCGTGTCATCACGGTCGAAACGCGTCATGCTGGGCACTTGCTGTTATATTTTGATGCTGATGATTCTGCAATAAACACTGCACTATGTAATCTTCACATAGTGGTCCGTACCTGTGTTTGCCGCAATTATGGTGATTTGGGACTGTGGTTTATATATATATATATATATATCACAGCTCCATAGTACGAAAGTACAGCACTCACGGGGGACTGTGTGACCAAGTTTATTGGCACATAAAACATGAACACAAGACGCGTTTCGGCGACTGCCTTTCTCAATATAGAGTGGCAGCCGGAGACCACGCCATTAAATACAATTGATAACTCATTCATGGTTGCGAGGTAACAACATCAAAAACGGACTAATCGTCCTTTTGCAAAACCATTTCGGCCATCTTGGAACATGCACTACCAAGCTCATTGTTGCAGTCCCATAACGCAAATACATATTTTACATTATTGTAAAATCAAAATTCAAACGTAAGATTTAAAAATACAAATTCAAACGTAAGATTTAGAAATTTTCATCATGCCCTGAATGGGCTTGTGTCTTTGTACAAGTGTATTTCCATTTAGTCAATATTATATCTCAAAATTATGATTTTAAATTACTGTGATCAAATCAATCATGATCATAAAATACAATCATGCCCTGGATGGGCATATAACTGTGTACACATCAACACACTATGTAATTAATTTGCGTGCTCGAGGACAGTTTAGTTATTCTGCCACCAATCAGCTTATCCTCACTTATTGAAGGTCAATAATGGTGCTAAATTCAATTCCTACCTCACACTCATATGATAATTAATATACACATAAACAAAAGAAAAAGAGAAATCAAAGTGACCAATATTTCATTATCTAGCTTTCTATATACATATGTACAAAGGTACCTCTAATTTAGATTTAAATTTTAAAATTTTAAATTCAAATTGCTGACATCTACGATTCCCCTTCTCAAATGTGAGTTAGAGATGTACTGATAACTCCTCGCTGCTGTTCAGCCCATGGGGCATTTTTGATTGTAGATCTAAGATATATCTCGACTCTAATCTTCGGAGCCTTGTTTCTCTATCTCCCCCTCTTACATCATTGGGAACGTGGTCCAGACAAAAATACCGTAACAGATCCCTGTCACTTGCATGGTGAATTTCAAAATGTCTGGCCACTGGATAATTTTTATCTTTAGAGGCAATGGCTCGGAGATGCTCAAGAATCCGTATTTTGGTCGGATGAATAGTACTACCGACGTACCGAAGTCCACACGGACATACAAGGCAATATACAGTGTGACTGGTGTTGCAGTTCATAAATTTCTCTATCACTTTCGGATTCTTGAGCCCTGGGACAGAGTAAGTTGATACTTTGCAACTAGATTTGCAGGCCTTACATTTCCCACATGGGAAAAAGCCTTTAACAGAATGGAAACATGATTGTTTCTTGTCCCGTGCAAAGTGACTCTGTACCAGATGGTCCTTAACTGACTTATTTCTCCTAAAAGTGAGTAGGGGAACTTTGGAAAGTTCTTCCCCTAGGATCGAATCAGCTTTGAGATTATGCCAGTTCTTCCTCATTATATCCCTGATGTCATTAGCATTATTGGAGAAATCAGTAATCATTCTGCATTGATTCAATGCACTGTTGTTTTTTACCAGTCTTTTCCTCCTCAAGTAGGATACTCCACTAATGAGATTCACTCTCAATTTAGTGTCTACCTTCTTCTTCGCATTCATTAAGATTTCTTCAGAATACCCTCTGACACGAAATCTTGCTATGCTTTCGGCAGCCATCACCTGGAAGTCACAATCTCGTGAACAGTTTCTTTTTATTCTCAATAGTTCCCCATAGGGGATACTATTTTTTAATTTTTCCAGGTGGCAGCTGCCGGCATGTAAGATTGAATTACCGGCGGTGGGCTTGCGATGTAAACTGGTACAGAGTTTCCCATTGGATACAAAGACATGCAGATCTAAGAAATTAACAGATGTTCTACTAATCTCCCTGAGAATCTCAAATTCAGGTCATTGATGTTCAATTGATTGATGAAATCCTGAGCTGATCTCTCTGTGCCACTATAGATAATAAACAGATCATCAATATAGCGGTTCCAACTGATTAAGTTGTTGGTCCACTGAACATTGTTATCAGACCAGGCCACCTGCTTCTCCCACCAGCCTACGAAAAGATTCGCATAACTGGGGGCGAAGCAGGTGCCCATGGCCGTACCACAGGTCTGTCTATACAATTGTTCTTGAAAGAGAAATATGTTGTTATTCAGACAGTAGTTGACAAATTCCAACAACATCAAGTTATGCTCTGTGTATTTAAGAGAACGACCATTCAGGAAATATTTTATGGCTTCAAGGCCATGTGCATGGTTTATACTGTGTACAAACTCGAAATGTCCAAGGTAATCATTACAAAATTGTCCTCCCAGGTTATCCCCTCAATTTGCTTCAAAAAGTGTCTTGTATCTTGAGTGTAAGAGGACAGCTCCACCACAAAGTCAAACAAAAAGTGATCAATAAAAATGGACATACTTTCAGTCAAACTCCCCTTGAGGAAACAATTGGGCGACCTGGTGGATTCATGGTGTCCTTATGTATTTTCGGGAGGTGATAGAACGTAGGAATGCGTGGATGTTTGCAGTTCAAAAATTTATATATATACACACATATCCAAGCAATACCCTTTCAGGCATAGAGTGACGCATAGGATTAGCACAGTGCCATCCATGCAGAAATAGAAAGCACAAAGTCTTTTGCCATTTCTACAGCAAAGTCTTTAAGCATAGGACTAGCACAGTGCTGTCCATGCCGAGCTGTAAAATGACAAAAGCCTTTTACCACTCCAGGCACAGTATTACAGCTTTGAATTGGTAAAATACCAACCAAGCCAACCTGAAATGAATAAAAGCAACCCCTGATACATGTTTCGCTCTCATTAGAGCTCTTCAGAGTGGCATAGCTTTGTCCAGACACAAGGGAGCGCCCAGTATAAGTCAAAACAATACCCTTTCAGGCATAGAGTGACGCATAAATTATGCTTTCTATCTCGGCGTGGATGGCACTGTGCTAATCCTATGCTTAAAGACTTTGATAGAAAAGCAGACATTTGAGGTAAGCGGATCAAGAGTGTCGCTGGTGTTGAGGGTGCTCTTTACAGGAGCTGTTTTGCACCTAAACTTTAGAACTACCCAGAGTTCTCTGCTTCTTCTTTTGCATATATATATATATATTCACTGAAAAAACCATAGGTTTCAGGGACGTTATAGTTAGTTGGACATTTCACTAGTACAAAACCAGAGAAATTTGCCCGTTATAGTTAGTTGAGCTAACTATAACTCGCGCCCCCGCAATGTACTGCTGATGACGTCACATATTACATCATTCATGACATGGTCAGTGACATCACTGATGACATCACTGATGACATCTCAAATGACATCACTGATGACATCTCAAATGACATCACTGATGACATCACTGATGACGTCATCCACGTGATAATCTGATGCACCTCCTCACACCTTAATAAAACCTTTGATACACCCACTCTAAAATGCAGGCTACCATTTTCGAAACCATAGACACACCAATACCAGTTACTACATACCCACTCACTGATTCCTAGGTCTACACACATGTCCACTCATTCATCCATACAGTTACTCATACATGCAGTCACTCATCAATACAGCACTATCATATGCACTCATACACCTATACAGACACTCACACACCACCACTCACCCATAGAGTTACTCACACACCTAGTCAGTCATGCAAAGAATCAATCACACTCCCATTTACTCACCTATACAGTTATACACACACCACTTCACTTATTCATACAGATACTAACACATACTTACTCTCTTCTACAATCACTGACACAAGCACACACTCATCCATACAGCCACTCTCACAATCACTCACTCTCACATATAGTCATTTATATACTCCAACACTCACATATACTGCCTTTCACATATGTAGTTACTCACACATGTACCACTGAGACATCCATTCACTCACCAACACACCCATACACACACTCACCCACCCATACAGCCCTTCACAGATGCACTCTTGAACCCATACACCCAGTGAATCACCTACTCACACATCTATGCACAGAGTCACACCCCCCCACCCACCCACAGAGAACCCATACAGATACTCAGACAACCAATCAATAACCTATATAGACACTCATGTAGCTACTCACCAACCCATGCAGCCGCTTACACACCAACTGACAGACTAATACAGACATTCACACAGTTTAGTCACTAACCCATGCATTCAGTAAGACACGATTAATCACTCACTTATACAGTCAGTCATGCACCTACTAAATCATCTATTCAGACACTTATACACCCACTCATTCTTCAATACACCTTGGTATATATATATATATATATATATATATATATATATATATATATATATATATATATATATATATATATATACAGCTCCAAGATGTGTCCATCAGTTGAGTCGCACTCGGCCATCAGCAACAAGAGAACTCTCTTTCCATGGTATGGACGGATACCACTTATAGCCATTAACAGCCTCCGTGTAGGTTTGCCTGACGCGTTTCAAAGCTCCTCAGCTTTCTCTTCAGAGGCTTTCACGGGAAGGATGCGTGCATATGACGTTCCCATTTAAATACTGCACTCCCTCCAATGGGATAGTCATATGGAACTGTGCATTATGGGAACTATAGTTCGTAATCGATCATCCCCAAATGGATGCACGCATTATACTCTGTATAGGTCACATGGACCTCGCAAGCGGGCCCGTCCTAAATCCTCTGCTGTTGGCCCACATAATCGATTTGGAAAATACCTTGTCGAGTGGCCCCTATTATGGCGGGGTGGTGCAGACTCCGCGGCAGGACGGCCGCGAATACATACAGCTCCAAGATGTGTCCATCAGTTGAGTCGCACTCGGCCATCAGCAGCAAGAGAACTCTCTTTCCATGGTATGGACAGATACCGCTTACAGCCATTAACAGCCTCCGTGTAGGTTTGCCTGATGCGTTCGAAAGCTCCTCAGCTTTCTCTTCAGAGGCTTTCACGGGAAGGATGCGTGCATATGACGTTCCCATTTAAATACTGCACTCCCTCCAATGGGATAGTCATATGGAACTGTGCATTATGGGAACTATAGTTCAGTAATCGATCATCCCCCAAATGGATGCACGCATTATACTCTGTATAGGTCACATGGACCCAGCAAGCGGGCCCGTCCTAAATCCTCTGCTGTTGGCCCACATAATCGATTTGGTAAATGCACGCATCCTTCCCGTGAAAGCCTCTGAAGAGAAAGCTGAGGAGCTTTCGAAACGCGTCAGGCAAACCTACACGGAGGCTGATAATGGCTGTAAGCGGTATCCGTCCATACCATGGAAAGAGAGTTCTCTTGCTGCTGATGGCCGAGTGCGACTCAACTGATGGACACATCTGGGAGCCGAATGTATTCGCGGCCTTCCTGCCGCGGAGTCTGCACCACCCCGCGAACATAGGGGGCCACTCGACAAGGTATTCAGCAAATCGATTTTGTGGGCCACCAGCAGAGGATTTAGGACGGGCCTGCTTGCGGGGTCCATGTGACCTATACAGAGTATAATGCGTGCATCCATTTGGGGGATGATCGATTACGAACTTTAGTTCCCATAATGCACAGTTCCATATGACCATCCCATTGGAGGGAGTGCAGTATTTAAATGGGAACGTCATATGCACGCATCCTTCCCATGAAAGCCTCTGAAGAGAAAGCTGAGGACCTTTCGAAACGTGTCAGGCAAACCTACACGGAGGCTGTTAATGGCTGAAAGCGGTATCCGTCCATACCATGGAAAGAGAGTTCTCTTGCTGCTGATGGCCGAGTGCGACTCAACTGATGGACACATCTGGGAGCCGAATGTATTCGCGGCCGTCCTGCCGCGGAGTCTGCACCACCGCGCGAAAATAGGGGGCCACTCGACAAGGTATTCACCAAATCGATTTTGTGGGCCACCAGCAGAGGATTTAGGACGGGCCCGCTTGCGGGGTCCATGTGACCTATACAGAGTATAATGCATGCATCCATTTGGGGGATGATCGATTACGAACTATAGTTCCCATAATGCACAGTTCCATATGACCATCCCATTGGAGGGAGTGCAGTATTTAAATGGGAACGTCATATGCACGCATCCTTCCCGTGAAAGCCTCTGAAGAGAAAGCTGAGGAGCTTTCGAAACGCGTCAGGCAAACCTACACGGAGGCTGTTAATGGCTGTAAGCGGTATCCGTCCATACCATGGAAAGAGAGTTCTCTTGCTGCTGATGGCCGAGTGCGACTCAACTGATGGACACATCTGGGAGCCGCATGTATTCGCGGCCGTCCTGCCGCGGAGTCTGCACCACCCCGCGAAAATAGGGGGCCACTCGACAAGGTATTCACCAAATCGATTTTGTGGGCCACCAGCAGAGGATTTAGGACGGGCCCGCTTGCGGGGTCCATGTGACCTATACAGAGTATAATGCGTGCATCCATTTGGGGGATGATCGATTACGAACTATAGTTCCCATAATGCACAGTTCCATATGACCATCCCATTGGAGGGAGTGCAGTATTTAAATGGGAACGTCATATGCACGCATCCTTCCCGTGAAAGCCTCTGAAGAGAAAGCTGAGGAGCTTTCGAAACGCGTCAGGCAAACCTACACGGAGGCTGTTAATGGCTGTAAGCGGTATCCGTCCATACCATGGAAAGAGAGTTCTCTTGCTGCTGATGGCCGAGTGCGACTCAACTGATGGACACATCTGGGAGCCGAATGTATTCGCGGCCGTCCTGCCGCGGCGTTTGCACCACCCCGCGAAAATAGGGGGCCACTCGACAAGGTATTCACCAAATTGATTTTGTGGGCCACCAGCAGAGGATTTAGGATGGGCCCGCTTGCGGGGTCCATGTGACCTATACAGAGTATAATGCGTGCATCCATTTGGGGGATGATCGATTACGAACTATAGTTCCCATAATGCACAGTTCCATATGACCATCCCATTGGAGGGAGTGCAGTATTTAAATGGGAACGCCATATGCACGCATCCTTCCCGTGAAAGCCTCTGAAGAGAAAGCTGAGGAGCTTTCGAAACGCGTCAGGCAAACCTACACGGAGGCTGTTAATGGCTGTAAGCGGTATCCGTCCATACCATGGAAAGAGAGTTCTCTTGCTGCTGATGGCCGAGTGCGACTCAACTGATGGACACATCTGGGAGCCGAATGTATTCGCGGCCGTCCTGCCGCGGAGTCTGCACCACCCCGCGAAAATAGGGGGCCACTCGACAAGGTATTCACCAAATCGATTTTGTGGGCCACCAGCAGAGGATTTAGGACGGGCCCGCTTGCGGGGTCCATGTGACCTATACAGAGTATAATGCGTGCATCCATTTGGGGGATGATCGATTACGAACTATAGTTCCCATAATGCACTGTTCCATATGACCATCCCATTGGAGGGAGTGCAGTATTTAAATGGGAACGTCATATGCACGCATCCTTCCCGTGAAAGCCTCTGAAGAGAAAGCTGAGGAGCTTTCAAAACGCATCAGGCAAACATACACGGAGGCTGTTAATGGCTGTAAGCGGTATCCGTCCATACCATGGAAAGAGAGTTCTCTTGCTGCTGATGGCCGAGTGCGACTCAACTGATGGACACATCTGGGAGCCGAATATATATATATATATATATATATATATATATATATATATATATATATATATATATATATATATATATATATATATATATATATATATATATATATATATATATATTATCTACTGGCGGTCGCCAGTAGATAGTTATAGTTACAACCTATTATCCATAGGAAATCCGCGACATTCTATTTGAAATAACTCTCTTGCCGGTTGACGTATCTTCGCAAAATTTTCAAACTTTGTGGGGCGCTCCGGTCCGCTCCTACCCTGAAAGTCTCGGGGATTCGTCAAGCGGGGGCCGAGAAAAAGGGGGTCCCAAAACGCGTTTTCCCCATGCAATTTTCCATAGGAAACTTTAGACACGGCTACAGCCTCGAACTGCTGAACGGAATTACACCAAATTTGGCAAAGAGGCAGTTCTTGGTTCAGAAAGAACCCTTTTGTTAAATGGTGTAAATCCGTTCAGTAGTTGCTGAGAAAATGAAAAGTAAAAAGATAGATATATCTAGGGCCGCGGATCCTCCCGAGCACGAGCTTTATGTTAATTGGCTGTCAACACTCCAAATCAGGAAGTGTTGGCAGTTATTTTGTCCTCGGTAGAACCGAGGGACAGAAACAAGTGTGCAAGCGCACAAAGGGGGCAGGGTAGAAACACCCTGACCCCTAGGTCTGCTCAGGGGTCCCACAAGGACCCCTGGGCAAACATTTTTTTTTTTAAATCGGCAGGATGCGCTCAGGAGCGCGAACCCTGCCGAAAAAAACGAAGCGCGGTCTCCGCGCTCGATAGCACTGGCCCTCGGGTGGGCCAAGTCCCGGGGGCATGCTGGGGGGTTAATTTATGTGTGGGGGCCTCTAAGGCCTCTCAAGCCCCGGGACCACCACCCCCGGGGCTTTATGTAGAATGGTGCGGGAGGGCTCTGAGCCTTCCGCAGCCCCGGGACCACCACCTCCCGGGGCTTCTTTTTAATTAAAACCCTGTGTGGGGGCTCCAGCCCCACACGCCCGGGACCACCACCTCCCGGGGCACTAAGAAAATTACAATGGGGGTCCGTTTTGGACCCCCAGAGCCCCGGGGACCACCACCTCCCCGGGCTGTGCACTGAATGGGAGGGGGCCGCGCGGCCCCCTCCTGGAGCCCTTGATGGCCCTGGGGACCACCACCCCACAGGGTCGGCTCCTGCAGTGTCCCGGGTGCCTACCCCGGGACACTGCTGCTTGTAATGACAGGACGGGAGCCTCGCGGCCCCGTCCTGTCATTGCAAACTGCTTTGGATATTGGAAGAGAGCAGCATGTTAGCTGCTCCCTATGTGTAAAAGCAATGCCGGCTCCCGTAGGACACGGGGAGCCGGCGGGACTGTGGGGGATTGGGGACCCCCACAGTCCCCAACGAGGGCCAGCCCCGGGGATGGGGTCCCTGGGGCAAGTAGGGCTCGGGAGGGGGCCACGCGGCCCCCTCCCCAAAAAAAAAAGAAAAAAAAACGATCGGGCCCGCAGGCCCCGCCCCTTCCTTCACCACTCTGCAACGCGCCCTGGCGCTGCTTGCAGAGGGGGAACGAATCCCCTTGAATACTGGGGTCCCTGGGGCCAACTAGCCCACCAGGAACCTCCAGTATGCGCCAGGGGCTGCCTTGCAGAGAGGTGTACAGAGGCCACGCCCCTTTTACACCTCTCTGCAACGCAGCTCTATGGCGCTTTTTGGAGGTATATGGTGGGCTAGTTGCACCCCAGGGACCCTCAGGATTCAAGGGGAGTTAATCCTCGACTTAAAACGCGCCACGGGCGCGTTAGCACAGTGGTGAAGGGAGGGGCGGGCTTCAGGTGACATGTGTGCAAACAGGCCCCGTGGCGCGTTTTAAGATGGGGAATTAAATCCTCTTCAATCCTGAGGGTCCCTGGGGCCAACTAGCCCAACAGGTACGTCCAGAAAGCGCCACAGAGCTGCGTTGCAGAGAGGTGTAAAAAGGGGTGTGGCCTCTGTACATGTCTCTGCAACGCAGCCCCCTGGGGCATACTGGAGGTTCCTGGTGGGCTAGTTGGTCCGTAGGGACCCTCATGATTCAAGGGGACTTAATCCCCCAACTTAAAACGCACCACGGGGCGCGTTTGCACAGATGTCACCTCAGGCCCCGCCCCTCCCTTCACCATTGTGCAAATATTCCTCTAAAATCAGCCGAAATCCGAATTCCGATTTACTCACCTGTTATCAGGAGAGACCTCAGTGCTGCATCTTTCAGCCCAGTACTGATCCTCAAAAGTAATTTTAACCGTACTTACTGGTAACTTGAATTTCCTTCATAGGCTAACATTGACTGGTTTCACTTGGAAATTCTTCTAAGTGTGGAGTTTTGGAACTTTAAAATATTCCTCTAAAATCAGCCGAAATACGAATTCCGATTTACTCACCTGTTATCAGGAGAGACCTCAGTGCTGCATCTTTCAGCCCAGTACTGATCCTCAAAAGTAATTTTAACCGTACTTCACCGGTAACTTGAATTTCCTTCATAGGCTAACATTGACTGGTTTCACTTGGAAATTCTTCTAAGTGTGGAGTTTTGGAACTTTAAAATATTCCTCTAAAATCAGCCGAAATACGAATTCCGATTTACTCACCTGCTATCAGGAGAGACCTCAGTGCTGCATCTTTCAGCCCAGTACTGGTCCTGAAAAGTAATTTTAACCGTACTTACCGGTAACTTGAATTTCCTTCATAGGCTAACATTGACTGGTTTCACTTGGAAATTCTTCTAAGTGTGGAGTTTTGGAACTTTTAAATATTCCTCTAAAATCAGCCGAAATACGAATTCCGATTTACTCACCTGCTATCAGGAGAGACCTCAGTGCTGCATCTTTCAGCCCAGTACTGATCCTCAAAAGTAATTTTAACCGTACTTACCAGTAACTTGAATTTCCTTCCATAGCATATCATTGACTGCTTTTTGCTGAAAAAGTTTCTAAGTGTTGATTTTTGAAACATACAAATATTCCTCTAAAATCAGCCGAAATCCGAATTCAGATTTACTCACCTGTTATCAGGAGAGACCTCAGTGCTGCATCTTTCAGCCCAGTACTGGTCCTGAAAAGTAATTTTAACCGTACTTACCAGTAACTTGAATTTCCTTACATAGGCTAACATTGACTGGTTTCACTTGGAAATTCTTCTAAGTGTGGAGTTTTGGAACTTTAAAATATTCCTCTAAAATCAGCCGAAATACGAATTCCGATTTACTCACCTGTTATCAGGAGAGACCTCAGTGCTGCATCTTTCAGCCCAGTACTGATCTTCAAAAGTAATTTTAACCGTACTTACCGGTAACTTGAATTTCCTTCATAGGCTAACATTGACTGGTTTCACTTGGAAATTCTTCTAAGTGTGGAGTTTTGGAACTTTAAAATATTCCTCTAAAATCAGCCGAAATACGAATTCCGATTTACTCACCTGCTATCAGGAGAGACCTCAGTGCTGCATCTTTCAGCCCAGTACTGGTCCTGAAAAGTAATTTTAACCGTACTTACCGGTAACTTGAATTTCCTTCATAGGCTAACATTGACTGGTTTCACTTGGAAATTCTTCTAAGTGTGGAGTTTTGGAACTTTAAAATATTCCTCTAAAATCAGCCGAAATACGAATTCCGATTTACTCACCTGTTATCAGGAGAGACCTCAGTGCTGCATCTTTCAGCCCAGTACTGATCCTCAAAAGTAATTTTAACCGTACTTACCAGTAACTTGAATTTCCTTCCATAGGATATCATTGCCTGCTTTTTGCTGAAAAAGTTTCTAAGTGTTGATTTTTGAAACATACAAATATTCCTCTAAAATCAGCCGAAATACGAATTCCGATTTAATCACCTGTTATAAGGAGAGACCTCAGTGCTGTATCTTTCAGCCCAGTACTGGTCCTGCAAAGTAATTTTAACCGTACTTACCAGTAACTTATATTTTCTTCCATAGGAATCCATTGTCTGGTTTTCAGCAGAAAAGTTTCAAAGTGTCGATTTTCACAAACTACAAATATTCCTTAAAAATCGCCTGTATGACTTAAACGCATTCTTTCAACTGTTTACAGGAGATGCACCAGTGCTGGATCCAGGATCCAACACTGAGTAAGAAAAAGTAACGATAACAGTTTTTACCTGCTAAGTGAATTTCCTTCCATAGGATAACATTGGTGATTCTATGAGAAAAAGTTTCTAAGTGTCAACTTTTAAAATACAATAATATTCCTTAAAAATCACGACTGTAACCAAAACGCTTTTACTCAACTGTTTACAGGAGATGTACCAGGACTGAATCTAGGATCCAGTCCTGTGGTTAGAAAAGTAATCCATAAAGTAACTAATTGCATTTAACTAGAAATTCACATTGAGCTGAATGTTGCATTGTGTTTGAAAATGTGTTGCCCATTGCAACAACTGTAACTACTGTACTTAAAAGTCTATTGCCTATGTGCAAAGTATTTAAACTAAAGTAATTGATTCTGAGAAAGTATTTTTGTAATGTAATGTATAATGTAATTACAATGTAATTTAAAAAATAAAATATGTAAAAGACATTGTTTCTAAAAATGTAGTAAATCAGTATGAAAAAAATTAATATAAAAATTAATACATTTAAAAATTGTCATTTAAAAAACCTTTGAAATTCACTGAAAAACCGTAGGTTTCAGGCACGTTATAGTTACAAATTAGCATTTTAAAACCTTTGAAATTCACTGAAAAACCATAGGTTTCAGACACGTTATAGTTAGAAATTAGCATTTAAAAACCTTTGAAATTCACTGAAAAACCAGAGGTTTTAGGGACAGTTATAGTTAGTTGGACATTGCACTCAGTACAAAACCCGTGAAATTCCCCGTTATAGTTAGTTCAGCTAACTATAACTCGCGCCCCGCAATGCACTGCTGATGACGTCACATATTACATCACTCATGACATGGTCAGTGACATCACTGATGACATCACTGATGACATCTCAAATGACATCACTGATGACATCATCCACGTGATAATCTGATGCAGCTCCTCACACCCTAATATAACCTTTGATACACCCAATCTAAATTACAGAGTGCCATTCGCAAAACCATAGACACTCCAACACCAATAACTACATACCCACTCACTGATTCTTAGGTCTACACACACACATCCACTCACTCACCCGTACAGTCACTCATACTTATGGTCACTCAGTACAGGACTATCATATGCACTCTTACTCCTATATAGACACTCAAACACCGCCACTCATCCATAGAGGTACTCACACACCTAGTCAGTCATGCAAATAATTAAACACACTGCCATTTACTCACCTATACAGTTATACACACACCAGCTCACTTAATCATACAAATACTAGCACATTGTTACGCTCTTATACAATCACTGATACAAGCACACACTCATCCATACAGCCACTATCACAATCACTCACTCTCGCTTATAGCTATTTATATACTCCAATACACATATATACTGCCTTTCACATATTTAGTTACTCACACATGTACCACTGGGACATACATTCACTCACTAACACACTCTTACACACACTTACCCACCCATACAGTCTATCACAGATGCACTCTTGAAACCATCCACCCAGTGAATCACCCACTCACACATCTATGCACAGTCGCACACACCCCATCCACACAAACACTCAGGCACCCATACAGATACTCATAGAACCAATAAATAACCCATATAGACACTCATGTAGCTATTCGCAAATCCATGCATCCACTTACACACCAACAGACGGATACAGACATTCACACAGTTTAGTCACTAACCCATGCATTCAGTAAGATACGTTTAATCACTCACTTGTAGAGTCAGTCACGCACGTACTAAATCATCCATTCAGACACTTATACACCCACTCATTCTTCAATACGCCTTTCCCTATATATATTAAACATATTTAAACTTTACAGAAACACACAGTCACTGGATGATGTCATCAGTGATGTCATTTGAGATGTCATCAGTGATGTCATCAGTGATGTCACTGACCATGTCATGAGTGATGTAATATGTGACGTCATCAGCAGTGCATTGTGGGCGCGAGTTATAGTTAGCTGAACTAACTATAACGGGGAATTTCACGGGTTTTGTACGAGTGCAATGTCCAACTAACTATAACTGTCCCTAAAACCTCTGGTTTTTTCAGTGAATTTCAAAGGTTTTTTAAATGCTAATTTCTAACTATAACGTGTCTGAAACCTATGGTTTTTTCAGTGAATTTCAAAGGTTTTTAAAATGCTAATTTGTAACTATAACGTGCCTGAAACCTACGGTTTTTTCAGTGAATATATATATATATATATATATATAAAACATATTTAAACTTTACAGAAACACATAGTCACTGGATGATGTCATCAGTGATGTCATTTGAGATGTCATCAGTGATGTCACTGACCATGTCATGAATGATGTAATATGTGACGTCATCAGCAGTGCATTGCGGGGGCGCGAGTTATAGTTAGCTCAACTAACTAAAACGGGCAAATTTCTCTGGTTTTGTACTAGTGAAATGTCCAACTAACTATAATGTCCCTGAAACCTATGGTTTTTTCAGTGAATTTCTATGGTTTTTTTAAAGGCTAATTTCTAACTATAATGTCCCTGAAACCTATGGTTTTTTCAGTGAATTTCAAAGGTTTTTTAAATGATAATTTCTAACTATAATGTCCCTGAAACCTATGGTTTTTTCAGTGAATTTCAAAGGTTTTTTAATTGCTAATTTCTAACTATAACGTCCCTGAAACCTATGGTTTTTTCAGTGAATTTCAAAGGTTTTTTAAATGCTAATTTCTAACTATATCGTCCCTGAAACCTATGGTTTTTTCAGTGAATTTCTAAGGTTTTTTAAATGCTAATTTCTATCTATAACATCCCTGAAACCTGTAGATTTTTCAGTGAATTTCTAAGGTTTTTCAAATGCTAATTTCTAACTACACCTAGATAGGTAAGACGTGTGCAGAAAGAGAAAGAAAGGCGCAGAAAGAAGCAAGAGAAGTGCAGAAAGAAGCAAGACAAGTACAGAAAAAGGCAAGAAAAGTGCAGAAAAAAGCAAGAGAGGTGCAAAAAGAGGAAGAAAGGTGCAGAAAGAAGCAGTAGAAGTGATGAAAGAGGCAAGAGAGGTGCAGAAAGAAGCAAGAGAAGTGCGGAAAGAAGTAAGAGAGGCACAGAAAGAAGCAAGAGAGTTGCAAAAAGAAGAGAGTGAGGTGCAGAAAGAGGAAGAAAGGTGCAGAAAGAGGCAAGAGAAGTACAGAAAGAGGCAAGTGAGGTGCAGAAAGAGGCAAGAGAGGTGCAGAAAGAGACAAGAGAGGTGCAGAAAGAGTCAAGAGAGGTGCAGAAAGAGGCGAGAGAGGTCCAGAAAGAGGAAGAAAGGTGCAGAAAGAAGCAAGAAAAATGCAGAAAAGGAAGAAAGGTGCAGAAAGAAGCAAGAGAAGCGCAGAAAGAAGCAAGAGAGGTGCAGAAAGAAGAGAGTGAGGTACAGAAAGAGGCAAGAGAGGTGCAGAAAGAGGCAAGAGAAGTACAGAAAGAGGCAAGAGAGGTGGAGAAAGAGGCAAGAGTAGAGTAGAAAGCCAAGAGAGGTGCAGATAGAGGCAAGAGAGGTGAAGAAAGAGGCAAGAGAGGTGCAGAAAGAGGCAAGAGAGGTACAGAAAGAGGCAAGAGAGGTGTAGAAAGAGACAAGACTGGTGCAGAAAGAGGCAAGAGATGTGCAGAAAGAGGCAAGAGAGGTGCATAAAGAGGCAAGAGGGGTGCATAAAGAAGAGAGTGAGCTGCAGAAAGAGGGAAGAGAGGTGTAGAAAGAGGCAAGATAGGTGCAGAAAGAAGAGAGTGAGCTCCAGAAAGAGGCAAGAGAGGTGCAGAAAGAGGCAAGAGAGGTGCAGAAAGAGGTAAGAGGTGTAGAAAGAGTCAAGAGAGGTACAGAAAGAGGAAGAAAGGTGCAGAAAGAAGCAAGTGAGCTGCAGAAAGAGGCAAGAGAAGAGCAAAAAGAGTCAAGAGAGGTGCATCAAGAGGCAAGAGAGGTGCAGAAAGAGGAAGAAATGTTCAGAAAGAGACAAGAGAGGTGCAGAAAGAGGCAAGAGAGGTGCAGAAAGAGGAAAGAGAATTACAGAAAGAAGCAAGAGAGGTACAGAAAGAAGAGAGTGAGCTGCAGAAAGAACCAAGATAAGTGCAGAAAGAGGCATGAGAGGTGCAGAAAGAGGCAAGAGAGGTGCAGAAAGAGGCAAGAGAGGTGCAGAAAGAAGAGAGTGAGCTGCAGAAAGAGGGAAGAGAGGTGCAGAAAGAGGCAAGAGAGGTACAGAAAGAAGAGAGTGAGCTACAGAAAGAGGCAAGAGAGGTGCAGAAAGAGGCAAGAGAGGTGCAGAAAGAAAAGAGTGAGCTATAGAAATAAGCAAGAGAAGTGCAGACAGAGGCAAGAGAGGTGCAGAAAGAGGCAAGAGAGGTGCAGAAAGAGGCAAGAGAGGTGCAGAAAGAAGAGAGGTGCAGAAAGAGGCAAGAGAGGTACAGAAAGAGGCAAGAGAGGTACAGAAAGATACAAGAGAGGTGTAGAAAGAGGCAAGAGTGGTGCAGAAAGAGGCAAGAGATGTGCAGAAAGAGGCAAGAGAGGTACAGAAAGATACAAGAGAGGTGTAGAAAGAGGCAAAAGTGATGCAGAAAGAGGCAAGAGATGTGCAGAAAGAGGCAAGAGAGGTGCAAAAGAGGCAAGAGAGGTACAGATAGAAAAGAGTGAGCTGCAGAATGAGGGAAGAGAGGTACAGAAAGAGGCAAGAGAGGTGCAGAAAGAACAGAGTGAGCTGCAGAAAGAGGCAAGAGAGGTGCAGAAAGACACAAGAGACGTGCAGAAAGAGACAAGAGACAACTAGATTGCTAACATTCTATATTTATTACAAAAGTGTGGCACGCCTGACGTCATCTTGATGTAATCAAAACTGTAATACCTAAAGCATTTCCTTTAGAAATTATAGAAATGAGAGGGTCTTATTTGCATAGAAATTATGGTTAGTGCTCTAAAAATCTAAAATGAGGACATATTTTCTGAGTTCTCAAATAGCGACAAAGCACTTTTAAATTATTTGTTATCTTTATGTTTCTTTTATCCAGTTGACCACTTGATTAAATGTTACGCTTAGGGGAGAGAATGTGGTGTTACTTCCAGAGCTGCAGACTTTGCAACTGGGGAACCAAGTTGGAGTTTCTGCTTCAGCTCGACATTCTGTGATTCTGGTGAAATCACTTAATCTCCCCATGCCTACAACCAAAATGAGTTTGTCCTTGTATGATGTAACCAATGCTCATGTAAAGCACTCCAATATCTGACCAGCCTGCACTATATAAAACTGCAAAACATCAAAGGATAAAAAGTGTTTTCCACACTTCTGTCATTGGGCTATACGTGGGCTACATCTGGGTGATATTTGTGCTACATTTGGGCTCCTTTTTCTCTGGTGGCCATCTTGGGAGACTTCAATTAAATTCATTAAACTTTATTCGATCTGATTTAGAAACATAGATCATAAAAGTGTACATAAAAACAGTAAATCCTCTTTCTTAATACAATACAGTGAGAATTAATTAAAACCAGTAGGTAAAAACGGGTGTTACAAAGCACGGTTCAGAGCAACTTCAGGTTAACAGAATAGTAAAGTTCAATGTTTCGCAAGATCAATCTCATGTACTTCGTGCAAAATACGCAATAAGGGGTCCAAGTAAGAGCAACGCTCCAATACCTGACCAGTCTGCACTATATAAAACTGCAAAAAAACAAAAAATAATAAGTGTTTTGCTCACTTCTGTTATTGGGCTATATGTCGGCTACATCTGGGTGATATTTGTGCTACATTTGGGCTCTTTTTTCTCTGGTGGCCATCTTGGGAGACTTATTTGTTATCAAGTTTCCTAATTTCCTCATTTACTGCAGTCTCCTCAGTAGGAAATGCTTTCAGTTTTTTACTTTGATTCCATCAAGAAGGCATTCAGATGTGTCACACATTTGCCATAAATTCAGAAGGTTAGCACTCTAGTTGCTCATTAGATCACTGTAGTAAAGCTACTGCTCACCAGGGAGTTAACTGGAAGTCTACTGCTGGTATTGAAAGTGATTGTTTCAGTCTGCATGTCAGAATTTTCTAATGAAATAGAAGAGGATTTGAGATCTCACTTAAAACATGCCCTAATTTTTCTTTCTGCAACACTAACCATAATCTCTATGGCAAAATGAACCCCCTCATTTTGTTCCTTTTTAAATTAAATGTTTTAAGTGTTACCAGTTTATTCCAATCAAAATGGCTTCAGGTGTGCCATAATTTTGTCATAAGTAAGACTGTTAGCGCTCTAGTTGTTCTTTAGAACACTCTGGGAAGCTGCAGTAGAACACAAAGGAATCAACTGACAGGCTGTTCCTGTTGAAATATAACAAGAAGATATTTGAGATCTCACTTAAAATATGTCCTAATTTTTCTTTCTACAGCACTAACCATAATTCCTATGACAAGATGAACCCCCTCATTTTGTTCCTTTTTAAATTAAATGCTTTAAGTGTTACCAGTTTATTCCAATCAAGATGGCTTCAGGTGTGCCATAATTTTGTCATAAGTAAGACTGTTAGCGCTCTAGTTGTTCTTTAGAATACTCTGGGAAGCTGCAGTAGAACACAAAGGAATCAACTGACAGGCTGCTCCTGTTGAAATATAACAGGAAGATATTTGAGATCTCACTTAAAACATGTCCTAAGTTTTCTTTCTACAGCACTAACCATAATGTCTATGACAAAATGAACCCCATCATTTTGTTCCTTTTTAAATTAAATGATTTAAGTGTTACCAGTTTATTCCAATCAAGATGGCTTCAGGTGTGCCATACTTTTGTCATAAGTAAGGCTGTTAGCGCTCTAGTAGTTCTTTAGAACACTCTGGGAAGCTGCAGTAGAACACAAAGGAATCAACTGACAGTCTCTGCCCTTGTTGGATGTACATGTTTTACTGAGAATGTCAGACTTCATTCTCACATGACTGAGAAAGATAATGTGAATTTACAGAAAATATGCTCTCATTTTAGCTTCTGGAGCACCTTCCAAACCTCTATGGGACAAGCATGAGAAAATAGTTTTCTCTCAAACATGATTCATGATATCCCAGCAGAAGGTTTTTCACAGGGTAAAATCACCTTAGAACACACCACAATTCCTAAAATTAGTATGGTACCATCAACAAATGAATTCTAATGTAACTAAAGTCTGTTATCACCCTTTATAGTTCTCCTTTTGGTGACCCTCCAAATCTTCTATTCACTACAATGCATTTCAATGGGGTGCTATCATGTATATTGGTCCCAAGATGGCTGCCAGCAATTCCAGGATGAAGTGCTGACAGCCAATCAGATCTCACAATGAGATGTGTGGTTAGGCTCCGCCCAGATATCGATATTTTTTTATTTCTTAATTTCTTAGAAACTACTGAATGGATTGACACCATTTAAAAAAAGGTCGCTTTCTGAACCAAGAGCTACCTTTTTGCCAAATTTAGTGTAATTCCGTCCAGCAGTTCGGGCTGTAGCCGTGTCTAAAGTTTCCTATGGAAATTAACATGGAGAAAATGCGTTTTGGGACCCCCCTTTTTTCTCGGCCCCCGCTTGACGAATCACCCCGAAACTTTCAAGACCGGAGCTGACCAGAGCGCCCCATTATTTTTGAAAATTTCGCGAATATTCGTCAAACGGCGCCAAAGGTATTGGCAAAAGAGAAAACGCTTTTTGAATAGAAACAAGGTCCTAATTATAACTACCTACTGGCGACCGCCAGTAGGTAATATATATATATACATATATATATCCCACAGCTAGGCAAGCAAAGCAGCGCCCTCGCCTTACCCCTGCCGCTTACGACGGCGTTCCACAGCGGGACGGCGTGTCCCAAAACAACAAATGCAACGCTGGTTATCGATCAAAAAACAGCATGCTGTGGACCACAAAATCGTTGCAAAAGGTGATTTATTAAAGAAAGCTCTGACACACTCTACGCGTTTCGGGGAAGAACCCCTTGTTCATGAGTGGCTATGTCAGTGTTAGATTCAGTTTAAATAAACATCTCATGTGACAAATGAACATAGTAGATAGACTTCCGAGTTTCAGTCACTCAGAATGTCATACATTATTTTGTCTCTTCAATCAAAAGAAACATTGTTCCATTTCAAATAAAGATGCTTACACACTAACTGCAGTGCGGAAATGAAAAATAGTAATACTAATATGTTTGGATTGTATCAAATGTTCAAAGTTCCAAACTTTATCAGTCTTGGGCATTACCTATTCACGAGCATTATTTTTCTATGAAATGTGCTTTGCTAACAACAGTGGCGCGCTGAAAGGTAAATACTTTACTTAACGCGATGTCATGCCTTTTTGTTATACAACTCCCACAAAAAAAGTTTTTCCACAAAAATTTATCTCACAAACATTTGAGTTTGATTCATAATAGAACGTACCGCCTCAGTGGGCAAAAATCTATATGTTTGGAGAATTTAGAAGGCAAATTATAATCAGCTTGTGCTTGAAGTATTTTAACAAGATACTCTTCACTATCAAGGGTTATGGCCCCAGTGGGCATGATTCTTCAAGGTTTATTCCACTGATAACCAACATATCATGAGGGTTAGACAATTAATTTTAATCTAAAAAAATAACAGTTCTCAACTGGATAAGTTGAAAACAAAAAAGAAAAATTGCATGAAAAGGCAGATATAATAGCTCAATTGTCTTCTTCTTCCGTATTGCAGCTTACAGATTCTCTAAAAAGGAACAGAAAATGATATATGGGTAAAACCTTAAATTCATATCACAAATTAAAAGAAAAATACATATACACGGACAATAAAAACATTTTCTATGGCAGCGGGGCAGCAGTTTCATTAATTCATAGTCAATTTGACTCTAAGTTTCATAATATCCCCTTTACTGGAATCTTATTTTCTTATTAAATGTCCTCCAGAGTATGATCCTATAGCTATGAACCAGTACTACCCCAAATGGACTGACAGTTCTTCATCACAGTTATGTCCAACAGGGGCCATCGTTTGGTATTGAATAATGAGCCTCGATTCAAGGCGTCTCAGATCTTGTAATCGGTTGCCTCCTCTGATATTAACACCTATCGTATCTAAGACACAGAAACTCAACAGGTTTTCATTCTGGTTATGATATTTTTTAAAGTGTCTTGCAACCGGGTATTGCTTATCTCCATTTTTTATAGCCCGTAGATGTTCTAAGACACGTTTCTTTGCTTTGTGCAGTGTACTTCAAATATATGTCTTATCACAGGGGCATTTAAGAGCATAAACAGCATACTCAGTATTACATGAAAGGTGTTTCTTAATAATGAAAGGTTTTACTGCTGGAGATAATTTACATTCTTTACAGTTTTTACTGTTTTTACACGCTTTGCATTTTTGACATGTGAAGAACCCTCTGATCTCTGTTTTTTTGGTAATAGGTATTTCAAGGGTTTTACATAAGGTATCTTTAAGAGACTTAGCCTTCCTGAATGTCATTTGTGGATATGATTCCACTTCGTTTGCAATGTCTTTGTCTGTACTTAATACCTGCCAGAATTTACCAAGACCCTTTCTCATTTTGTAAGCTTGTCTGTTATAGGTAGTGATAAATCTTAGCTTTTGGTGATCCCCATCAGATGTTTTGTCTTTTTCACTCAGTAAGCTTAACCTGGATCTTTTCCTGACCTCTTGACTTGCTTGTTTGATGGTAGATCTTTTGTACCCTCTCTGTAGGAACCTCTTTGTCATGGTTTCTTCTTCTAACTCGAAGCCTATTTCTGTGCTGCAATTTCTTTTGGCGCGCAGAAATTCTCCTAGAGGGATACTCTGAATCAAGTTGTTCGGGTGACAGCTACGGGAGTGTAACACGCTATTTCCCGCTGTCTCTTTTCAAAATAGACTACTTTCTAGTCTATCTCCCACTACAGTAAGCTTTAAGTCTAGAAAGTCAATTGTTTTTTTAGAAAACTGACTTGTAAATCTTAGATTAAAGTTGTTGATGTTCAAACACTCAATGAAATTATTAGCTTTCTCCTCGTTGCCATTCCAGACTATAAAAATGTCGTCAATATACCTGGCCCAGGTAATCACTTTCTCATTGACAGTATCCAACTTTTTGACCACCAATTCCTCCCAATACCCTAGATAGAGACCCGCAAAGCAAGGAGCAAAGCAGGTCCCCATCGATGTTCCGAGGGTTTGCCTGAAGATCTTGGCGTCAAAAGTAAAATAGTTCTGGGTCAGGCAACAGGACATCATAGAGATAAGCATTTTCTGTATGAAGCAAATAGGATACTGATCTCTCTCTAAGGAAGTAACGACAAGCCTGTATGCCCAAGTCATGGGGAATACAAGTGTAAAGACTTGTCACATCCATGCAAAGAAGACCATACTCATCCTTCCACTTAATCATCTCTATTCGTCTTAAGAAATCCCCAGTATCCTTTATATACAAGGGTAATTTGTGCACAAGGGGCTGGAGGAAGAAATCCACATATTTTGATGTGTTCTCCAGACAACTCCCCCTGGCTGATACAATCGGTCTACCAGGGGGGTTCTGTCTATCTTTGTGGATTTTCGGAAGCAGGTATAGGGCTGGCAATTTAGGATAACGACATGCCAAAAGTTAAATTCTTCAATTTCCAATAAACCCCTATCTTTCCAATCACTTAACTGATTTTGGTATAAAGTCACAGAATTCTCATAATCTTTTTTATTACTCAGTTCATATTTATCTCTATCAGAGAGTTGATTCATTCCCTCACTGATATACATCTCCCGAGACAACACAACAACATTTCCACCTTTATCTGCTTTCTTTATGACTATGGAATGGTCATTTTTTAGACTTTCAATGGCAGCCACTTGTGCAAATGAGACGTTTTTACTCCCATACCATTTTGTTTTGGAAAGTTTAAGGAATTCTTGCATCACCCCTTTCTCAAAAACATCTATGGCATCATTTTTAATCTGAGGGAGAAATAAAGATTTGCTCATGTCTATGCAAACATCCTCATCAATTAAATTCAAAACAGACTGATCTGTGAGATTTTCATCATTCGCAAGTTCATTCAACGTGTGTAATAGGTCAACATCACCAATACTTATAATACTCGGAATTTCCCTAGGCGTCACTGCCTTTTCTTTCAATTTAGTAGCGTACCATTTCTTAATTCTAAGCTTACGGGTAAAATGAAATAAGTCAATGCGACTCTGTGTGTAATTAAAATCATTTGATGGACAAAAGGATAAACCCAGTGAAAGTATCTCTACCTCTTGGTCGTTCAGTTCACGCTTGGAGAGGTTGATAACAGTTTTCTTTTCCATTATTTCTTCAGTTGTTGGCCCCTTGTTCGCCTTCCCACTGGGCTTCCTAGATCTCCAAATGTCGTTGTGTTTCCTTTTGCGGCGCCTCTGCCTCCTCTTCCACGCCCTCTATTTCCTCCTTGTTTGTTGGTTGTCATTCTGCCATTTGCCATCAATGAAAACTCTGTTAAAATACGTTCTTTTGCTCCATCTTGTTGCGACACACTTGACATGTTGCTTTCACTAATCACACTCTCATCATGGAGGTTTTCATTTGCGGAGCTCTCGCCTGTCTCATTCATCGATCTAACCGTGTTTCTGGCATTGAGTGTTCCTTTTGCCATGGAAGTGGTACCACGCAGTTAGTCATATTTCTTTGAAAAGGTCAAAATTTGTCCTTTCTGATAGTCTATTAAATCACGATGGAATTTCCGTTGCTTTTTAGTCTTAATCTCGTCCTCTATTTTATTAAGTCTCACCTCCATTTTTCCATTTCTGTTTTGAATTCCTCCTGGCTGCACATTGATTTCAATTGTTTAGTTGTGTTCTCTATGTCTTCCGACAATCGCTCTACATCTTTACGTGCATATTTAACCAGCAAACCTAACATAATCGTAGAACAGTTATGGTTGTTCGTCGCCCAGTCACTAATTAATTCAGGGTTTGGGTCAATGAATGTAGGGGTCACAAAAATCCTCAACCCCCTTGGTACTCTCCCCACATCAATATACTTCTGGAGCGTGGTGGCCTCCCACCACTTATTCTGTTCCAACTTGAACGCTTTCCATAAATGATCCCAGAGTTGCCTTTTGTAGGGGACTGTGTTCCCATGCGTTACTGGTTCATTAGTTTCAACTCCCAAATTCTCTTTGTAATTTTCGAACATTTTGCCTGCTGCCTCGCAGCGCTTCATATTTCTAGACAAAGCCATACTTATTTGTAATTATGCAACGCAATACGCGCCACCTTTTTTGCAACTCCCCGTAGTTTACCAAGATATCAGTCACACACGGGGAAGCCGTCTGCCTCATATAATCAAACAATTTTTGTAAGTTGCTCTCACCGCTCCGTGGTTCCTTGCGTCCTATGGTTCAGAGAGTTCTTCAATCCGGACGTGGAGCCTCCAACGGCTGGTTCGACTTCAGTTGAGATTTGAGGCAGGCAGGGGATTCAACAACAATCCCACAGCTAGGCAAGCAAAGCAGCGCCCTCGCCTTACCCCTGCCGCTTACGACGGCGTTCCACAGCGGGACGGCGTGTCCCAAAACAACAAATCCAACGCTGGTTATCGATCAAAAAACAGCATACTGTGGACCACAAAATCGTTGCAAAAGGTGATTTATTAAAGAAAGCTCTGACACACTCTACGCGTTTCGGGGAAGAACCCCTTGTTCACGAGTGGCTATGTCAGTGTTAGATTCAGTTTAAATAAACATCTCATGTGACAAATGAACATAGTAGATAGACTTCCGAGTTTCAGTCACTCAGAATGTCATACATTATTTTGTCTGTTCAATCAAAAGAAACATTGTTCCATTTCAAATAAAGATGCTTACACACTAACTGCAGTGCGGAAAGGAAAAATAGTAATACTAATATGTTTGTATTTTATCAAATGTTCAAAGTTCCAAAACTTTATCAGTCTTGGGCATTACCTATTCACGAGCATTATTTTTCTTTGAAATGTGCTTTGCTAACAACAGTGAAAATTAACAACAATGTCTCAACTGGATTCAATAAAGGAGGCAGATACACTAGCATGTACACGACATTGCAAGAAAAAGAAAGAGAGACTCCTAGTTGTTTATATAAAGGTGCTCATGGCATAATATATTTAAAGTACACAGTTTTTCATAGTAAATTCAACAGCACTGGAAACAAAAGTTGTGGTGGCAATCAAGGTGGCAAAGTGCACATTGTGCTCGTGACAAGAGAATAAACGGCGCAAGTGACTAGTGCAGAACACAGCGAGCGGCGCAAAGTGACAAAGTGATAAAGAAGCTATATATAGTGATCAAAGGTTCAACACAATTAGTTATATACAATGACTGTACAAAAAAAAATTTGATTTGGAAGAACCAAAGCAAGAGATGCGCCGTAAGTTGCGATGAAATTAAGGTCGACGGTGTTTCGGTCCTATCCATTCAGGACCATCATCAGGACCAGATTGCCCAATTTTAAGAAGTGCTGTAGAAAAGAAAAGAAAGTCAAAGGAAAGACGAGTAACCAGGGGATGCAGGGATGAGAATAGATTAGTTAGGAGTAGGGCCTTCCTGTAAGGTTACAATACAGTTAAGTAAGTGGGGGATGGATCAATAGGAGTGCGCGTATGAAAGCGCATTACGAGTCTAGCGGAGTAAAGAAACCATCTATGCAAGAAGGTATAAATACCTGTGGGAGAATAAAGAAAAAGGGAAAAGTATAAGGGACAACAGGGGTGAAAAGAGGGGGGGAGGAGGGGGAAGAGGAGAAAGGGGGATAAAGGCCATGAGCCGTCTATGCCAATATAGCGCATGCATGGAAGA
This sequence comes from Calotriton arnoldi, assembly GCA_963921515.1. Lineage (NCBI taxonomy): Eukaryota > Metazoa > Chordata > Amphibia > Caudata > Salamandridae > Calotriton > Calotriton arnoldi. Next base: position 3,220,420 of record CAWUFW010000300.1, on the reverse strand, counting down.
TAGAGCGAACAGACTCACCTGCGTACCGACCAGGGTTCAGCAAAGCTAGAAGAAACCCAGTGGTAATACAGCCGAGATCTTCACTCAATTGATATCACGGAGTCCTAGATGGCTAGGTATGCAGTGTCGGAGCCCCGATCGACTGCAAGGGTCAGTTCAAAAGATCCTAGGTTGAAAAGGTGCGGGGGGTCAGACAGTAATCAGAAGTGAGCAGCAATGAAATTGTAACGCATGTATGAGTAGCGTAATTAAGCAAGGGTGACAAGGCTTACCAATGATAGACAAATGGTAAAGGTCCAACAGGAATGTAAAGGCAGGGTCGGATCCCCGATCCACTGCAATGGCCCAAATAATGTTACCTAAATCAAGGGCGAAGGATGATTACACAAAACTGAAGTACAGTCTCTTAGAGGGCTGTTAGAGAAGAGCGCAAAGGACGTCTAACGCAATAAAGGCAGCGCGAGCTCACCGTGTTGAAGCCTAGCTCGAGTGAATCTGAGATCAGGCCGGAACCGCCACCACCGTGTGCGGTGTGAGCCGTTTGTGAAAAATTGGGTCTGCTTCTAGCGGTAGAAAAGAGCTTCCGCATACGTGGCGGCAGGAGCGTCACGTGACCGAAGCTGAGCAGGGAGGGGTTGCTAAGGGAACGGGGAAGGGGAAGGGGAAGGAAGACGCCTGCGAAAAGCCGTAGGGGCCAAGAAAAGTTTAAAGGAACACAAGAAAGGAACACGTATCAAGAACAAAGGCAATATTAACAGCATAAAGGTTTTGTAAATAATCGTATTGAATACGTAATCAAGTTGACAAAGTCACTGGATACTGTAATTTGAGGAAATGTAGATGAATGATTAAACAACATATAACCATGAAAGAAAATTAACAAAATTACATAAATAAAATTATTGAGTAAACAATTGGACCGTAAAGAAAATTAACAAAATTACAAATTAGGAATGTTAAATACATCAATAAACTAATAGAGACAAAATGTAATTAAACAATAAGGAATAAAAAACAAATTCCGAATGAAGTTATGAAAACATACAGGGCAAAACAATTTACACAAATAATGAAGTAATCAAAGAATGGGGCAAACTAAAGGAAGAGTTATAAGAAGTAAATTCTAAACGACAGAGGCACATACCACACAGACAATGAGGCCAAGTAAATTGTGAAACAACAGTGGCGCGCTGAAAGGTAAATACTTTACTTAACGCGATGTCATGCCTTTTTGTTATACAACTCCCACAAAAAAAAAAAATTCTCCACAAAAATTTCGCTCACAAACATTTGAGTTTGATTCATAATAGAACGTACCGCCTCAGTGGGCAAAAATCTATATGTTTGGAGAATTTAGAAGGCAAATTATAATCAGCTTGTGCTTGAAGTATTTTAACAAGATACTCTTCACTATCAAGGGTTATGTGTGTGTATATATATATATATATATATATATATATATATATATATATATATATATATATATATATATATATACTTGAAGATGGAGGATCACAAAGAAAACAACAGCCAGCCAGGGCAAAAATCTGGATCCCAAAGGATACAATGAGTCACAAAGAAATAAAATATCCAAGAAAGAAGTGACTCAAACAGATAGATTCACCAAAGAACAAAAATTTGGTGAATCTATCTGTTGAGTCACTTCTTTCTTGGATATATATATATATATATATATATATATATTAAGGCAAGGGCATTTCTTTGGATTTATGGGTGGGTGAGGGTATTTTTAGTGTTTAGAGTTGGTAGGGGTATTTGGGTGGCAAGGGCACTTTACTGCCACATGCATCAACAGAAGGAATTGCGATTCCTAAATAGCGATTTTAAGGGATTGCTATTTAGGAATCGCAATTCCTTATTCATGTAGGAATCGCAAAATAAATTGTGATTCCCAAACATTACCTAATAGTGATTCACAAATTGTGAATCACTATTAGATAATGTCACTCCATTCATTCCTATGGGCTTATAGGCACATGGGAATGCATTCGCAAATTGCGATTACCAAATTGGTAATCGCAAATTGCGAAATGCAATTCCAAGAGTGCCAGGGGCCTAAGGCCCCCGATGCACCCCTAAAAAGGTAAGTATCCACATGTGCAGTGCACACAAGCCCTAAGGGCATGTGTGCACTGCACACCACTTTGAAAAATGCACTTTTGTTTATTTTTCAAAGCATGTGCAAATTACCATCAACTTCAAGTTGATGATAATTAGCATTTTCTAAATGCACAGTTTGCATTTAGGAAAGGCTTGATGCATCGCAATTAGGGAATCGCAAATTGCGATTCCCTAAATTAATTTGCAATTTAGGTAATAATTTGCGAATTCAAAGCCTTTGATGCATCGGAAAAGGCCTTTTTCCGGTCATAAACTTGCCAATTCTGCGAATCGGCCCGTTTGCGACCAGAAAGCAGCTTGATGCATGTGGCCCTTAGTCTTTAAGGTGGTTAAGGGTATTTGGATGCTTGCAGTCGAGTGCCTCCCTTTTCTCTGTGGGTATTGGAGAAGTGAATTATATATTTGACGGCGTAGCCCAACGCCGGTACGGGACAGCACCACCTCGCAAATGTCAGCACTGTGTTTCCTGGAGGATTGTAGGTGACTTGTGCTGCCGCAAATTTTACTGCGTAGAGGGCCTGTGTTTGCCTTCGGAGTAGGGCTATACATGGGACAGCAAGCAAAGTGATTGTTTTATGGACATGACTAAAGTGAATTGATTGAAAGTAATTACAAGAACTGTGACATTTATACCTAAAGATGTAATCCAGTCGGATTGCCGTTTATAAAAATATGATTGTTTTGATTTTCTATTTAGACCATAATGCATCATTCGCAACTCCGATTGGCTGGCTTATCAGAAGTGCGGTTGGCATAAAGGACAGCATAGGGGGGATATTTAGGCTTCAGGGTGAGTAATGGTGGTAGGGTGGCAAGGGTATTTTTAGGGTGTAAGGTGGGTAAGGGTACTTGGGTGGCAAGGGTATTTTTAGGGTTTAGACTATGTGAGGGTGTTTGAGTGGCAAGAGTATTTTTAGAATTTAGGACGGGTGAGGGTATTTGGGTGCCAAGTGTATTTTTAGGGTTTAGGGTAGGTAAGGGTATTTAGGTGACAGGGTTTTTTTTAGGGTTTAGGGTGGGTAAGGGTATTTGGGTTGCAAGGATATTTTTAGGGTTTAGGGTGGGTAGGGATATTTGGGTGGCAAGGGTATTTTTAGGGATTAGGGTGGATGAGGGTATTTGGATGGTAAGGATATTTTTAGGGTTTAGGGTGGGTAAGGGTATTTGAGTGGCAAGGGTATTTTTAGGTTTTGAGGGAGTAGGGTTTAGGGGTTGGGGTCGATAAGGTAATATATATATTTTGAAGAAAGATGAAACCAGGAGCTGTTGATGGATGGAGTGCCGAAGCCAGACGAGCCAGCTGGCGAAAATATCCAAATTAATCCACAAAGTACACACTCACTCAGGTGAGCGTCTAATTTGTGAATTTGTTTGTGTATATATATATATATTACCTACTGGCAGCTGCCAGAAGGTGGTTATAGGTAGGATCTAGTTTCCATAGGAAAAGCGTTATTTGACTTGCTATATCTTTGGCATTGTTTGACGACTCTTCACAAAATGTTCCCAAAAAAGTGCCCAGTGATTCTTGTTGTACATTGAAAGTTTCGGGGTGATCAGCCAAGCAGGGGCAGAGAAACAGGGGTGTCAAAAAAAGTGCATTTTCCCATGTTAATTTCTAAAGGATCTTTAGACACGGCTACAGCCCGAACTGCTGAACTGAATTACACCAAATTTGGCAGGTAGGTAGATGCTAGTCCAGGGAAGTGCTTTTTTTGTGATTTGATGTAAATCCATTCAGGAGTTTTGGAGTTATTTAAAGAAATGTCCAGTGGTATACCTAGGGATGCGGAGGATCAGCAACCCCTCCTGATCTCCTGCTGAGATCTGATTGGCAGCCATCTTGTAACTCGGTTGAACCGAGTCACAGAAAAAATGTTAAAAAAAAGAAAAGGGGGCAGGGTAGACACACCCTGACCTCCTAGGACTCTCGAGGTTGGGGGGGATGCCTCAGGGACCCCGCAGGACCAAAAAAGCCTTTATTTTAAAAACATTGGTGAGAGTCACGCTGAATCCGCAACTCCAACTGAATTTTTTTTTAAAAAGAAGCGCAGGCTCCCGCAAATCATTTCTAATTGGCCCCTGGGTGGGCTAGGTCCAGGGGGCATTTGTAATTATAGGAGGGGGTGCACCCCCCCCCCAGATCACCACCACCCCGGGGCTTTTTTTTTAAAAATGCGGGGGAGGCCCATATAGCCTCTCCCGCTGCCATGGGGCTTTCACCTCCCAGGGGCTTATTCTTTTATAAATGGGGGACTCTTGGACCCCCCCAGCCCCGGGGACCACCACCTCCCCGGGGCTTTGTGGTTTAAGAAATGTGGGGGGTGCCTGGACATTAAGGCTCCCCTGCCGTCCTTAACAGAGTGGCTGTCCTGGGTGGGACCAGGGCACCTACAATTGAGGCCATGCCCTGGGGGATGGGGTCCCTGGGGCAGAAATTGGTTTGGGAGGGCGGCCTCTCAGTCCCCCTCCCTTTAAATGTATAAAAAAAAAAAATTTAATGGCCGGGCCTCAGGGGATGGGGTCCCTAGGGTCGAAATCGGCCAGGAGTGGGGGCCACGTGCCCCCCTCCCCAATTCAAAATAGGCCTGACCCTGGGGGATGAGGTCCCCGGGGCCGAAATTGGCCCAGTGAAGGGGGGCCATGAATTAAAAAGTAAAATAAATGTTAAAAAAGACTGGCAAGTTGCTGGAGGCCCCTTACCCTTTCTTCACCACTCTGCAAATGTGCCTCCTGACACACTGCTGGTTGGGGGATGAAGTCCCCTTGGATGTTGAGGGCCCTTGGGGGCAAGAAGCCCTTTTGTTACCTTCAGTAAGTCATACACAGTGGGATTGCTGAGAAGTCTTCAAAGGCCATGCCCCCTTTCTCCACCACTCTGCAAACAGGCCTCCTGGTGCACTACTGGTTGGGGGATAAAGCCCCCTTGGATACTGCGGGACCTTGGGGGCCAACAAGGCCTCCTGTTACCTCCAGTAAGTCCCACAGATCACGATTGCTGAGAGGACTTTGGAGGCCACGCTCTCTTTCTCCACCTGTCCGCAAAAGTGCCTCCTTATGCAAAGTGCACCATTTGTGGATGTAGTCCCTATGGCTCTAGAGTGTCCTTGGGGGCCAACAAGCCCTCCTCCTACCTCCAGTAAGTCTTACACAGCAGAATTGCTGAGAGGTGTTTGGAGGCCACACCTCCTTTTCCCATCACTCTCCAAAGGTGCCTCCTGGTGCACTGCTGTTTGGGGGATGAAGTCCTCTTGGATGCTGAGGGTGCTTGGTGGCCCAAAAGCCCTCCTGTTTCCTCCAGTAAATCCTACACAGCAGGATTTTTGAGAGTTGCATGGAGGCCCTCCCCTTTTCTCCACCACTCTGCAAACACGACTACTAGTTAAAAAAACATAGGAATTCACTTAAAAAACTAAAGGTTACAGGGATGTTATAGTTAGGAAATATAATTTGAAAAACCTTAGAAATTCACTTAAAAAACCAAAGGCTATAGGGTCATTATAGTTAGGAAATAGAATTAAAAAACATTAGAAATTCACTGAAAAAAACAAAGATTACAGGGACGTTATAGTTCAGCTCAGATTTCACTCGTGCTAAACCAGTGAAATTCAGCTGTTATAGTTACCTGAGCTAACTATAACTTACGCCCCCGCACTGCACTGCTTATGACCTCACATATTACATCACTCGTGACATGGTCAGTGACATAAGTGATGACATCACTGATGACATCTCAAATGACATCACTCATGACATCACTGATTAAATCATCCACAGAACCACTCACACACCCACTCACAACCCATACAACCTTTTGTACGCCCACTCACATACCTACACAACTACTCATATACCCATTCACAGACCCATACCATTACTCACACACCCAATCGCTCCTCCATAGAGGCACTCACACACCCATTCATTCACTCATACAGCCACTCACACAACCATTTACTAACCCATACAACCAGCTATGCAACCAGTTACTCACCCATACAGCCAGTCCCATAGTCACACTCACCCATACAGCTACTCACACGCCCACTTATTTCCCTATAACATCACTGACACAGCCACTCGCTCACTCACCCATACAGCCTCTCAGCACAGCCACTCACTTACTCATACAAGTACTCACACACACATCTGCACAACCACTTACATACCCATTCACACATCCATACAATCACTCACACATCCGCTCAGTCACCCATACAGCCATCCACACAGACACTCACTCTCCAATCAGCCAATCACACACCAACTCACTTAACCAAACACCCACTCAAAGAGCCACACACCCATACAGCCACTTACACACCCAGTCACTCACTCATACAGCCATTTAGACACCCAATCACTCACCCATACGGTCACTGCACAACCAGTTACCCACCCTTAGAGCCACTCACACCGCTCCTCACTCACCCATACAGCCATAGACACACACACACCCACTCACTCACCAATACAGCCACTCACACACCATCTCATTCACCCACAGAGCTACTCACACACCCACTTATACACCCATACAGTCACATACACACCCACACACACACAAGGATACATAGTCACACAGCCACTCACTAAATATATGTTACAAGTAGTATCACTCAGTAGTAGTGCACCTAGTAGGTCTGCCAGGCCAGATCCTCCCTGGACCGGAAACAAGCATCCTGGGACCGGTTTTGGGACTTTGTTCAGAGCATGCGTTATTTCCAGAGAAATTATATTTTTTAACAAGATGGTTCAGCAGACTACATTCATTGGGTTTGAATCTACTACACATTTAACTATGACACTATCCATTGCAACAGTTAATTTGACACAATTCCCAAACTGGGCAATGGAAAGAAAATATAACAGATGTATAACTTAATGATATAATTAAAAACAGTACCTATAATTTGACTGTATTTGATTCAAATGGAATTGCTTATGGCCTATAGATATTGACATGCGTATAAACAGGATTCATTATAAATAACCCTGGGCAAAGCACTATGCTACGCTCGCGTAGTTTGCGAAGTTTGCGCTACTTCGCACAACGTGAATTGCACGTAGCACAGTGCAAACACGCGTAGCGTAGCGTAGTGCAGCAGTCATTTTTTGCTTGCTCGCGGTCCTCAACGTCAAGTTGGCGACCGCGAGCAAGCAAAATGATATCCCGGCGAGACTTTTTCCTCGTTCACGATCAGCAACATCAAGTTGCCGATCGCGAGCGTGGAAAATAAACCTCCGGCGAGATTCTCAACGCGGGAGGTCAGGTTTCTCATTGCGAGTGGTCGCGTATGCTTGCGACCGCTCGCGATGGAAACTACCAGTCCGCGTTGAGAAAGCTGCCGCTCAAGTAAAAATCTACTCGAGCGGCAGTAAAGACAGCTCGCACTGTGCAAGATGCCGTTTTCAATGATTGCACAGTGCGGACAAGCATCCGGCACTGTGCAATCATTGCGAACAGTGCACTACGCAGTTCGCGTAGTGCTACGCGTAGCTCGCGTAGTGCGAACTGCACTTTGCGTAGCTTCGCGTAGCGCTACTTCGCGAACTACGCCCAGGCTTAATTATAAAGCTGCTGGTCCCTTAGCAAAGATAATAGACCCTCGATATAACATATATTTCCCAAAGAGGGTAACTACATAGAGTGTTGGTAAGCTGTGTCAGTGGTGGCTGGCTCATTCAAGTTTGAAGGCTGTAAAAGAACATCAATCCAAAATTACTGAGGGCATGGATTTTAATGGCTTCTTCCTGTGTCCACATCCTGTGAAAATAAATGATTTGTGTCCACTTTAATATATGCCATTATTTAAGAATAGCAGGCATATCCAGAAAGAGAAGCAGAAGAAATAATTAGGGAAACTGACAAAGAAATAATGCAGACCACATTAAAGGTCATAAATAATGGCTTCCGGGCACTCTCAAATGAGTTTACACAATCTCAACTATAATTTCTTCAGCCCTTAATTTTCTGAAGAAGGTTTAAGGGTCTTGGAAAAAGGACAGGCTCAGAAATGCGCTACAACACAAATTGGGCATTAAAATAAAGTGTCATGGCGGCTCATAAATGAATGTGCTGTGACTGACCCTTATAATTTAACCTCAACACAGGAAAGGATGTCTATAAAGGAAGCATCGTACACCCTCTTAAGTATCGTGGAGATAGAAAGCACCCTGTTTCTGTAGCAGAAGGCCCACATCTTATGTTGCGCCTACATGGAGTAATGTCCTTGCCAATAACTGCCTTTTATTGCTGTGATTGTCAAAAGCACATATCATTAGGTTGGTATGAAAAAAATACGCAATGCCTCGTTGTACCATGAATGGAAATGTCCCTTTAAATTCCACTGTTGGACAAAAAACACAATCCACCATTCTTAAGTACACCTGCATGCACTAATCCACTAGAACATTCACTCCTCTGCAATTCCATCACTCTGCAGAGGACTTATAACCCTAAATGCCCAGCTAGGCTTGGAAATTGTTTGCAACACCTACTCCATTCATTCCTTCTTTTTACACACTTGTAGGGAATGCTTCTTATCTGATAAGGCCAAATGAGAGCTGTTGTGGGATCACTTCAGAGTTCACATTCTTGTTAACCATTTAAAGAACAGTAAAATATTGTGGTGTTATGTTGTATACTCCTCCAAGAAAATGTTTAAAACTATTCCCTGGCCGAAAATAGACATGGTAAGTATGTGCTTTGATAAGCTAAATAGACTTGTGGCAATATTAGCATAGTAAGAGTTGTCTTTAAACTCTGAGGCAGAAACGTTTGCTTTGCAAACAGCCTGGTCTACATCTGAGATCCAAATACGTCTGCAGATGCAGTTTTCAACCCATCTCTCTGACTTATTGCACACAACTGATCATTCATCAAACACAACAGGCATAACTTAAGTCTTTAAAAGCATTGGACCTTGCTTAATGACTAGCTTTGAAGCTATTTTTGGGCTTATTCACTCATTCTTCAGTTCACTGTCTTCAAGTATGTTTGGTGGATTTTCAAGTACTCTGATGATAGCTGGTTGTGCAATTCTCATTTTTCTTCCAGTGAAAAAATAAAGCCAGTACGAGTGCCAACATGAACGGGAGCTAGATGGATGTCAAGCTGCTGCCTCAAGCTCAATGGGGATTATGGCCCTGGGCAATAACCGTAATTTCCAGTTGATGTTCGGATGGCCTGACTGTCTAGGTACAGCCCAACTCCTAATACCCCCATAAAAATCTTGGGGTAGTGGCTTGACAAATCGCTGCTATGGTCTCCTAAAACACTCTGAAAAATGTTAGATCTGCTCCCCCTTCTCTCTAGAAGGACTGTTGTTCAGGCTTTAATACTTTCACAGCTTGGATTTTAGGGGCCCCACGACATGTGACCAGAAGGTTACAAATCATCCAAAACGCAGTGGCTCAGCTTCTGATTAAGGTTCCAGGACACATCTCTGCTAAGAATGTCCTGGTGTCTCTTTACTCATTCTCGTTGCTCAGCAGGTGATGTTCAAGGCTCTATGCCTAGCTGTTGGACCTGGCATCTTTTGGCGTGGTTTCCCCTGAATTTTTGCCTTCTGACCCCCTGTTTTTGACTGTGTGCTGAACTTCGTTTTTGCTGGCTTTATGACTCTGTGTACTTTTTCACTGGTGACTAGTGCTAAAGTGCATGTGCTCTGTGTCTAAAATATAATGGCACTTGGTTTCTCCAGAATTGGCATATTTGATTTACTGATATGTTCCTAGTACAGTGCACTACATGTTCCCAGGCCCTGTAAATCAAATGCTTCTAGTGGGACTGCAGCACTGATTGTGCCACCCACATGAGTAGCCATTCAAACATGTCTCACTGCAGAGCCTGTGTGTGCAGTTTTGAACTGCCATTTTGACCTGACAAGTTCGCCTACTTGCCAGGCCCAAACCTTCCCTTTTATTACATATAAGTCACACCTAAGGCAGGCCCTAAGTAGCCCCATCGGCAGGGTGCAGTGTATTTAAAAGGTAGAGTCTGTACTTTTCAGTTTTACATGTCCTGGTAGTGAAATACTCTCAAATTTGTATTTCACCAGTAGCGGCTCGTGGAGGGAGTGCCGCGGGGTGGTGGGGCGGGGCGGGGGAGGAGCAGGGTGGGGGTAGTAAACTACGGCATACGGCGAACAGAGGTAAGTAAACAAATAAATAAATAAAACGAATTTCGTTGCGCGGCTGCATCGCATTTGGCAATGCAGCACGCGCAATGAAATTCGTTTTATTTATTTGTTGTTTACACCTCTGTTCGGCCGTATGCTGTAGTTCTACCCCCACCCTGCTCCTCCCCGCCCGCCCCACCGCCCGCAGCACTCCCTCCACGAGCCGCTAATGTATTTCACTACGGCAAGGATTATCTCTCCCGTAGGTTAGCATTTGAGCTGCCTTGTAACACTTTACAAGTGTAACTTCCAATTGGGAAAAAATAGGAAGAGTAAGTTTGATGTCTCTGGACTCGTAATTTAATTAGGTTGGTTTTTAAATTGCAGGTCTGAAAATGCAACTTTTAGAAAGTTTACATTTTCTTACTTTAACCATTCTGTGCCTCTGCCTGTCACTAGAATGCATGTCGAGGTTGGGTGACAGCTGGGGTTTGTGCATTCCCTCTAGACAGTCTCACATAAAAGGAGCTAAGGTGTGCCCTGCATATCCTGATGGCTCGTCACCAGGCTAATGGGTTTTCCTGAGCTAGAGTGAGAGGAAGGAGCTGAAACTTGCAACTGAATAGGGCTGTGCCTGGCCCCACACAAAGAGTTGCATACACCCCTGCAGTGTGTTTGGAGCCAGGGCAAGGAAGGGCAGGGTCTTGTGCACTAAAAATACCTTTATTTGCAGTCTCCCTACTTCAAAGGCTAAAATGGCTATAAGTACTGGACCTCTGACACCATATATTCAGAACACTTCTGGAACTGAGGACATTCTACCAGGAAGAAGAGTTGTTGTGCTGCTAGGAGGGACTGTCACTTTGCTGCTTGCTTTGCTGTCTTGGCCTGCTGCCTGCTGCTTCTTGCCTAAGAGTGAGAGGACTGGACTTAACTCTCTACATCCTGCATCTCTAAAGGTTCTCCAAGGGCTTGTTGAGCTTGCCTCCTGTTTCTGAAGTCTCAGGGACATCAAAGACTTCACCTGCATCTTGCTACACCTCTGCTGTGTGTCCTGCTCTGCCAAGTGGTGCCAAATCCAGTTCTGGGTCCTTGGAAGTGAGTGGTTGGTGCTGCAACCTAAGAAACCAATGCATCAACACCGAAGCGTCGATCAGAACTGGTGCATTTCTTGGTGATATTGACGCATCGCGGCTGCCTGCACCGAAGCCGTGGACACCGCTTGCCAACTGCGCGATGCAACGACCTCGACTTACAACGCAGCCCTGACTTTGCCAATGTAGCGCCTCCAAATCACCACTGCTGCATGAGTCTAGGACACCGCATCACCGACATCTGCGACGCACCGTCCCCGATGCATTCCTGACCCTGTGCGGATTCGTGCCAACACATCACCTACAGCCAAACAGTTCAACATCGACATCTTGGCCCAACATAAAGCGCTTTTCACATCCACACATCAATGACATTGCAGGACTTTGGAAACGACGCATCGCCTTTGACAGTGACACATCCCCTCCTTTGTTCAATGCATCGTCCCCGAGCTTTGACGCATCCAAGGTGCTGTCAGCGGGTCTGCATGACTCTTGTATCCAGCCCGCACTCCATCGTGATCAGACCGAACCTTTGGATTTGCCCCGGTCAAACTCGACCAGATAGCCCCAGTTGGAGCTATTGACTTCTAAGCACTGCATTTGGATTTAATCTTGCAAAATTCATAAGATGACTTGTTATGTTAGGTTTTTATCGTTTTGGTCTTGTTTTAGTCTAGCACATAGAGGCCTTCGTGCGAAAGGTCCTCCTTTGCTACGGACACTCTTGGTGCCTTACATACCAAGCAGGGCACTGAAAGTACCCCAAATACGCTGGACACAATGGGGTGGGCACTCTTTCTCTTATCTCATTCCCAAGCTGTGGAACTCTATGCCCATTTGCCTGAGTATGATGCAGAGTGAACTCATGTTTAGGGAGCATTTAAAATCATGACTCTATTTAGGCTAGTCTTTATCTTTAGAAGGGTTGCGGTGAAGCATAGGGGCCAATAATGTTGTGGATGCTAGCGCTGGGTAGCCTTCTGGTAGGCACGCGCTCTATATATCCTGATAGATTAGATTAGATTATAATCATTCCAGACAGAAAAGTACACATTTAAATCTTGTGTGTATAATGTCAGTTTGATTTAAGATGTGACAAGAGCATTTATTGAACTACATGTACTAACACTAATTAAATAACAATAATTAGACAACTGAAAACAAAGCAGGACATTTGGTGTCAAACACAAGGGAAAAGGATGAAACCCCACGTCTCTGAACTGCACAATATGCAGTCCTGAACTCAAATCCCTGCTTCCCCACTCGACCAAATTGGGCGCTCCATGCACACTAGCCCATGGTTTACTTCACTGTGAACCATTTTCCTTAACCATGAAGAGCACGTTGAAGTAACGAAGGTCAAGCTCTGCCCTAAACACAGCCTGGCTCCAGTAAACAGCCTTGCATTGATGCTGAAGTCAGATGCGAGACGAGGTGATGCGTTCTTTGTTTGACCTGCAGTGTGGGGGCTGTGGGTGGAAGTTTCTTCTTCCTCTCCTGATGAGCCTGATGAATCAAAGGCACGGCTCTGGTGTGGTGTGCTGCTGCTTTCAGTAGTTCCTTAAAAAAAAAAATTACTTTCACTCCCTCCCCAACTGAATCGGCCGCTAGCCCTAACCGGGTCTATAGCATGTTGAATTTGTTTTATTTTTGGGAGTTTTATATAGTGCGAACCCCGTCCCCAGGTTGTGGAGCGCTTTGGGTGAGCAACCGTGACATTATGCAAGATGACATTTTTTTCTATTTTGAGGTACAAGGTGTTCAATTGATTTCGGGTGATTAACCCACGCCAGGAGTCGAACCTTAGTTTCAACTTCCAAAGACGGCAGCTCTGGCACTTGCATCAAATCGTCTCCCAATTGGCTCATTTAGTTCTATCACATCAGTAGCAGGAGGGCCGCCTTCCGGGTAGGGCAAAACAACTCAAAGACCTTCTCAGGTACATTTCTCACACAAACACGCAAATTACATGAAGCATTTATGATATATACACCAGCTGTTCACCAGCACTCAGTCAAACAATACACGCTGGCTGTCATACACCTGTTTTGATTTTTAAATGTTGGTTGCCATGGATATGGTTCCGGTGCCAGTCCAAAGCCAAGACACCCACTGTCAATTTGTGTTTTGTAAAGGCCCAAAATAGCGAACAGAAGGTGATTACCAGAATTATATGCAACATTCAGAGTGACGAATGCAAACAACTTTGTCGGGTTTTGAAGTGTGGAGGCACTGCATGGACGAAGATCTTGGCAATAGGTTCTTTCGAAAATGTTTTCGAGATGTATCCCTCTTTGGCCCCAGATATGAGCTAAGGCGAAGTTACTGCATTGTTTAATGAGTTAATTTTACACAGTGCTATTACAAGTTTTTACACATGCAGATTAATTCCACACGGATCTACCGATCAGTAACATGCTATGTGAGGCTTCTGTAGAGGGAAAAGCGGGTGGTAAAATTGCAGGCAAAATATTTGCATGCGGAAACACACTTACCTGGAATTACAAAGCTTTAAAATTACATTCAGAAAATGGAAACCTGCAATTAGGAGATGGGTAGTGACAATTTCTACATAAGGAATTAGCATCAACGTTTTCCTCCTGTCCAGAGCAGGTGCAAATCATGTCCAAAGAGCCAGAGTAATTTTCCAGCCAAGTTGCTGCCAAAAGTCACGCATATAACAACTGCCCAAGTAAAAATGAGCAAAATAGGTCATTTTGGGGGAGTATTTACTTTTTTGCCACGACCAGGACAGCAACAGCAGGATGCAAGTATTCTTTTAATCAGACACTACCTCACACACAACTATTTCTAGATTACTTGCACACCTGTGTAATGTTTCAGAAACAGCAGCGATTTCTCCACTAGGGCGGGGGTGCGTCTATCCCCGCGCCACGATCCATGGGTGAAAAACTAAAATGGCAATGAAATGATTTCATTGCCATTTAATTTTTTTCCTGATGTGAGCGCCGCAGTACCTCCGAGCCAAAAGTCATGCGGGCGTGTCCCCTGCTGCCGACTGGTGGCATGCAGGACAGGAGAAGCGGCTGGATGGATGCTCCAAAGTACGCATGTCAGTTTGGCCAGCTGTCTTGTGACGGCTAGCCTGACGCGCACTTTGTGGCTCTCCATCACGAGCTGTCTTAGACAGCTGGGTGGAGAGCAAGCACAGGCCTCCAGGGCCTGAAGGAGCATCTGGCCAACCTGCTCCATCCAATCTTGGCGCTTCCCTCATGCTGCATGAGAGCACCGTCTGGATTGGTTAGGGGAGCTCCAGAGCAGATTGCAGTTTCAGAGCACAGAGGTAAACGTGCTGCAGTGGGTAAGTACAGTTTATTTTAATTGTATTTATTGTAAATGTTAGTGCAGTTTGTTTGGGGGGAGTTGGAGGGAAGGGTTATTTTATTGTATGCTTTTGGAGGGAGGAGGTATTTTATTTTGGGCTTTTGGAGGGAGGGGGTATTTTGTTAAGGGCTTTTGGAGGGAAGGGGTGTTTTATTTTGTTTTTTGGGAAGCGGTGGGGCACTTCGCTTCCCCCACCATTTTCTAAGGTTGCTAGCTGCTCCAGTTCATAAAATAGCATATTCACACAATGTCATTGAACAGTGAGTTCGGTTGCTTCAAAGGGGCATCAAGAAACCAAGGGCCAGATGTACTAACATTAGGAATACTAACTTCCCAATTGTGATTAACTCCGAATCGCAATTAGAAAATCAGAAATTCCTAATGTATGAAATGCTTTATTCCCAAATTGAGATTCCTAGTAATTCACAAATTGACCTACCTCATGAATATTAATGAGGTCGGTCGCAATTTGTGACCCTTTAGGAATCGTAGCCATCACAGGGATGGTGGATTGCTGAGGAGACCATCATGTCTGTGATTGCTCTTAATAAAGCAGTAATTTTTTGAGGTCTCACATAGACAGCGCATGCGCTGTCTCTTCAAGACATTTTGTTTACAGTTAGTGGGCTTACAGCCCACCCATTACTTCTTATTTGTTGTGCTCAGTGGGGTAGCTACAGCTTTGGACGCACGGGGCAAACCCTTAGTTTGCCGCCCAGTGCCGTAAGAGCGGGTGGGACTGTTGGTGAAAGCCGCCGATAACCGGGGGGGAAGGGGGCAGGGTGCAGACGAGAATAAAGAAAATACAAATCTTACCTTCTTCTCGCGGCTAGCCGACGCCCCTAAAGAAGTGACCCAAGGGTGGAGCAACCCACCCATCCCCCCTAGCTACGCCACTGGTTGTGCTGAATGTCAGTTTGAAATGCTAGCTTTTATGTGGTCATCGTCTGTTACATTGTCCTCCTTTTCGTGTGTTGTTCCCTCCCAAGGAGCATGGTCCAATTACTTGTGACCTTCCATATTTTTTTGTGGGCACTACTTTTCTCTTTTGTTTGAGGAAGTGCTTGTGAACGCATCTTGCTCATGTTTCTTAAACAGGCAGCGGTTCACATTGTTTATTTTCCTTTTTATTAAAGCTCTAAAACATCCTGCAGTGTAATTGAGTTTTTTTTAAGTGTTTCCAAGTGCACCGCAATTATGTTTCGAGATATCTTTATGCTTTTTCATTACTACAAGGAAAGCTGGCTTCAGCGCCTGGTGTATGACATGGTTTGTTTTCTCAGCTGACTCCATTGTGTACTCCTCCCCCTCTGTGTTCCTCCCTCGCCTGTGTGCTTGCACCTACCTGTCCTCCCTCGTCCTTTTTGCTTGCCCTTCCCCCTTACATTGCTTGCTACCGCCCAGTGTCTATTGCTTGCCCCCACCCACCTGCAGGAGTTGTTAAAAAAATAACACAGTGCAGTGAGCGGCAAGTTTTAACACACTCTGCAGTACAGCGCCGTAAAAGAGATGCATAGTGATATTATATGGATCATTGGGATATTTGCTGCCACATTTTCCAGTACAGAAGAAAATACAGGTCCCAGGCTGGGTAATCATTATCTCAAGAAACAAAGGGAAGAGATGGTGGGACGAGCTGGCAAGGGGAAAGGAAGCCCATGAGGTGCACAGGGAAGGACCGTCGCCTCTCAGAGCCCTCATATATTTATTGTGAACAGTGTCATCAGCTCACTCGGTGTTGCAGGCTGTGAGGACTCAACTCAAGAAGAACCTTTTGTTGCATTGCTTTGAATGTGCTTTGATGATAACATGGAATATGATTTCTGCACTACACAATAAAAGGGTAAAAGCACGAGTATTGGTGAACTAGTTCAAACCACATACTCATTGGGCCACCTTAATTTTCATCGACTGACACCCGGCACTGTCTAGTTACACTTTTTCATGTCGTAAAAAGACACATCAGGGCAGTTCACCCCTCCGCCATCACTGGGGTTGCCACCTTTCTAAGAGAACAACACTGTCCATTAGTTGCTGTTTTAAGAGTCTGCAAAGGCCCAGACGTGATTCTGAATAGGAATGTAAAGAAAATCGTATGTATTCATTGGTAGCATGACTTTCTGTCTTTGTTTATTTTAATTATGTCATGAATCTTTAATTCAGCTCTAGAACACATTTAAAAATGCTTTCTATTTATATTTGCTATTTGAAGCATGTACAGATAAGGGAATAAAAAACGGCTTTAGGTGATTTTGTTTACTTTTGTACCCACCGGGACAACATAATACTGGTGGTGCCTATTAGATCAGGTGGCAACCCTAGCCATGACCTGACCCTGGCTATACACTGTCACGGGTTGTCTAAAAGCTCTTGCATTGAACCTCTCCTGGCTGGTCCAGCCGATGCCCTGTTTCTTTTAACAGGGTAAATTGAAATACGGTTATCACAGATATGTGGTGGGGTCAAGGAGACAGTGCCTTTGCTGTAGGTCTGTGAAAAACAGAATTCTTAACAGCATTGCACTTGCACTATCCTTACACGCTCATTAGTTGGAATTCACTACTTGAAAAGACACTTTTAAGTAGACATTCTCTATAAACCATGTAGTGGTACAACAAACACTTTCTGTTTTTTACTTGGTTTACAGTGGCATCTAAATCAAGTGTCACTACCGGGTAATGTGCCAATGGGCTACAGAGCCCTTAATTGTGAATTAAGCCATTTCACAAGCTATTTTATGTTGCACAAGGTGGCACCCATTGGCTTGACCCAGGTTACACGTGAGCGCTGCCCTCGGTTTCACATGTGATCATTGCTTGAGAAGTTTCGTGACCATGGTGCTGCAGGCTTTTTTGCAACAGTGTCTTAGACTTGCTGGGTGCACCCATCCCGCAAAGAAGCACCCCCTTGCTAGTCGAAGCGATATGTTTCTCGACTATGTAGTACTTCATAGCAGTACCGTTGTTAACATCATCCTATCTACTCAAAAAGTTTGCATGATGAACGATGGCGCTTTCACCATTTTTACTTTCCATCTCGCAGAAAGCTTCCCATTATTTTTAACTAGCTAATGTGAGTGAGTATGACGGTCACCCAAAGGCCCATTGTCTCTGGACGTGACAGATCACACAACAGAGCAGAATTAACCAATGCAGAAGGTGATGTGGTCTAGTGGTTGCGTTAAAAGCAACTATTGCTTTAAAGCGCTAACAGGAAGTGTCATACGAGGTTTGTGCAAAAGACATGATAACACTAATTTCAAAACACTAGTTTTGGGACAAAAACCACCCTTTTGCACATAGCAAATATAAAAAAAAGTTTCTTAGCTGCTCAGCTTGTGCAACTTGTGTGATCTTCAGCAAGCAAATTCACTTTCTGGCGTATTGGTTCATTTCATGCCAAATGGTAGCGTATTTATAATGGCTACACACAAGCATTAAGCAAAATATAACTAAATATAACTAAGTTGTCACTTATTATAAATATTAGGCAATCTCTACAAAAAGTTGAACTCTACCTGCCAACAGGAACATGAAACTTTACTATAATAATTATTTCTACATTGTGCATCTCAGATCCAATTCTTTATCTATGCTTAAATAGTAATAGGTGCTATAATTTCCCTCTTCCTTCTTCTCCTCTTCTTCTCCTTCCTGCATGGGCACATCTCTGACACTTTATACAATGGGTACGTCTACAACAGGAGTAGTAATGGAGGCAGTAATAATCCGTTCTGATGCGGGAAGAGGTTAGCCAGAGTAAACTGACTATGTGTGAATTGTGCAGTTGGTGTAGGGGTGGCAGGTTTAGGGGTGCTTGCTACAGTACTAGAGATGACAATGGAAGTGCTGGCACTTGTGTTAGTTTCAACCATAATCTGTGCTGTTGGCCAACTGGTGGCACTGGCTTTATGGTATGCCTTGATCTTTGCTTGTTTTGGTGTTGGTGGTGCATGGCTCACAGGGGGCTGTTCTTAGTTCTCTTGTGCTGTGTCATCCGCAGCAATAATGATGATCGATTGTTTATTGGCCTGACAACTTCTTCTCTAAACATTCAACAACTGCGTCATAACCCAAGGAGTCATGTCTGCCCTTTTGGCTATATGTGAGCAATATCACATCCAACAGAAAATTAATATTGCATGCTCATATTGTTTCACCCATCAGTACCGTATTTGCCATGGATTATGTCTTGGCAGATATTATTTTTGTTTCAACATAGGCCATGCATCATTCCATTCACTATCATGACATATGGCACACGCCGTCTTTAACTTTGTGTGAGATGGACGCAAGGACATACATAGAGTAGTGGTGTCTGGAACTCACCTAAATCATCGACACCTCCTTCTTCACGTCCAACTTCTATTCCCTCAATGCTAGTGAGGCTGATATTTCTCTGGACCTGGTACTCTCATAGGGTCAACTTCAGCTCTGGTGCAGATCTTCTGCCAGACACAAGACGTTCATGTCTGTGTTTTGTAAGTACTTCCCTTACACAAATGTCATGCCTTGAGACCTTTTCTTACAGCCTCCGACTGTCCAGGGGTGTGCAGATTCTGCAGTGACCTTCTGAGTTATTTGTTGTAACATTTTTACTCTAGTATTGGCACTGATCTTAGATAACAAATTGACTTCTCTGACAACCTCTTCTACTAGTACCTTCACTAAAGGCTTGCTAAATGCGTGCTTCCTAAGTTCGCAGAGGCCATGCTTGGATGTTTACAGGTCAAATGATGTGGGTAGTGCTTTGTTTTGCTGGATTTCAATGGACTGCAACTCCACAAGATGGCTGCCAGGAAACGTTCCGTATAAAGTTGGCAGTCAGGAACAAACTTTTGGGTGAGTTGAGTGCTCAGAAATGACAAAGATGATATCGCACTGCTATGCACTGTCATTGGACGTAGTATCTGAAAATTACATATTTTCTGTTATTTTACGTCATTTTCTGTAGACACAGGACCCAGAAATTATTGTAATGAGGTAGACTTCCAAAATGCTGTTTGATTTACTGCCCGGTCTTGATAATTATGGGGTTAATTTTCTTCATCTGATTACCTGGTCACTCCTAATCATGGCTTTTCTGGCACCGGTCTGATCGATGGCATCTGCAACACACTCAGGCAGATTGGCTGTTCCATGGTATGATATTAGTGATCTACCATGTTATTGGCTCATAATGTTTGGGTCTCCTTCCAGGAGAGTCTGGCACACCCTCTCTTCTCATATTCTGAAGAATTAATATGTCATATTGTTGAAGAACTTAAGTAAGGGCTACAGTCCACAGATCTTGTGAAGCTGCCCCACTCCAATCCTGCCCTGGTTTGCTGTCATCCAAAATGCACAAATAGAGTGCCGCTTAGACATGATGCACGTCTTTCAGAGGCTGTTGTGTGGGAACACCTCTGGTTCTTGCACGAGGGGCGAGAGGTTTTTCACTAGCCTTTCAAAAGAGATCTTCAGCCGCATGAGCCACAGATGGTAAAAATGTAAACTGAAAGATATTCTTTCACCCTAATACGGAGGATTTTCAGCACTCGATTGGAGAGTAGGACTATAGACAGGTCCACCGGAATTATGCAGCAGGAGTAGGCGAAATTATGCAGCAGTGATTACTAAATTATGCAGCAGGAAAAGGCAAATTATGCGACTTAATGCAGCACATTTTCTGATAGTATCAATTCATTACTTTGCCATTTTTAGGTCTCGCCTAGTCAGTGCATGCACTGCATGTGCTGTCTCTTCGAGACATGCTGTATCTAGGATATGGGCCTCAAAAAACACTCCTCTTTTTAATTGGTTCCTCTTAATGTCCTTTACAAATGCTGGCTTTTCATTGGTGAATACACTTAGTTATCCCTCCTTTTGGAATTTTGTACCCTCCCATGAGGACTGCCCCGTTACATGTGTTCTTACTCTTCATTTTAGTTATACTTTGAGAGCACTCTTTTTTTCTTAGGTTGGCCTGCCTCTGCTCGTTAAGTGTTCTGTTCACTTGTGCATGAAAATTCAGTCCGCTTGCCGTCCCTTAGTCTCCCCGTGCCTCCTCCTCACCCCTCCAACAACACTGCTTGCAGGCCACTTGCCATCCCTTAATCTTCCCATGCCTCCACCGCACCCCTCCCACAACACTGCTCACAGGCCCCCACCACCCCTCCGAGGCCACTGCTCGTTTTGCTCCTTTTTTCATTTGTTCAATTTAGGCTTCATTTGCACTGCAGTGCCCTCATTTAATCGCTCCTTTTCATCTGGGGGTCAGGAGAACGTGGTAGCAGGTGCAATGATGTGGTTACATTCCATTGAAAGAATATATTTGAAAAACAAACACATAAATATATTCTTTAATGTTCCTTGCATCCGCTACCACATCTTTGCTGGTACTGCTATATTGGTAAAAAAAAGGGTGCAGTACCTTATGTTGCCAAAAGAGGTCCCAAGGGACGCCTGTGGTACTGCAGCCTTTCCCTGCTTTATGCGCATTAGGACTGTAATTTGCAATATAAAGCTGTCAGCAATGTACAAACGTGTTGGTACTCAATATAGACACATGTAATACATGCACCATTAGCTGTTGTAATATCGGATTTATGTCCTAACTTGGCAAGACGATTTTATATACCCAGGGGCGCATCGAGGCTATGTTGTGTAATACAGAGCCTGCCAAACACATAACAGTATATTGGGGCCAACTAGACCCATGTAATGTATGCAGCAGACAGTGATGTAATAGCAAACTTTTGTATTTTATGAATTAGTGGAATGATATCCCTTTATAAAAGGGTTTTCAGTGTTTTGATGCTACTTTATAATTTTGACAAATTATTGTAGTGACCAATTGGAGTAATATATGCAGGGGTTTTCATGCCAGTGGACTGTGACATTTTATGTATTCACAGCTTTTCAAGGCAATTCTGCTTTGTGTGTCTATGTGGCGTACAATCATATTGTGTAATACAGAACAGGTGCTCTGGAGCCAGCTGTGGATAGACAATATAATAACAGCCTTGCTGATTATGTTCCAGTTTCACAAGGAGATCTGTGCGTGTGGGGAAACATCCATTACAACGCAGTCATTACAACAACCTACCTTTACAACGCAACCGTTACAACGCAACTGCCTTTACAACGCATGCCATTACAATGCATGTCACTACAACGCATGCCATTACAACGTATACCATTACAACGCATGCCATTACAAAGCATTATAAGGTAAGTAATGGAGATATTTTTAGTATTAGGGTGGGTATGGGTGTTGGGGTACATGGGAATAGTAATTTTTACCCCTACACTATCCAACACTTTCACTACTGTTGCACTCACTGGAGTGGGAATAGTAATTCTTACCCCTACACTATCCAACACTTAGCAATTTTTACCCATACACTATCCAACACTTACCCTACTGTTGCACTCACTGGAGTGGGAATAGTAATTTTTACCCCTACACTATCGAACACTTACCTTACTGTTGCCCTAAAAGTATTATGCGTTGTAATGGTATGCGTTGTAATGGTATGCATTGTAATGGAATGCGTTGTAATGGTAGTTTTTAAAAATGCGTTGTAATGGCATGCGTTGTAAAATCATGCAATGTAATGGTAGTTGCGATGTAAAGACTGCATTGTAAAAGCATGCGTTGTAATTGCATGCGTTGTAATGTCATATATTTGTGCGTGTGTACATGTGTTGCGAGTTATACGTGCTTTGTCAGTTGATCAAAGGAGTGTTTTGTGTGGTTGCACAATGAAACTTATCTTGGAAATCAGCTTCATTACACACCCTGTCCTTGTTCTCTTCCATCATTCCATCTGTTTACTTCCTCATTGTACACTGGCTTCACTTCTGCTTCCCCCCCTCCCACTTGCTTCTGTCTCTGTAGTCTCTTTCTATTTGCACCCGGTTCCTGCATCTCTTGATCTTTTCTGCCTCAGTTCCATCCCTGTGTCCCGTTCTTCCCCCTCAATTCAGTTGTCTGCCTTTCCTTTCTCTGGGCTTCTTTCATTTCCATTTGACAAGGATTAAAGACCCCCCCATAGCTCTAGAGACTATAATATGCTGCATTCACGGGGTGTCACCCACTCTTCCTGTCCCCACTTAGCTTCCTGTTTTTTACAGGCCTCCTCCACAACTGGGAAGGGGGGGCTTGAGCCAAGATCAGACCGGAGGCCGGAAGAGGCTAATCAGCTCAGATGCCATCTCACCCCTCCCACCCTCCAGGACACCCCCCGCAGCAGCCCCCAACAAATGGCCTCCCTATCGGCCTGTTAATCAGCAAGTCTCCGGCCCCACATCTGCATACCAATGGGTTCCCCCTCCCATTGTCTTTCATATTGTATGGCGTGAGCTCGACCCTTACCAGCTATTTTGGCCTGACTAAACTTTAGTGAAAGCCTGTGCACACAAATGCACACCACATAATTCTATTATGCAACACATTGCAGCATCTCATAATTTAGCACCACACAATTCAACTCCACATTATTCCACTACATGCCACATAATGCCAATCCATCAAGTCCAACTCCACAAATTTCCACTCTGCTTCATGCCACATAATTCCACTTCACATAATACCACTCCATGCAACATAATTCCATTATACTCAATGCAAAACAGTTACTCTCCAAATAATTCCACTACACATAATTACATTCCAACCTACATATTTACACGTCAGGCCACATTAATCCACTCAGCTCCAAAACACATAATTACACTCAACAAAATTCAACTCCGCCACTTACCCCATATTTACACTCCACATAATTACACACCATGCCACACAATTCCACACAATGCTACACCACACAATTAAATGTCACACCATTCCATACCACACAACATAATTACATTCCACACCACATAATTACACTCCACATAATACACTCCACACCATGCCACATAATTTCACCCAGCATAATTTCACTCAATGCCACACAATTCCACACAACACAATTCAACTCCACACAATCCCATTCCACAACACAAAATTCAACTCCACAGCACATAATTCCACTACACACCACATACATCCAATCCACACCATTAAATTCCACATCATGCCACATTATTTAACACCACACCACATAATTCTACTCGATACATGACACTCCACGACACACAATACCACTACACATAAGTCCACTAAACTTAATACCACATAATTACTATCCACATAATTCTATTGCACACAAACACACTGATCCAGCATTTCTCATATTGGTTCACTTCAGGTCCCTCAGCACAGTTTCTTTACCATAACTTTTCAAAAAATCCAAACCACAAACACACTCTCCTCCTCTTCTTTCGGTGTCTTCTGCGTACTCAAGTGCAGCCTCTTTATGCGTCTATAACCTTCTCTCCCCTTCATTCTCTTTCTCACACACTCTTTCTACTACTTTATATAGAGTTCATTCACCACTTCATACACAAACTACCTACCCTCTCAATCTTACAATCTATCTACTCTATACAACTCTCGCCCTTATCTATTCACCATTCCACATAATTAAAAAATACTAAAACACTACACACCACACAATTCCACCCTGCACAATTCCACAACTAACAAATCCAAATCAAACCACATAATTCCACTACAAACAACATACAACCACTCTACTACAAACAATAAACATAAGTAAAAAACAATCACATTTACAATGCCAATAGCTCTAACTTTCACAAATGCGAGACTGATTGCATTGCAAATGCTTGTTATAATTGGTAACGCTGCCTGGGCACAGGTTGCACCTCATTAGTGCCAATTTAACACCTAAACATAGAAATATGCGACAGATAAGGGACCTGTCAACCTTTGTAAAGGGCTTTTCACTGTGTGTCAACACTTGTCGCTGTGTTTTTAGAAACCTTTGAACCATTTGAGCTAGAAACAAATTTATTTTGGTTAAAATCTGAATATTTTGCAGGAGGTGATAATTATGTATCAAATGCGCAGAACCATAATTATGTGAAAAACTCTGCGGCAGCACAATTGGATGTGAGAAAACTCTGTGATTTTTATAGGCAGTTTTGTTAGTCATGGTAAGGATTTAACCTTAAACTTCTTGCTAGGCGACAGAGGAGGCTAAAATAATCTCCTAAGAGTAGGGCAGCGATGTTCTATGTTGGGAATACTAGAATCGATACTCTGTAAAACATGTGGTAATGTATTCGGTGTCGTTCGAAATAATAGTTTGGCAAGGACACAGCAGAGTTGGAATAACTAGCCATAGAAAGAGTGGAGAAGAGATCACTTCTAGAGATTTAACTGCAGTCTATGGAGGAATACTATATTTTTCCAAGATTTTTTATATCAGGACATTGGTTAACTCCTGATAAAAAAAACTTTGTTTTTGATTTGTTGAGGCTTAACCAGTTATTATTGATCCACATCTGGGTTGCTGAAGTGGATTGAATGAAGATGAGATCCTAATCAGGAGTTTGTTTTCATTTGAAGAAAGCTTATCTGTTCTCCGAGTAATCATAAGTAAGGCTAACAAAATGTGTTTTATTGTTTTGCAGAATGTACTAGGACAATAGCTGAATACACATTCCACAAAACAGAGGGCGAGGAGAGGCACCAAAACCATGGCACAAATCACAATATTTCAAGACATTTTAGCGTTTCTTGATGGTGAGTTACTGTAAATTTGTGGCGCACACCATGAAGCAACAAATCACCCAAGAAACTATGAAATGCGGTAGAACTACTTCAGGCACAACTGATTTGCAAAGGTCGTTTTTAGGTCTCAGCTAGACAGCGCAAACGATGTCTCAAAGAGACGTGTTCTGTTTTATCTGTTGGTTTCCAAGCCGCCCATCTCCTACCATTGGTAAACTTCAGCTTCGCTCTCATTTTCTTTGATGCCATTCATCATGGAATGCAGGCGTCATGCCCTCTTCTTGTGTTTGGCCCTTTCATACTGCATGGACCAAGTACATGTCTCCTTACACTGCTCCCGGTTTGCGAAGCTATTATTTTCTTTGGTTTCAAACACGCCATAGGAGTACTTGTGTTTTCAGGCCATCTCCCTTGTACACATACACACATACCACTAAAATGCATGCATGTGTACTTAAACGAATGCATTTCTTAAAAAGTTGTTAAAACACGAACATCACTTATTTTTTAATTTTTTGCACGATCCAATGGCATTGTAGCGCTCACTTCGTCGCCTATCTTGCCATAGCAGGAACACAAGCCAATGGTATATAGCGCTTCAAGTGCCCACCAGTTACATTACCCAATGACAGATTAATTTTTGTCGCTGATCCTACTTCAATTAAGGATTTTTCCAATTGTTGCTTGCCCATCTCCCCATCCCCTCCTGCTTCACTGCTTGACCCATCCCCCACTACCTCCCTCGTCGCTGCTGCTGTGTTTTTTTTTTTGCACGATTCGATGATATTTGAGCGCTTGTTCCAGCCTCCATCTTGCCATAGTGCTAACACCAGCCGATGGTATTGGAGTGCTTCAAGTGCTCAGCAAACACAAAGAGATGATGGACAGAGCCCTGAAACTTTTCAGACACTCACCCCCAGTCACAGATCTGGGTTGAATCCATCATCGTTCTTTAGCTCACTTCGCCACCCCAGTTCAGACCCAGCTATATGCAAATCAGTCTTGACCCTGTCCCTTTTGGTAACAGTCCAGCACGAACTGCCAAGCCAGGTCTTCCCTGGACTGGAAACAAGCCTCCTGGGACCAGTTTAGGGGTAACACCCCTCATCAGCCAGGCTACCTTGAATCCAGTGGCAAGGTGAGCAAGGGACCCACATCTGGGCATACTCTGCCAACTTAAGGCGAGCAAAGCAAACACAAAGAGATGACGGACGGAGCGCTGAAACTTTTCAGACACTCATCCCCAGTCACAGATTTGGGATGAATCCATCATCGTTCTTTAGCTCACTTTGCCACCCCAGTTCAGACCCAGCTACATGCAAATCAGTCTTGACCCTGTCCCTTTTGGGAACAGTCCAGCTCGAACTGTCAAGCTAGGTCTTTCCTGGACCCGAAACAAGCCTCCTGGGACCAGTTTAGGGGTAACACCCCTCATCAGCCAGGCTAGCTTGAATCCAGTGGCAAAGTGAGCAAGAGACCCACGTCTGCGCAAACCCTGCCAACTTAGGGCAAACAAAGCAAACACAAAGAGATGATGGATGGAGCGCTGAAACTTTTCAGACACTCACCGCCAGTCACAGATCTGGGTTGAATCCATCATCATTCTTTAGCTCACTTCGCCACCCCAGTTCTCAACAGCTACATTACACAATGACACACATTCATTGTAGAAGGCAGGGGGAAGCATAAGTGATTTGCACAGAATCACAAATTGTTCAGCCGACCCTGAGATTCGAACCTGGTTCCCCAGTTACCCTGTCGGTAGCTCTGTCCGTTATGCCACATCCCGCTTCATTTCAAAGCACCTCAACTGTTTCTCATTATGCCTCCCACATTTGTTCAGCAAGACCCCGTCAACACTGAACAAGCATTGGCAAAGGCAATAGATCTTGGCAATGCCCGAGCTATTGGCCTTTTCAAGGTGAATGTCTTTTAGCCATGTTGTCTAGCAGAACATTTGCTGTTCAGCATGGCTGAAAGTCACTGAAAAAAGTGCTATGATACAGCCGGTGGAGGCCACGTCATAGTGCTTTTTGTTTTAGGAGGGGCAAGATAATAAACTCAACATGGGGGAGGGGGCGAAGAGACCCGGCGTCAGCTTAACATCCTGTGATTCTGGGCTTCAAGTAACTTTAAGCCATGCTGAACAGCAGATGTGTTACTACACAACATAGCTAAAAGACATTCACATTGACAAGGCCAATAGCTCGGGCATTGCCGAGACCTATTGGCTTTGCCAATGTTGGTTGTGTTTAGGTGGAATTCTTTGCCCAACACTAATCATGAAATTATATTCCTAGAGCTAATAAGAGTTGGTGAAAAGACTGTATGTGTGTAAAAAAGAAGTCTGGAGACAAGCATGCACCCCATGAGACTTCACACGTTACCTGCAAGGGCACAGAAATAAAATTCTCAATGTGTACCCCAGACAATCAATCATCTAAAAAGGATGAAAAACAACCCCTAGCTACATGTGACTCTGCCATGGCCACTTCACTTCTAGTAAAGATGAACGGGTTGTCAATGGCTTTGCAAGCTGCAGACAAATCAAGCAGCATGAGCACTCCTGGAGAGTCTTCATCTATGATGTCCAAAACAGAAGATTGGGCATCAAATAC
This sequence comes from Calotriton arnoldi, assembly GCA_963921515.1. Taxonomy (NCBI): domain Eukaryota; kingdom Metazoa; phylum Chordata; class Amphibia; order Caudata; family Salamandridae; genus Calotriton; species Calotriton arnoldi. Next base: position 3,192,472 of record CAWUFW010000300.1, on the reverse strand, counting down.
ATGAGTGTTGTACCACTACTGGACCTGAAACCCACTTGCCAATCTTCAGGGTGTAATGCACGAAATGAGACTGTGTCCTCAGACTAAGACAGCCTTAGGGGCAGATTTACAAGCCCCTTGCGCCACTTTTGCGTCACTTTTCCCATGTTAAAAGTGACGCAAAAGTGGCGCAAGGGGCTTGTAAATCTGCCCCTATGTCTTTATTTATCTCTGTCTATAAAATGGCTGCCGCTGGCCTGTTGATTTACAGCATCTGCAGAGATGGAAAAGACTGGTAGGTACTATGGAGTGTAATGTCATCCTCCCCCCACCTCCCCCCCCCCCCCCATACCCCCAGGGCTCAAGTTAATATACGGCATTCGCCCACATTCTATCAGGTTTAAAAATTGCTGGAGTAAAAGGAAATTGGTAGATTTCCAAAATGTAATAAGAACAAATTGGTAGATTTTCAGAATATTAAAAAAATATATAACAAACAGTTCTATGTCAGCTCAATTCTAAAAGTCCTTTGGGGCTGGGCCACAGACAGTCACATGCCAAGCCTGCTGGAGGCAGTGGGCTGTAGAGCTCCTTACAACTTTCGTATGGGCTGGTCCACATCTGTCCAAGTCTTCCTCGTTGGAGGGCCTCAGTTTTTAGAATTCCGATTCCTCATGGAACACTTGTAAGGTTTCACAATTGCACCCGCTGGGCTCACACTTGTACTCTTTGACTCAGCTCCTGGGACAAACAGCTATGAAATTAGCCTTTTCCTGAGTCTTTGGTTCTGGTGTTGGCAGTGATTCAGACACTTTGTGCACCACTCCAGCTCTGAGAGACTCCCAGGGACCTACCGTTAACTGCTATTTCTAATAAGTGTAAGTAACATTTAACTAATTTTCAATTCAGTGGTACTGAATTTACCAACCTCGGAAGGATGGAAGGCGATGTCTGTATTGCTGGGAAAAAAATTATGAACTAGGGGTGGGTGGGGAATGTTTCATTCCGCCCACGGAATTGGTAACATTTTGGTCACTGTAAAACTCTTGAACGTGGAGTTCTGGCCATATTCCACAAATCGCTGCTTGGAGGAATTTTTCTAATGCGAGGCCCAGAATATGTGAGCTGGCGTCCCCAAGCACGAGTTTCTAACACAGGCTGTCGCTGGTGTTCCCAAGCTGTCGCGGTTAGAGGGCTGCCATTCGGGTAAATTTGCTACCACTCTAGTAGATTTTCTATTCGAGCAGAAGCAAAATCAACTCAAATGGCTTTGCGCTCTTGCGCAACGCATGGTGCTGTTCACGCAGATTTTCAGCGCTGTTCGTACCACCTCAGCTATATTGTAGTGGAAGCAGCACAAGCTGCATATTTTCCGCCTGTTGGTGTAATTCTGCGAAATCTCGCAGAGTTTTTCAGTAACTGTTGCAAAGTCATCCTGTGCCCTGGGCACCCCCCAACTTTTTGCTGACTGCTGCTGGTGGTAACTGACTCTGACTGACCCTGGGCTTTGCCTAACCAGGCCCAGGGCCAGTGCTATGCTGAAAACACTTAGGGGCAGATATACAAGCCCGTTACGCCACTTTTGCGCCGCCGTTGCGTCACTTTTGTGACGCAGCGGCGGCGCAAATCATGTGCCATGCTGCGGGGGATTTACAACGTGACGCATCTAGGGAGATGCGTCACGTTGTAAAGCCCTGCGCCACATGAAACCTGCGTCAGGTTTCATGTGGGCGTGCTGGCGCAGGGGGGGGGCGTTCCTGCGCAAGGAGGCCCCGTAAAGTGACGCAGTGAAATCTACAAGATTTCACGGAGTCACTTTTACGTCCTGCTGCGTCAAATCCTTACGCCTGCTTGAAGCAGGCGTAAGGAGTGACGCAGCATGTTAGGTATAGGGCACCCCTGAGCAGTACTGGAGTTACGTCGCACTTGCGACATGACTCCAGTACTGCGCCACCCTTCCGCCGACAGATGCGTCACGCATCTGTTTATCCTTGCGCCATGAAGCGCCGCATTGTAAATGCGGCGCATCTGTGGTGGCGCAAGGGTAAACTTGCATCACGCATCTTCCCTGGCGCATCCCTGCTGATTTGCAGGGATGCGCCAGGGAACGTAAATCTGCCCCTTAGAATACAGTGAAAACACCTACATACACTAGGGTACACTATGGGTTGGGGTACCCCTGTGATTGGCATGACCTACCCTATAAGCCCCTAGTATATAATAGGGAAGGGGAATTGAAACTACCTATCAGTCCCTAGTATATAGTAGGGCATGGCAGTTTAGAGGCCAGCAGCTTTCTGCACTTGCATGTGTGCACTGCTGAGGCCTGAGGTCAGTTTTAAAAGCAGCCCTGGGTGCCAGGACTGCTTTTAAAAAGTAAATTGTGCCCAAACTCGACTTTGGTGTTTGGGGCACTTAAAAATGGATAACCTACAATGTTATGGCATATTAGGGACCCCCAGGGTCTCCCCTAGGTGTCCCAGGGGTAGGGGTGCAGGTATCTATAAGGTAGATCCTTATAAAATGAGTTTTATATGCCCTGGGTTAAGTGAAACTTTACATTTCACTCCCCACATTGTGGTAAAGTGCTGCCCAAATTCGACTTTGATGCTAGGAGCACTGTGAAGTGAGGATCTGCAATATTTCTACAGATTCAGAACCCCTACAGTCTCCCCTAGTTGTCCCATGGGGTGGGGGTCCCGTAGATATAAGCAAAGTACTTATAAAATATGTTTTTGTAAGTCCTTGTGCTGGAAAAATGGCCCAAGTCATTTTTCCCATTGCAAATCCCTGCTACATAGGTTAACATGGTAGAAAGTTATTAACTAATAACTCTTGATAGGAGAGGGCTAGAAGTGCCATTCAAAGACTTCCCCAAATGGTATTAATAAATTCAGCAATATGATATTGTTGAATTTCTCCTAAAGTGTACATACAAGAAGTTATAAGACGTTCTTGTTTGTAAGTCCAGATTCAGCCTTCCAGTGATCTGCCCTGATTGGTCAGAGTTAAGTGGATTAGCTAGGCTGCCTTGAAGAGGTGATAAAGAGCCCCTGGGGTCAACCAGCTCTGCTGGCAGGGCAGTGTGCTGTTCCATAGGAATGCCAGTCCAGGGGGAGGAGTCGTAAACTATGTTATTCAAAGAGGAGAACAGTGTCATTTACAACTCTGAACTTTCCACCTCAGGCAGATGGTAGGATTAAGGAAGGTATGAGCAGATGCAGGGGGGAGAGTCTAAGTAAATTAGCCATCCTAGGGGTGTGTTTAGCCAGCTCTTACCTCCTTGCTGGAAAATCAGCCATTATGGATTTGGAAGATTCGATGCACTCTGGGACAAAATAATGCCACACTCTACAGGATGTGGTCATATCTTTGAGGAGTTACCCTGCTCCCATTGGTCAGGAAGTGACCTCCTGCTTGACCCACAGAACTTGGAATAAGTATCTGAGAGGGGCAGAGCCCTCCACATCTGCTGCTTGAAAATGAAGAAAGCAAGACATTGTGCCAAACTGATACGTTTTGCTGTGCAAATTCTAAGGCCTGAACTCTGAAGCCTGCACCATCAGAAACTACAGCCCTGTGGACTACCTTGCTGAAAAAGAAGTAAAGAGTGGACTCCCTGCAAGCTACAGGCTAACAGAGCTCACCTGGACCCTCACCACCAAGGATCATCAACCTGGGGAACTACCAGTGGATTTGTAAGGGTGACGTCCAAGTGGATTGTGGGAACTGAAGTCCTCAACTTTCAAGGACCATCTTGGAGCTTCCAGACCCTTGGAGTGAGTTTGAGACACTTTGTGACCCTTTGAGGCACTTCAGGAAGAAGTTCAAGAAGTTTGGAGAACTTTGGAGGAACTTTGAAAAAAAGCTCCATAAAGGGACCGACTCAACCTAGTCAGCCAAGCCGCCTGCCTTCAACCGCGAGCCGGCCAAGCCATCCAGGTTCGTCCCGCTAAAAGCTCCGTCGGTCCAACTTCCAGAGTTTGACCGGGAGTAGAAGAAATCCGAGGAAAGCGAACCCTCACCGAATCCTGCCTGGTGAAGAGCATCGAGGGACCCCGCGAGAAAAAGCTCCAGAAAAGTTTCTAAGTCCGCTCGTAGAAAAGGTGACCGGGAGCAACCGCGAAAGCCAAGCCACCTGCCTTCAACCGCGTGTTGGCCTGGATCCTGGGTTTGCCCCGCTGGAACCCTCCAGAGGTCGAACCGCAAAAGATTCTAAGTCCAAACGTAGGAAGGTGACCAGGAGCTCATCGCAAGGCAAGCCGGCGAACCCTCACCAAATCCGGACTGGCTGAGAGCTTCGAGGGACCTCGGGGAGAAAAGCTCCAGAAAAGTTTCTAAGTCCGAAGGTAAAAACTGTGACTGGGACCTTCCGCGTGGGGTATCCGCTCAGGGCTCCATCGCGGTTGGCCTGAAACTTTGACTTTGGGTCGGTCTATCACGAGCCTGTATCTCAATATGGTGCTATAGTTTCTAAGTGCTATATTTTGCTAAATCTTTGAAAATTCATATCTCCGGTTCCCTATATTGGATTTTTGTCGTTTTGGCGTCATTTTAAAGATTTTTTTTTTTTTTTTTTTTTACTTTTTCAAAACCTTTATTGAGGAAATTCAAGTCAAACACATTACACTGTGCAACACTGCAGTTCAGATTTGACACAGGGATAATCAAGTCATACAGTCAGAAACAAATAGATTACACCCTGCACCCATGGGGGGACCCACATACAGAAAGAACAGACGTAGGGAGCGCCCAGAGGGCGGGGGGGCCTGTAGGGAGGGAGGAGGCAGTCACTGACCAGCGCCGGCGGCCGCCGTGGGCGCAGATTCGGCGGGGAGCGCGGGAGAGGCAGCACCACTGGGGTGAGAACGGGAATGGAGATAGGTCAACAGAGGGCCCCATATGTCAACAGGACGGGACTTGACGGGCAGTAAATCCCAGAACTCCGACAACAGAGTCTGACACCGCGAGGTGTCCTCCAGCCAACTCGCAGCTCTGGGGGCAGGCTTACGACCCCAGCACATGGCCACCCTACACCTAGCCAGGACCAGCAGCATCGCAATCAGGCGTCGGGAAGCATCAGGACAGAATTTTACGAAACCAAGAAGGCACATGGGGGGTCAGGATGTACTGGGGCATTAGTAATGTCAGAAATAGTGGAACACACCTCCCGCCAGAATTCAGAGACCTTAGGGCATAACCACGCTAAATGTGCGAAGTCCGCGGCAGGGGCAGCACAACGCATGCAAGTGTCCTTAGGAATGAGCCCGAGCCTGTGGAGCCGAACGGGGGTGTGGTACATCCTATGTAAATACTTAAAATGTATCAGACGGAGCCGGTAATTGGGTGACAGCTTCTTCGTCTGATTACAGCAATATAGCCAGTCAGCCTGCGCAATGTCTATCCCCAGGTCAGCGCCCCAGGCCTCCCGCGCCCGATCCGTAGAAATAGAGGTGGACGACAGGGTGAGAGCGTATAATTTAGTGACTAATTTGTGCGGGGACGGGGATGCAAACATGAAATCCAGAGCCGGCATGGTGGGTGGGGGCTGGGGGAATGCAGAATGTAGTTTCCGGCATATAGCGCGAAGCTGGTAAAATAAGAGCGTGTCCAGTGGGCCCGAGGAGTCAGGAGGAGAATAGAAAGTGTTCCCAGGATAGAGGTCTGCCACCGTCCGCAGACCCAAACGTGTCGCATGTCGAGACATGCCGGAAGGCTGTAGTGGGGGAAAATCTGGGTGGTTCACTATTGGCATAGCATTAGCAGAAAGCAAGGGGAGATTGGCGAGCCGGCGAAGGCCAGACCAGGCCCAGCGCAGTGTCTCGACCGTGTCGACCTCCGCCCGCGGGCGCACCGCCGGCGCGAACAAGGCCGTGGTCAGGGGCCAAGGTGATGCCATATCCATCTCGACGGCAACGTGAGGTTGATAAGGGGTTGGGTGGATCCAGAAGTGCAGGAAACTGGCCTGGGCGCACAGGGCATAGATCCGGAAATCTGGAGCGCCCATACCTCCCACAGACATGGGGAGAGTTAGGATGTCGTATGCGACTCTTGGCTGCTTACCCGCCCAGACGAGTGAGATGATTAGGGAGCGTAATTTACGAAAGAAATGAGAGGTGAGAGGAATGGGGACATTCAGAAATAGATAGAGAAACTTAGGCAAAACCACCATCTTAGCGATTGCGATCCGGCCAGCCAGGGACAGCGGAAGCCGGCTCCAAGAAGGAATCCTGGCCTCCAGCAAATCAACTGCACGACCGAAGTTAGATCTCCACAGTTCGTCCGGGTTCCTACTCAACCAGATGCCTAAATAGCGTGTGGGGCCGGTGGCCCACACGAAAGGGAAGTCCGGTGTGTATGGCGTGGTGGCATCAGTCAAGGGAAACAACACTGACTTGCTCCAGTTCACTTGGATGCCGGAGAGCCCACCAAAACGTATGATCTCCCGAACCAGGGGGCCGAGATTTTCCTGAGGATGGCGGACATATAGGGTTACATCGTCCGCATACATGGAGACAAGAAGGGAGCGAGCCGAAAAACCTATTCCTCTGTGGGTGTGGTGTTGCCGGAGCCCGGAGGCCAGGGGCTCCATGGCAATGGCGAAAAGCATGGGCGATAAAGGGCACCCCTGCCGGGTGCCACGAGCGATACTGATGGGGTCGCAAACCTGGCCATTGATACGGAGACGTGCCGAGGGATTGGTATACAGGAGTTTGATCTTGCGCACGAACATCTAGCTGAAACCCATTCGTGTCAGGATGTAAAACAAAAAGGGCCACTCGAACGTGTCGAACGCCTTAGTGGCGTCCAGCAGAGCAGCCACCGCCGGGAGGTTGGGATTGATTTGGTGCAAAACCGAGAAAATTGTACGGAGGTTGTGCAAGGTGGCCCTGCCGGGAATAAAACCAGATTGGTCAGGAAGGGCGATAAGGGGCATAAGTAACAGCAGGCGGGAGGCGATCAATTTAGCGAAGATTTTGTTATCAGTGTTGATTAGGGAAAGGGGGCGGTAAGAATCGCGGCGGTCAGCAGGCTTGTCGGGTTTGAGGAGCAAAGTTATCATTGCCTCACGAAGCGACTGTGGGAAAAGGCCATTATCGAAGGACTCATTATACATAGCGGCCAAGTGTGGTACAAGGAGATCAGCATACATTTTGTAGAATGAGGCCGGTAGGCCGTCCAGGCCCGGGGCCTTATCCCCTGGTAAGCTACTAATAGCTGCGAGTATCTCCTCCCTGGAGAATGGTTCATCTAGAAATTCCCGGTGATTGTCCTCTAGCCAGACCAACGCAATTGAATCAAAATATTGATCAAAGGCCTCCCGTGGCGGAGGAGTTCCGGCAGAATAGAGCTGTGAATAGAAGTCCAGGAAGCGGGCCCCAATTTCCTCCGGGGAGGTAGTCCTACACGAACCACCGTCACTAAGGGCCGTGATATAGGTAGCAGCTCGTGGTGGGCGGAGGAGATTGGCAAGAGTACGTCCCGGGTGGTCGCCCTCACCGAAGCGACGAGCCCGACCCTCCCTGCCCAAGAAGGATAATTCGCGGTCGGCTTCTACAGAGAATTCAGTGTGTTTTTGACGTATGAGCGCCAACGTCTCCAGACCGGGGCTTACAGCCTGGGCGGCATCCAGATCCTTGATTTCCGCCTCGAGCTTAGCCCCAATAGTGCGGATGGACCGGAGGACACCGGCCTGTCTAGAAATACATTCCCCTCTAATGATGGTCTTAAACCCCTCCCACAATACCGAGGCCGAGTCCACGGATCCCGTGTTTAAGTCAAAATAGTTAGTAATAGCTGTATGAATATCCGCACAGAAGACGGTATCCCGGAGGGCATTTGGGGGGAGACGCCAGGTGAATGCTCGTTGCGGGGATGGGGAGGACGGAGGCGGATCTGGACCGGCGCATGGTCGGAAAAAGTGCGTGCCATGAGTGCAGTGTCTGTGAGCCAAGTCAAGGCGTCCGGGGAAATCAGCCAGAAATCTATACGCGACCAACAGCCCCTCGCGCCGGTGACACAAGTACCCTCACGAGCGTCAGGCCGAAGGTGGCGCCAGGCATCGTAAAGGGAGTGATCAATTAAGATGGATGTGAGGGCCGCAGTGGCGCGCGGGTGGGATGTATAGGAGTCAGACCGATCCAGGGCCGCCGACAGGGTGACATTAAAGTCCCCTCCCCAGACCACAGCCGCAGAGCCGCAAGAGGAAATGAGGTGCCAAATGTGATTGAAGAAGTCAGGATCGTCCGAGTTGGGACCATAGACCGCGGCGATTGTCACGGGCTGAGCCAGAAGGAAGCCGTGGAGGATAACATACCTGCCCTCTGGGTCGATAAGTGCCTGGGCGGTGTGCCAAGGGAGACCCCTGCGTAACAAAACAGAAACCCCCCTAGCATAAGCAGAGTAGGTAGAAGAATGGGATTCCCCCCTGCAGCGCGCCTGGAGTCGAGAGAGGGAGCCAGGCATCAGATGAGTCTCCTGTAAGAGACATATATCTACCCTATGTCTCTGTAACTGGGCGTGGATCAATCTGGCCTTATGGTGGTCGTTCAGACCACGGACATTCCAGGTCCAGCAGACAATGTCAGTCATGGGGAGGTGTTCCGGAGTGTAACATGACGCAGCCAGCGGGGGAGCGCCACAGGCAGACGCAGCAGTCAAAAATAGGAGTTCCTAAGTGCAGTGATATGCAACACAGAAGAGGGGCTCCGCAGACAAATGTAAGTAGCTCAGCAGGGACGTCCGCCAACAGGGCCGCACGGGGAGGGCACTCATGCAGCGGACTATCAGAAACAGCACAGAAGCGCAGGGAGCGCCGGTGAGCCGGGGCGATGCCCCATGCACCCAGACCCAGAACGTACAGCAGACAAGGGGGGGAGGGACCAGAGGCATTTTGTGATCGCGAACAGAGGATAGCCAGTGACTTGAATCAGGGTGAGGCAAAAAGCACAGTGCAGTGTCGCAGTCAAGACTTGTGACAGTAATACTTAACAGACAAACGGTGGCGAACTGAAGCCACCACCCCAATAGGGGAACAGAAAACCCCAAAAGAGACCCACCACCCCGTCCCAACCCAACCATCCCAGACTAAGACCCATCCCACCCCCCTACTCAACCCCCCAAGCGTCCAGAAACCCCCGACCCCACACCCACTCCAACCCCTCAATTAGGCTGAGAAACCCACCCCTCCCACCCCAGGAACCCACAACTAGGAGAGGAAAAACCAACTTTGGAATAGGGAATCATCCCGTGGGGGCACGGCTGGGCTAGGCACACACCCCTGCAGTAAAGCAGGGTGGCCAAGCTTAGGTAGTGTTAGGCTTCACACAGAACAAGCATATGGTAGAATCAATGTTCGCACTTCAGTCATTGTCACTTAAGCGATCTACACCGTCAGTCTGTACCCAACAGCGCTGGGATGCCTGGCTTCACCCTGGGGGTGCCCAGGAGTGGACATTTCACAGGGAAAAGCCAGGAAGGGTTCCACAGCGGTATGCGTACAGCGCCAGGACACCCCTTTGGGGGTATAAGTGCGCTTTACAAGTACAAATTTCATTTCATTTCATTTCTGTGATTTAGAAGGAGAGGAGCGGGTCGCTTTGTCGAGTTTCTTGGCGAAGGCAAGGGCATCCTTTGGATCCCGAAAGACCAGTGTTTTTGCCCCCTGACGGACTCTCAGTTTTGCAGGGTAGGCCAGTGAGTACGAGACCTCATGCTTTTGGAGAATACGCTTGGCCGGAAGAAACTCCCGCCTGGCCGCCTGTACAGTGAGGGTGTAGTCCGGGTAGAAGGAGAGTGTGTTACCTTGATGGTGAATGGTGCCCCTCTCTCGAGCCGCTCGAAAAATGGCGTCCCGATCTCGAAAATTTAGGATTTTTGCAATGATGGGGCGTGGAGGGAGACCGGGACCGGGACGCGGGCCAAGGGAGCGATGTGCGCACTCCACGACGAAGACTGGAGAGAGGGCATCGCCGAAGAGTTCCCTTAGCAGCTGTTCTACGAAGTCCTCCATTCGTGAGATGTTGGTGGATTCCGGAAGGCCTGTGATGCGGAGGTTGCTCCGGCGGGAGCGGGCCTCCAAGTCCTCGTTCTTCTCCCGGATGACCGCCAAGACCCTGTCCAGTTGAAGAAGTTTCTGGCGATCCTGAGTGGCAGCATCCTCGACGTCCGACACCCTGGACTCGACATGTAGCAGGCGATTATCCTGGGAGTCGACACGGGCCTTGACCGACTCCAGGCGGGCAGAGAGTTGGTCCAATTGGGTCGCGATGCCGGTCACGGTTGACTTGACATCAAGCATTATGGCATTCAGATCGTCGTCGTGACAGGGGGGGGCATCCATCGTAACAGCAGAGTCGGCACCCTCGGAGCCAGCACCGTCCTGACGGGAAGACCTCCGGAGCTCAAACGCGATCTTGGGCTGTTTTGGGTCAGTCTTCCCCATGATGCAAGACCCAGCCGACCGGAGGAAGGCCAACGGGAGGTGGAGATGCCACAGAAGGCAAAAAGGGCAAACCGACCCCCAATAGCTGATATTTCGAGGCTAGATGTAGTGCAGCAGAGCCCACACAGTGGAATGAGCCGTGGTCCAGCGGGCAGATTCCAGGGGCGATGGGGGAGGACCGGGGCCGCCACGCCAGTGGGTTCTATCTCACGAACTGCGAATCCGCATCCACAGTCACACACAGACACCACCAGCATTAAAAGAGGATCAGCAGCCCGAAAGGCAGCCCTAGGCACCCCAACCCGGCACCAAGGGCACGGGAGAGCAGATCCAGTGGGAAACAACACATGTGTAGGATTGTCAGGTGTGGACCTATCCAGTCCCACGACGTTCACGGTTTTCCAGGAGGCGAGGTCCAGGCGGGTCTCCCCAATTCGACAGCATCCGGATGTCCACAGCACCACACACCAGCCACAGGAGAAGGAGGGTCTCCGCAAAGGCCGCAGCAGCTAGCCGCCGCCCGCAGGGGCCCGATAAAAGGCCTAGCGCGTGAGGCCCGTGCCGGGAGTCCACCAGGGCGGGGCCCCTCAAGGTGTGCACACGGGGCCGCTCCGCCAGACACAGGAGCAAGGCGATGGTGCGCTGGAGCAGAACAGGCCTGGGCCCCACCAGCCGGGAAGTCAGAGGCAGCGTCTAGGCGGGCCGCCGAAGAGGAGGCGGCACGGCGTCAGCAACACAGGGGGTCCCAGCCCGGCCAGGCCACAGCAGAAGGCAGGCAGGGGAGGGCACGCAGCACTCAGGTGGCAATGCAGGCATGGAGACGCGGGAGGACCGCCGCCCCCATCACCAGGTCTGGACTTAGGCGGCCGCCATTGAAGATGGCCAGAGGGAAGTGAGGCAACGTGGCGGCGGCAAAGCCTGGGCGGCCCGGACCCGGTGGTTCGGCCCGCGGACCCCCAACCACACCAGCAATAGCCCCCCCGAGGCAGCGCCACTCACCGGAGTCTAGATGGTCGGACCTCCGATCCCGGACCGCAGCGGACGGCGCCAGGGGCGCGCGCGTCCTCGGAGTATGTCGTCGCGGCCCCGCACGGGAGCCGAATCACAGGCCAGGTGCTGCTCTCGACGGCGTATCTCAGCCGCCCGGCCGAGCTGGAGAACGAAAACAGCTCCCAGCAACTCCACTCGCCGTGAGGAATAAGGAGCCGGCGTCGAAGTGCAGGTAGGGTCTGGAAGCCTGCGGGATTATGCCAGATTAATTAAGCTTGGCCGGCAGAGCCCACTAAAGTGCGGCCATCTTGCAGCCGGCCAAGCCACGCCCCCCGGTGTCATTTTAAAGATAAAAATATTTCCTATTTTTATAAATTGGTGTTGGATTTTTATTATGTGTTGTGTCTTAATTATGTACTGAATTGGTGTTTTTAAATGCTTTACATACCTGTCTTTGAAGTTAAGCCTGTCTGCTCGCAGCCACGTTACCAAGGGTTGAGCATAGGAATAATTTTCTAAGACCTATGCTGAGTCGAATGATTAGTGGCCTTATTGCCAGTGGCAGACCTACATTTGCCCCTACCAATAATCCACTTTCCAACATTTGGTGCTCAGCGGTGTGGATGAGGACTTGTGTTTAAAAGTACACCTTTCAGTAAAGTGAATTAAGATTATAAAAATCCTCTAAATTGCCTTAGAACAAAACTTTTGAGTTTGATTTTTGGAATTTTGACTAAACTGTTTTTAATCCATTGTTTTGATTTTTCCAAATTGTTCTAAGTCTGTTGTGCCTAGTTTTTGTTACCCAAAACTAGGGAACCATGGAGCTGGACCTGGCTAAACTGTCCCAGTTTAAGATGGCTGATCTTAGGGAACAGTGTAGGCTTAGGGGGCTGCCTGCTTTCAGGAAGCTTAAGAAGGCAGGGTTGCTTGAGTACCTAAAGGCCTGGGCTGGGGCAGCTGATGAGAGTCAAGGGGGGATAGAGGGTCTCCCCCCAACCTCATCCAAGAGGAGGGTGAGGATGATGCTGCTTCCATTTTCTCTAGTGTGAGCCATATGAATCCAGATGGTGGGAGTGGGGAAGGGTCCCTTACTCAGGGACCACCACCGTCCCTTGCAGAGAGACAGCTTAAGGCTCAATTGGCTTTGATAGCTTTGGAGCAGAGGAAACTGGAATTGGCTGAGAAGAGATGGGAGAGGGAGGAGGCGTTGAAAAGAAATGGTGGCAGTGAAAATGATGAAGATTTTGAAATGTCCAGGGGTGGTGCATTTGATCACAAACTTCCCAAGGGTATAGTACCCAAGTACACTGAGGGGGATGACATTGACAAGTGGCTAGCAGCTTTTGAGAGGGCCCTTAGAATGCGTAGGGTCCACTCTAGGTATTGGGGTGCACTCCTGTGGGAGTTGATTCCAGTAGCTGGGAGGGATAGGCTCCTGACCCTGAAGGGAGAGGATGCAGCAGATGAAGGCATGCTTAGTCAAGAGGTTTGGTCTGACTCCAGAGCAGTACAGGATGAAGTTTAGAGGCACCCAGAAATTGAGTTCAAAGTCTTGGGTAGACTTTGTGGACGTTTCAGTGAAGGCACTGGAAGGCTGGATTGTTGGCAACAAAGTTGACACATATGAGGGATTGTATAATTTGTTTTTGAAGGAACATATTTTGACTCATTGTGCAGAAGAGAAGTTACGCCAGTATCTAGTGGACTCTAAGCTGACAGACCCCAGAGAGCTGGGTAAAGCAGCTGATGAGTGGCTGAGAACCCGGGTTTCCATTCAGCACCAGGGGGGTGACCAGAAGAAAGTAGGACAGGTCCCTCCCCAGGGGAAATCCCAAGGGAAAGAAGGTCAAAACCAGAAGGAGTCCTCCAAAGACCCACAAAAACCTGCACAAGGAGGGGGGGCCCCGAGGCAACCCAAATCCAAAGGGAGGTGGAATCAGGGAAAGAATGGTAGGTTCTTTGATCCTTCAAAAGTGGGTAAGTGCTTTGACTGCAACCAGCCAGGGCACAAACAGGGAGATGCTGCCTGTGCCAAGAAGCTCCCCCCTAAGGGGCCATCCACAGGGATTGCCAGTGTCAGTATAGGGGTGGAGAGTGGTGCCCCAGTGAGGAGTAGTCAGGTGGTGGAAGCAACCTTAGTGTCCCCTGGTGGGGTGAATATTGCAACCCTTGCTGCCTTACCTCCAAACATGGACAAGTACAGGCAGAGGCCTAAAGTGAATGGGACTGAGGTTGAGGCTATCAGAGACACTGGGGCTAGTGTAACTATGGTCCTGGATGAGCTGGTGCCTCCAGAGAGGTTGTTACCTGGTGAGTTTCACCAGGTGACTTATGCAGACAGCACTACCAAACTCCATCCTATGGCTGTGGTGGATTTGGAATGGGGAGGTGTGACAGGCCCTATGAAGGTAGCTGTGTCAAAGGTGCTCCCAGTCCAGTGTTTACTGGGCAATGATCTTGAAGCCTCTGTGTGGTCAGAGGTGGAGAGAGGACTCCATATGAAAATATTGGAGCTCCCTGAGTGGGTATGTGCTGTGACTAGGTCACAGACTAGCCAGAAGGGAGGGGCTGGACACTTGGACCCGGGAACAAAGGGCCAAGCATCCAAGGACAAGGGCACTGGGCCTGGTGAGCCAGCCCAGGGGACTCCAGAGGTGCAGGAGGAATCTAACCCTGATGGGGAGGATCTGGCCTCTGAGGGAGGGACTCCATCCCTGCCAGAGCTGTCAGATTTGGCAGAACTGACAGGAGCAGGTGGACCCTCCAGAGAGGAGTTCAGTAAGGGACAGCGTGACTGTCCCACCCTTGAGAGCTTGAGGCGGATTGCTTCCAAGCAAGAAGAAGGGGATGACAGTGGGTTTCATAGAATCTACTGGGAAGATGGACTGCTTTATACTGAGGCCAGAAACCTCAAGGAGGGGGCCACCAGGAGGTTGGTGGTGCCCCAGAGGTACAGAGAGTTCGTCCTGACTTTGGGTCATGATATCCCCTTGGCAGGACATTTGGGACAGACAAAGACATGGAACCGGTTGGTGAACCATTTCTACTGGCCCCATATGTCTAAAAAGGTAAAGGAGTTTTGCAGCTCCTGTGTCACCTGTCAGGCCAGTGGCAAGACAGGGGGCAAGACAAAGGCTCCCCTAATACCACTGCCAGTGGTTGGGGTTCCCTTTGAAAGGGTGGGGATGGACATTGTTGGTCCCCTGGACCCACCTACTGCATCAGGGAATAGGTATATCTTAGTGGTAGTGGACCATGCCACTAGGTACCCTGAAGCAATCCCTCTTAGAACCATTGATGCTCCTGCAGTGGCTAGAGCACTGCTTGGTGTGTTCACCAGAGTGGGTTTTCCAAAAGAGGTGGTGTCAGATAGGGGCACGAACTTCCTGTCCAGCTATCTGACTGCTATGTGGGATGAGTGTGGTGTCAACTACAAGTTCACCACCCCCTATCACCCACAAGCAAATTGTCTTGTTGAGAGATTCAACAAAACCCTGAAGGGCATGATAAATGGGTTGTCAGAGAAACTCAGGAGGAGATGGGATGTTCTCCTCCCATGCTTACTGTTTGCCTACAGGGAGGTGCCACAGAAAGGGGTTGGTTTCAGTCCCTTTGAGTTATTGTTTGGACACCCTCTGAGTGGGCCATTGAGCCTGCTGAGAGAGTCTTTAGAGAAGCCTCTTAAAGAAGCAAAGGACAATGTGCTTGACTATGTGCTATGCCTGAGATCTAGAATGGCAGAGTACATGTACAAGGCAAACAGGAAACTGGAGGCCAGCCAGGAGCTCATGAAGCACTGGTATGATCAAAAGGCTACTATGCCTGAGTATACTCCAGGACAATTGGTGTGGGTGTTGGAGCCTGTGGCTCCCAGGGCCCTCCATGACAAGTGGAGTGGGCCCTATCCAATCTTAGAAAAGAAGTGTGAGGTTACCTATTTGGTTGACCTTGGCACCCCCAGGAACCCTCATAGGGTCCTGCATGTGAATAGATTGAAACCCCACCATGACAGGGCAGACATGACCATGTTACTGGTCACTGATGAGGGTGTGGAGGAGGAAACTGAGCCTGTGCCCGACCTCCTCTCCACTAATGTGCAAGATGGGTCAGTGGAGGGGGTGATACTCTCTCCCAAGTTGACATACCAGCAGCGCAGAGACTGTAAGCAAGTGCTGGAGCAGTTTGCTGGCCTGTTCTCTTTGACCCCAGGCATCACTGAATGGTGTGTGCACCACATTGACACTGGTGACAGCCTACCTCTCAAAAATAAACTGTACAGGTTGTCTGACCATGTCAGAGTCAGCATTAAAGCTGAGGTTGCTAAGATGCTGGAATTGGGGGTAATTGAACCGTCTGAGAGTCCATGGGCCAGTCCAGTGGTACTGGTGCCTAAACCTAATCCTCAGGGGGGACCCAAGGAGTTAAGGTTCTGTGTGGACTACAGAGGATTAAATGCAGTCACAAAGACTGACGCTCACCCTATACCTAGAGCTGATGAGCTCATTGACAGGTTAGGGGCTGCTAAGTACCTGAGTACTTTTGATTTGACTTCAGGTTACTGGCAGATTGCCCTCACTGATGGAGCAAAGGAGAGGTCAGCATTCTCCACACCAGAGGGACATTATCAGTTCAAGGTAATGCCCTTTGGCTTAAAGAATGCACCTGCCACCTTCTAAAGGTGGTGAACAGGGTCTTGTCTGGGTTGGAACAGTTCAGTGCAGCTTACCTGGATGATATAGCTGGATACAGTTCTACCTGGGGGGATCACTTAAGCCACCTAAGGGAAGTGCTGCAGGCCATACAGCAGGCAGCCCTGACTATTAAGGCAAGCAAGTGCCAAATAGGGCAGAGTTCTGTGGTGTACCTGGGCCACCTGGTAGGTGGGGGCCATGTACAGCCTCTCCAAGCTAAAATCCAAACTATTTTGGATTGGACAGCTCCTGTTACCCAGATTCAGGTCAGGGCATTCCTTGGACTGACAGGGTACTATAGAAGGTGTGTTCAAAATTATGGGACCATTGTGGGGCCCCTAACAGAACTCACTTCTAAAAAGAGGCCAAAGAAGGTGGATTGGACCCCAGAGTGTCAGAAGGCTTTTGACACTCTGAAAGCTGCTATGTGTTCAGCACCAGTGCTACTAGCCCCTGACTACACAAAAGAATTTGTGGTTCAGACAGATGCTTCAGAGCAAGGGATTGGGGCAGTGTTGCCACAGCTAAATGAGGAGGGCCTTGATCAGCCAGTTGCCTTTATTAGCAGGAGGCATCTTCCCAGAGAGCAGAGGTGGAGTGCCATTGAGAGAGAGGCTTTTGCTGTGGTTTGGTCCCTGAAAAAGTTGAGACCATATTTGTTTGGGACTCACTTTCGTGTTCAAACTGACCACAGGCCTCTCAGATGGCTCATGCAGATGAGAGGGGAGAATCCCAAGCTGTTAAGGTGGTCCATTTCCCTACAGGGAATGGACCTTACAGTGGAACACAGACCTGGGGTTGCCCATGCAAATGCGGATGGACTTTCCAGGTTTTTCCACTTAGCTGATGAGGACTACCATGGTGTAGGTTAGTAGCCCATCACTTTTCATTTGGGGGGGGTATGTTGCAAAGTCATCCTGTGCCCTGGGCACCCCCCAACTTTTTGCTGACTGGTACTGGTGGTAACTGACTCTGACTGACCCTGGGCTTTGCCTAACCAGGCCCAGGGCCAGTGCTATGCTGAAAACACTTAGAATACAGTGAAAACACCTACATACACTAGGGTACACTATGGGTTGGGGTACCCCTGTGATTGGCATGACCTACCCTATAAGCCCCTAGTATATAATAAGGTTGGGGAATTGAAACTACCTATCAGTCCCTAGTATATAGTAGGGCATGGCAGTTTAGAGGCCAGCAGCTTTCTGCACTTGCATGTGTGCACTGCTGAGGCCTGAGGTCAGTTTTAAAAGCAGCCCTGGGTGCCAGGACTGCTTTTAAAAAGTAAATTGTGCCCAAACTCGACTTTGGTGTTTGGGGCACTTAACAATGGATAACCTACAATGTTATGGCATATTAGGGACCCCCAGGGTATCCCCTAGGTATCCCAGGGGTGGAGGGTCAGGTATCTATAAGGTAGACCGTTATAAAATTAGTTTTATATGCCCTGGGTTAAGTGAAATTTTACATTTCACTCCCCACATTGTGGTAACGTGCTGCCCAAATTCGACTTTGATGCTAGGAGCACTGTGAGGATCTGCAATATTTCTATAGATTCAGAACCCCTAAAGTCTGCCCTAGTTGTCCCATGGGGTGGGGGTCCCGTAGATATAAGCAAAGTACTTATAAAATATGTTTTTGTAAGTCCTGGTGCTGGAAAAATGGCCCAAGTAATTTTTCCCATTGCAAATCCCCTGCTACATAGGTTAACATGGTAGAAAGTTATTAACTAATAACTCTTGATAGGAGAGGGCTAGAAGTGCCATTCAAAGACTTCCCGAATGGTATTAATAAATTCAACAATATGATATTGTTGAATTTCTCCTAAAGTGTACATACAAGAAGTTATAAGACTTTCTTGTTTGTAAGTCCAGATTCAGCCTTCCAGTGGTCTGCCCTGATTGGTCAGAGTTAAGTGGATTAGCCAGGCTGCCTTGAAGAGGTGATAAAGAGCCCCTGGGGTCAACCAGCTCTGCTGGCAGGGCAGTGTGCTGTTCCATAGGAATGCCAGTCCAGGGGGAGGCGTCGTAAACTATGTTCTTCAAAGAGGAGAGCAGAGAACAGTGTAATTTAAAACTCTAAACTTTCCACCTTAGGCAGATGGTAGGATTAAGGAAGGTATGAGCAGATGCAGGGGGGGAGTCTAAGTAAATTAGCCATCCTACGGGTGTGTTTAGCCAGCTCTTATCTCCTTGCTGGAAAATCAGCCATTATGGATTTGGAAGATTTGATGCACTCTGGGACAAAATAATGCCACACTCTACAGGATGTGGTCATATCTTTGAGGAGTTACCCTGCTCCCATTGGTCAGGAAGTGACCTCCTGCTTGACCCAGAGAACTTGGAATAAGTATCTGAGAGGGGCAGAGCCCTCCACATCTGCTGCTTGAAACTGAAGAAAGCAAGACATTGTGCCAAGCTGAGAAGTTTTGCTGTGCAAATTCTAAGGCCTGACCTCTGAAGCCTGCACCATCAGAAACCCCAGCCCTGTGGACTACCTTGCTGAAAAAGAAGTAAAGAGTGGACTCCCTGCAAGCTACAGGATAACAGAGCTCACCTGGACCCTCACCACCAAGGATCATCAACCTGGGGAACTACCAGTGGATTTGTAAGGGTGACGTCCAAGTGGATTGTGGGAACTGAAGTCCTCAACTTTCAAGGACCATCTTGGAGCTTCCAGACCCTTGGAGTGAGTTTGAGACACTTTGGGACCCTTTGAGGAACTTCAGGAAGAAGTTCAAGAAGTTTGGAGAACTTTGGAGGAACTTTGAAAAAAGCTCCACAGAGGGACCGACTCAACCTGGTCAGCCAAGCCGCCTGCCTTCAACCGCGAGCCGGCCAAGCCATCCAGGTTCGTCCCGCTAAAAGCTCCGTCGGTCCAACTTCCAGAGTTTGACCGGGAGTAACCCTGGGCGTAGTTCGCGTAGTCGCGCTACGCGAAGCTACGCGAAGACGTCAAAGCGCTACGCGAGCGTGCGTAGTTGCTTGTCGTGCCCGTTCGCGATGCGTTTTTCTTCTTCGGGAACGCGTTGTGCTTGTTGGGACGCTGTTTGCGTGCCCGGGGGATAGTATCTCGCGAACTTACCCATGCGGTCGCCTATGGGCGCGGCCATCTTGTTTTTTACTTGTCCCGCCCGTTCGCGATCCCTTATTTCCTGTTCTGGGTCGCGTATAGCGTGCTCGCGATGCGCATTTCATGTTCGGGAACGCGTCGTACGTGTTCGCGACTCTTTTTGCGTGCTCGGGGAGAAATATCGTGCGAACTTACCCACGCGGTCGCGAAGGGCGCGGCCATCTTGTTTTTCACTCTATGCTATGGTTCTGGGCCTGCTTTTCTATCCTCCCTCAATCTTTGCAATCCTTAGTTTTTTACACTGTTTTTCAATTTTTCTTTTATCTATCTCTCTCTGTGCCTAAGTCTATATTTTGCATTTATTTCTACTTTTTACTGTGTTTTTTTTACTTTTCTACTGTTTTATATAACTTTCTTCTTTAAGCTCCTACTTCTTCCCCTAACTTTATTTTTCCCTTCTAACTTTTCTTTTCCGCCTCCTCCCACACACCACAGAACCATGGCGAAGGGTAGCAGCAGCAGTAACGGCTACAAGGGCAAGGCGCATTCGCCCAAGAACCGCCTGCCTTGCGGCAGACTGCGCCCTGCAGGGGTGCAAGCCCGGCAGCTTTTTAGTGAGGCGGAGGTGGCGGCCCTTGTTTTTTTTGCTCAGCGCCACCTCCCCTTGACCTTGGCAGCAGGCGGCAGGCCAGGCTCCGGGTACCCTACCCAGGAGCATCACCGCCGGTGGGCGAAGGTGCGCCGGGCAGTGTTTCGCTGCTCAGGGGTCCGGCGCACCCATAACCAGCTGGCACACCGGTGGTCAGACATCCTGGACCGGGAGCAGGACCTGTTGGACCTGCTAGCTGTCGAGGTCATGGGGCTTGGTGAGTAGCTAATATATATAGTAGTATAAGTATTGTGTATAATTTTTTTACGAATAACAAGAATACTGCTGCTTACATTGCAGGTAAATTACGTTTCAAAATCTTCTGTGATTGTAGGACACAGGTGCTGGGCGCTACTCTTACTAGTTTGCAACTTTGCGCTCGCTTGTCCTTATTATTATGTAAGAGCTTACTTTAGAGAACTTAAGTTAGGTAATGCTATTGCTAGAGAGACTCTAGTCCTTCCTTTGTCCTCCTGTCAAATAGTGGTGGATGGATTGATACTAGGTTTAGTTACTATTAGTTGATAATTTTTGAGCAGTCTGCGTGACGCATCCTCTGTCACTGAGTGCTGCTTACCCCAGTCCTTAGTAGAACCTTTTGTAGTTTGTTTAGTGAGTGGTAGGCTTAGCAGTGTCAGTCAGTAGCAGAACATCAGACGCAACCAACCAACAATTTGGTGTATGCACAAATTTATGCATGTGTCCTCCTTCTCATCTATGCATTTTTGAGGGCTAAAAAAATGGAAATGCAGACTTAGTGAACAACTGGCCCGTCTGGAATAGGTGGGCTAGGTCAGGTGGTACTTAGGCTTAGTTAGTGTTCTGGATTTTATTTGAATCAATCAGAATGGAACACTGAATTAGTGTTCCTAAATAAGTAGACGGTCCGTGAATCCCGCAAGCCAGTAGTCGATCGGATTAGATAGGTCAATTTTATTGCAATTTTTGTTTCCTAAAACGTTTTTGAGCGTTTTTTAGATAATTTATTTGTTTCACAGCAATCATTAATGTTTGTGTCTTTCTTTATTATATCTTACATGATCACTGATCTGCAGCACCCAGGGGCAAGAAGACGGGGTCCGGGTCGGCGGGACAACCACCAGAGGACCGCTCCTCTACCGAGGTCCCTGCTGCTGGCCCCAGTAAGTCCTCCAGTGTTTAATATTAACAATTATATTGCCCTAACTTTTACTGCACCTTATTTTTTCCGAACTATTAATTCTGGTTCCACTTCCTAATTCTATTTTTTACAAAAGCTTCTTTGATCTTGACTTGACTATCTGTTTCTAAATTCTGGTTATCCCTGCCTCTAAGTTCTAACTGCCTCTGCTATGAATGTCGGCTCTGTACTGCTACTATTAGTCTGATGCTAAGCTTGCCCAGTTTGCCACTCTTTATTTTACGGTTTTGAATAAAACTCAGATTGACCAATAGCTCTAGCCACTGAGTCCAGTCCTTTGGGTTGTCCTATTCTAGTCTTCTTAATCTTGAGGCTTTGACAATTACCACAAACAAAATGCCCAACCAGATATTTGACTATTTTTGATAGGATATAGTACATACTACTACTGATGTGGGGATTCTGCACAGCCACATACAGAACTATGCACAAGAAAATAGGATGTTGGTGATGGGAGGTTGGACCTTCCTCACACCTCAGTCAGAAGTGAACCCACAATCCCCTGAACGACTATCTATAGTGTCTCATTAGGTCCCCGAACCCCCACCCGAAGATACCCAATGATTACACAACCCAGAACAGATAACATCCTTTCGCTCACTCACTCGTGTAAGTCCACCACCACCACCACCACACCAAATACCACAGAGTCTATGTGTAAGTTGAAAAGGTTTATTTTCAACTAACAAGCTCTGTATGTTGTTCTATAAAATTCAGTGTACTCCAGCCAGCTCCAACAGCAAAATGCATAAGATTAAAACAATAAACATTGTTACAAGTGCATGATAGAAGACAAAAGATCTGTGCGAATTCTGGGAGACTCCTCACCGTAGAACGTAGAATTACTGGTTACATGCATCATTCATAAGCTCTGCAATTCTCTGGTTCGTAGAAGGGAATCTTCTGCCTGTTATGAGAAAAATGGTGCGCGTTAGATAGTATAATGCAAGCATTTCTCAGTCATGCCAAAAAGTGTAACATGTTACTTATGGCTAAGCAATACGGACTAACCGAACTCAATAACAAAGTGGCTTGTTTTTCGACCTCTTGTACGCAACGCTCAGACAGTAGCTGTATGAGCTCATGTGGGCTCAAAAAGGCGTCTTACTGTTACTGCACAACAAGCTGCGAGGTAACATGCGCAAAAGACATGAAGCGAAAAATGGTTGCATGGCTCAGGCTAACTTTGCAAAGAGTAGAGTATACTATAATAATGACCCTAGGGACCATAACACTACTAGTGTCTACTGACTCTACTCTAGTACCTGATTTGGACTAGTGATGTATATGTATGTATTAACTTTTTTTTCAATCTTGCTAGTGAAAACTAATAAATAGGGGGAGGTGTACAGGCATCTAAAAATGTGTCATGTTTTTTTCTAGGTATACTAGCGACCACCAGTGCCGGCGGCGATGCGACCATTCTGGAGGGGGCAGGAGATGCGGCACCTGCAGGAGCTACAGGGGGTGAGCCTGCAGCAGTGGCGGGCGGTGTTAAGTTATATTCATTACTTATTGACATTGCACTAGCTGGAAGGGTGTTCACTTCACTCACTGTACTGTTGTTGAGACTTATTAGGTATGAAGTTGTAGTGAACATTATACAACGGTTGAAGAAGACACCCTTTACTTAGCATTAGCAATGCAGTAGCAATAGCATTAGCAGCGTGACTTGATTAACCAATGGCCTCTTCTATCTGACTCCAACTCAGCTGTGAAAGTTTTATGGAGAAGACTAAAAGTCAGATCAGATGACCTTGATGGATGTGTTGAACAAAAAGGGAAAGAAGGGTGGAAGGAGGAAGGACGGGCGAGATTTAATATGACTGGCAGAGAAGGATACGTTGGAAGCATGGATAGGTGGCTGATAGGAATCAGATGCATGTGTTGTTGAAGGATGGGTGGAAGGTGAAAGAAGAATGGATGCCTGCCTGGGTGGGTGGGTGGGCGACACAGTATGGGTGGATACTGTGGATAGCAAGAATCATCAGCGGTGTTTGGGTGAAACTCAAAGCCAAGGCAAGCAAGGAAGGAGTGGACGCATGGGTTGTTGTTGGTGAAACAAAGTAAGGTTTGTGGAGAGATTAAGAAGAATGATAGACATTTACTTAGAATGGATGGATGCCTGTATGTATTCATCATAGACAGCATAGGTGGAGACTGTCACGGGATGAAGAGTCTTAGTTTTAAGGGAATGTAAAAGAAACCGCGCCAGAGTAGCAAAGCCGAGGGGAATACAAGTTGTATTTTCAGAATACAGTTGACTCACAATAGTTTGCAAGCACATCATATATATTGTGTATAGTTAGTTATCAAGCGCCTTCCTTTGACTCCGAGGACCACTCCCTACCTATGTTAATTTATTTTCGAATGTGTCAGCCAGCCTGCAAAGGGTGGCCTATCTGTTGGCTACACAGTCAATCAAAAAAAGTACCTTATGCAGTAGCGGTCGGTGGTGGGAGTGCTGCCGGGCGCTGATGTGGGGAGGGGCAGGGTGGGGGGTAGTAAACAATGTATTACGCGGCCAAATACAGGTAACTTTACTGTAAACATAAAAATAAATAAAGCGAATTTCATTGTGCGCACTGCACCGCCAAATGCGATGCAGTGCGCGCAACGAAATTAGTTTTATTTATTTATATGTTTACTTACCTGTAATTGGCCGTAATCCATAGTTTACTACCCCCACCCTGCCCCTCCCCACGTCACCGCCCGGCAGCACTCCCACCACCGACCGCTACTAACCTTATGTCGTCGTCCCATATATAAGCAATGATCATTGGATCAGATATATAATCTGCCTTTTTGTAGTAGCCAGGGCACTGTGAAAGTGAAATTGACCAATTGCCCTTCATGTAACAGAGAGAGTATGGCCAGTGCCACCCGTAATTGAAAAATACGAGCTTCCCCACCTGCAGACAGTAGTAAATAAAACTAACGTGAGTCTGCGTCATGACTCGTATGTTTGTCTTGGGTGCAAGCATAGATGACTGAGCTGGCATGCCGGCTACAACCAGGTTATGTAATTTCGCTAAACTAGAGATAAGAAGAAGACTGGTGTACTGTGTACTGGAGTCCATAGTGCTAGTATAATGCCTGAAACTCCCACAAATGTTAGAGGCCGAGGAAGTGGGAGGATAGATAGATTATTACCACAAATGTTATGTACTGTGCTTCTTGCTAGTGCTACTGTGCCACTATGTGTTGAATTCATTTTGTGTTACTGTTTTGCTAAGAGTACTGGTTACAACAATATTCTTTTTCTTTCTTGATATAGATAGTACTCCTTCCCAAGAAAAACCATCCCGGAAGGAGTTGGCAGCCAGGGCCCGGCGCCGGAAACTGGAGGCCATCTGTGAGGAGTACCGGCGGCTGGTGGCTCAAGCGGAGGAGGAGGAGGAGGCAGCAGCAGCTGCAGCCTCCTCCGATGCCCCGGGCCCCAGCCAGGCCCCACCTCCAGTGGTACGGTGCCGCGGTCTGGCAGCCGCCCGCCGCCGCAATTCTCTATCAACCAGCACTACTGTCCCCCACCCTGGATGCCACTGCAGGGCATTTCGCCACCAGATGATCCTCCGGATGTCACGGCTAGAGGAGCAACTAGAGGAGCGTGTCAAAATACTGGTGGACAAACACCTAATAGCCTGCCGAATATAAGAAGAACTATAGGACCCTGTTGGATTGCCCCTTTTTTATTCCTTTTGTTGGTGGGTGGGAATTGGGCGTTGGGGTTTCTGGACATTCTTTGGACTTTTTCGTTTTGGACATTGGTTGGGGTTAGGGAGAGGGGTGGGTCAGGTGTGGGATAGTTTATTTTTGTTAGGGTAAAAAATTATATTTATACTTAAACATACAATGTTAATGTTTTGTGGGGGGTTACTGTTTTACGAATTTACGTCACATGGTTTCCTTGCTGCTGCAGGGCCGCAGCCAGTGTTTGATTTAAATAATCTGCCGATGATGTAACACAAACAGATAGATGCGGTACCCCTCACTGAGTTATTTGTCCTACTAGTACTGTCAGTCTCTCCTCCTAGTCCATTATACCTCCCACCAAACTTATCTTACCTGTGATTGATGATGATTAAGTACGGCACAGCGATGGCTGCATGGTTTCCCAAGAGAATGGAGAAGATGCCATGGTTGTGGTGGTAGTAGTAGACACTGGCAGTAGCATTTGCAAAAAAAATAAAAAAGAGACAGTCACTTGCCTGAGAGCGACTGTGGGAGGAGTAGTAGAACGAAGTAAAGTACAGTACAGAAGAAGACTGCCAAACAAACAATATTGCATTCGCAACTGCTAAAGTCAAATAAAACATAATGGTGGCGGGGACAGCCTAGTACAAGAAGTTACAAACTGTAGTTGTGTCGAGTGAGTCACTTAACTTAACACAATCGTAATTCGTAACCTTTACTGCTGCGTGGTAGGATGTTGATGATGAATCCAATCAATGCCGGCAATTAATTATGATGTATTAGGTGACGGTCCCTTTGGAAAAAAAATTGGCTTGCACATAGACTGAGCATGGGTGGGCAAGCAGAAGAAGCTCCTCGCCCTGCCTTGAAATTGAATTAGTGTTGCTTTCACCACATCTGCCCCAGCAAGCGTGTGATCAATTGGTGTACATTTTATGTAGTCACATCACACCTCAATATAAATCACAGCCCGGGGGAAGAGGGTTAGGGTTTGATGAATGGATGGGAAGGGGGTTTGGGGAAAGGTTTGACAAAGAAAAACAGTACGCATGGACACAACAAAAGCAAAGCGCAATCTTGGCAGACGACCATGATCTTATCCAATAAATCTATAAAGGGAGAAAAAGGAAATGCATGCATGATGATGAAGATAACTTGATGGTTAATGAGTAGTACTTACTAACTACTACTAGACAATTAGACAGTACAGGGCAGCAGTATATTCTATGCAATTTGCCTTGCCTGTAATATGCCCTCAGAGACCCAAATTCCATGTTGTACCGGGCTTACTTTTAAAGATAGCAAAGAAAATTAAAAAATAGTTGTAGGGATCAATTAGCAAACAAACAACAACACAACACACAGTCGTAATGATTGAAGAGAAAAAAGGATTCAAATTAATTAAAAGACGAATGATGAATGATACTAAAGTTACTGTATTATCCTGGTCAAATTGTGGAGTTGAATCTCGTCCTTCCTCTTGGTCCTATCTTCCATGGACGCTCCGCACATCAATCTTGGGTGCCACTGCCTGCCTGATGCGGATTGGTAAGGTAAGTGTGAGTTGTGTCTCCCAGTATAGCACAGGGTAAAGGCTGGCCTGTAAGTGTAGATGGAAAAACAAAAGGGGTATTGAAAAATCAATGAATAAAAAAAAGCATCAATTACGGTGGAGTCCAAGAAGAGAAGAGAGAACACTTTCAGACTGAGGCGGCTTGGATATATCGTGTATATTCTGTTTACAGCATTAAGCTACAACAACAACAGGACAGAACAGGCCCACCACAGCACCAGCCCGTGACCCAACCTCCATTTACCTTAATTTTTGACAGAGCCAGACAAAAGGCATATACAGCAACCTAGCATTTTCACAATTAAGTGACAAAATCAATGCGCCGCTGTGAGTCATATGACTACACTCGACTCCACCACTACATGGACATGTAGGTCTGCTGTGTTTACTTTCTTGTTGAATTGTTGTGTTTATGTTTACCTTTTATGCCACTTCATGAAACGCAGTTATTCCTTCAATCATCTCCGATCCAACTGACTGACCGCGTGCAAAGATAGTATGGTCATCATCATGGTGTGGTACGTGTTGTCCAACTCCAACTCAGTCTGTAGTGACTCCGATTAAGTCCATATTCCATATTAAAAAATTGCAACAGATATTGGCCTGCACCTGCAGTAGTAGGAGTACAATTTGGTTATTAAACAACAAGAAGGGAAACATTGACTGTCACTTGAGTCACTTTCACTTTGTAGATTAACTAGTAGAGTAGAGTTCGACTTCATGCACAACATCAACACAACAAACAACAGCAATCGCTCAGAGTCAGCAAGCATCCAATGCATGCCATCATTACCTGTCTTGCTCTTCTCTTTGGCTGTCAGATCATCAGATGCCTGGTTCTGACAGGTGTGTGTTTTTTTTTTAACGGGGCAGTGGCCTCATCATTACTCCACATTCATTTTGAGTGTTAGTCGCTGTTTCGGTTTTCGTCTTATTCATCTGTGGCACTTTGTCACAGTTTAAGTTGCTTCACATGGTCAGCACTGTGATGATGGGCCGCGGCCTGGGTAGCGCTCATTGCTGGTCAATTGAGTTTGCACAAATGTCAGCAAGTTTCTTCGAAGAGTCTTGTCTTTCTCTGCCAAGTACCTTCTGTCCTGACAGTGAGGAGCTTTGGATGCCTGCCGAGGCTGTAGCCTTCGGACAGTGATGAGTTTACTTTTGGATGCCTGCCCAAGTTCTGACAGTGAAGAGTTGTGGATGCCTGCAGAGGCGGTAGCCTTCGGACACTGATGAGTTTCGGCTCGGAAACAAAACGGAGGATAGCTATAGTCACGTTTCACTTCTTATGGAGGGACTGTTAAAGGCAACATTTCTTGTACTCCAATGTCTGGCTTGATGGAAATGTACTAATTAGGGCGAGACAGGAAGATGAAGCAGGACTCTGAAGAGTGGACAGTTAAATGCACAGACGTGCAACTCCAATAGGGAAATAAAAGAGAAGACGGTGGTGATGGATTTGTTGTGATTTGATTTGAACCAGAAAGACAGATACACAGACAAATAAAGGAAGGAAGAAAGTAACAATTTGAAAGCCTAGTTGTCAGGGAAGAGGAGCTCGTCCTCAAACTCTGGTGGTTCGGACAGAAGTAGGTCCTGTAACCCACTACTTACGTCATCCAAGTCGCTCTCCTCTTCCTGCTGTGATTCACGTATTTTGTAATCCGGTGGTATAAAGTGCTGATTCATTTTGATCATGGTTAACCTCTCCATGCTTTTGGGCGAGAGACTGGTCCTTTTCAAAGTTACAATGGCACCAGCAGCACTGAAAACACGCTCAGAAGAGACACTTGCGACAAGGGAAGTCAGATACTTTATCGCCAGCCTGCTGAGCACTGTCCATTGGCTTCTTTTCCCATACCAATACACCAATGGGTTTCGATCCATGAAGACCTATGTTGGGTCATCCAGATAGGCCTGGACCGTCCGCTCAATGTTCAGGGGTGCTCCGATGTGCTCGGCCTGTTTTGCCTTTGCATCAGCACTGGACTTACCATACCCCTGCCTTAGAAACCAATCAGTTGCCGATTGTACTGTGGATGATCCTGTTCTTGCTGTTGTTGATGTTATTGTTGGTGTCGGTGACTGCTGGGAGGCAAACGCACTGCCCTCAGGCTCCGAAGTAGAACTTGACTCTGGATGCCCTGTAGTACTTGTTATGGCCTGGGGTGGGGGCCTGTAATTAACAGCCGTTCGTTTTCGAAAATAGTGACTTCCTCAGCTATCAAAGTTTTGTAGTTGGCAACATCCACTTCCGAAAAAGGAATTACTGCCTTACTGTTCAGAAATACTTTGTACCGTGGATCCAAAATTGTGGCACTAATGTAATGTTGTTGTGACACAATGTTATTTTTAATCCTTGTATTTACAGGTAAGCGAGCGGCTAAGGACTCCGCCAAATGATATGCGTCTTGTTTGTCATCCACACCTGCGTACGTTTCAGACACCTCCTTCAGCTGTTGCTCTAGCATGTGCAACAATGGGATAGCTTGGCCCATAGTACAGTCCTCCCTGCTGACGTCACGTGTGAAGATCTCAAAAGGAAGCAGCATCTCAGTCAGGCATTTAATGAGGTCCCATTGACCCATCTCAACGGTCATGCCTCTCACAGTAGGTTCCCCTAATCTTTGCATGACATAAGCATTGAGTGGTATGTACAGGTCAAACAGACGATCAAGCATGTAATAAGTTGAGTTCCAACGTGTTGGCACCTCCTGGATGAGTGCTTTGACTGGCATTTTATGCTCACGTTGAATGACCCTCAGCTGCTTCCGGGCTTTAAAAGAATGGCTGAAATGTGTGTATATTCTTCTGCAGGTGGCCAGTAAGTTGCTGACTTTGGATTCATTTTTCAAAAAGTCTTGAACAACAATGTTAATGCAGTGTGCCAAACACGGGACCCTGAAATAGCCACCATCGCCCATGGCCTTAACTACATTACTGCCATTGTCCGTGGCAACAAAACCAATCTTAAGCCCTCTTGGGCACAGTCACTCAAAGACCTTGGTGTTAAACTCTTCCAAAATGTTTGCAGCAGTATGAGATTTCTCCATGGCAAACATGGCTACAGTTGCATGTTTGCGAGTGGCATGAAAAATCTCAGCAGCGTCAACACCAGCAGATATCTGTTCTCTAACCCCCGCAAAAGAGATCCAGTGTGCAGTGATGCACATGTAATCTGTGGCTTGGCAACTGGTCCACATGTCTGTTGTCAGGTGGATACTGTGAACAGCACTCTGCTTCAAGGCTTTT
Organism: Calotriton arnoldi; assembly: GCA_963921515.1. Lineage (NCBI taxonomy): Eukaryota > Metazoa > Chordata > Amphibia > Caudata > Salamandridae > Calotriton > Calotriton arnoldi. The sequence goes on along the minus strand of CAWUFW010000300.1, from coordinate 3,162,946 downwards.
CCAAGCAATTCCAGCACGTCGTGATGTAGTGCTGGAACAGCAACTCTGGCAAAATAGTAGCGGCTGGGAACATGCCATTTTGGGCAGATGGTTGACACAAATTCCAGAAAACCCACCCCTTCAACAAAAGAAAAAGGGAGAAGGTCCAGTGCTAACATTTTAGCCAGCTTTGCATTGTACAAACGTGCTATTGGGTGGTTGCGTTCGTACTGCCCCTCCCCCCAAACATGCTGATAATGGTAGGCTGCATGGTTTTCCTTTCTCTTAGGCTCAACAACGCACTTTTTTCATTGCGGTACTCCTTGGTGTCTCAGGCTGACTCTTACTCTTGTGCCACTGAGATGTTGCTGAAGATGTGGGCGACGTTAACACTGCACTGCTGGGGACAGGGAGACTTTGTGTACCACTACCAGAGAGAATGTCTCCCTGTCCTTCCTCTTCCACCGTGATCGGATCTTCTACTCCTTTATCCCCACCAACACCAATGGTTGCAGTTTTTATGCCGCGAAGGTGGTCCTCCCAGCTGATCAAGTGGTGTTTTTTCAGATGGGTCATTTGGCCTCCGGTACCATAGTTTGTACCAAGCTTACCACGACTAACAGAGGTATTACAAATGGAGCATATAGCAATGTTCTCCTCCTTTTCGCTAACCGTAAAGAAGTCCCAAACTGGGGAGCTTAACTTTTCCCTCCTGCTGGAGGTGCCACTTCCAATGCCGGATGAACTGGAGGGTGTGTGTTGAATTTGACTCTGTGCTGTACCACTACCTACTTCTACTGAGGTGGTGGTTGTGCTGGATGTTGGTCGCTGCCGGGCCTTTGCTAATGCAAATATGGAAGCAGTAGGACGTGTTGGTGTTACCTGTGGAGGTATGCGTGCTACATCCCTCGCAGCGATTTTGGATAGGGTAATAATGTTGGTCTCCATATCCTCGGGGCCGGGAGTGATGTTCGTGATGACTGGCTCATCATCATCATCATCATCCTGCTGTTCTACATCGACCTCCATAAGTGTAAGGCTTTCTGGAACCTTCCTTTTCCCTAGCATGGTCTTGGGACGTGTCTCCCTCTCAGACTCAGTTTGTGGCTTCCAAGTGGCATCTAGATCATCAGAAGGGGGGCTTGGCGAAGAACTTGATGGACTACCCCTCCTTTTCCTTGCTGGAGATTTGGAAGACAATGGATCTTCTGAATGAGTGGCTTCTTCTTCTACCTCTGCATGAGGCTCAATTTCCTGAACTGCCCCTACTTCGGGAGGAACAACAACTACTATTGCGGGCGGTGGTTGCGGCTGTTGTTGTTGTTGACCACTTAACTGCTGTGTTTCCTCCTGCGTTGATTGGGTACTACTTTGAGATAGCGATAAGTTTATCTCAGGCTCAGCATCACTGCTTTCCACCATTAGGCTGGCTACCTCTTCCACACTCATGTGCTTGGGCCTGGGTTGGTGGGTTGGGCCCACTGATGCGGAGGTGCTGCCCCCAGCTTGCCCCCGGACACTGCTGCTGCAGGCGTAATTTTTTTTCCCCAAAAAGGTATTGGGCGGCACACCAGACTTAAGTGTCACTTCCTTCTTCTGTTCCTTCTTCTCAATAGCAACTTTCTTGGTACTGGAGGACCTGGTACCTGCTTTCTTTGGGCCCATCTTCTTCAGATGTCAGCAGCACTCAGTTGCAGAGATGTCTGGTCAGGTCACACGTCACGTTGTGTACAGCAGCAGGATGTCTGTCTGGCAGTGCAACGGGCAATGATGACACACCTCCTCCTCAGTCTTTGTGCACCTAAAAGCAAAAAAGCCAGAAGAACATCAGTCAAACGATAGCACAAATCAAACTAATATAATATAGAACTTAGTGTGTGGTTGCCTCAATTATTAAATTTTAGAAACTCAGTGAGCAACAACAGTGTAGCCATTTATGAGACTTTGACAACAAGGCCAGGGCTTTCCTGGTGTACTGTGTAGTGTGTACACTCTGGAAGAATAAGAATAGTAAAGAACAAAAACTAAAATGTAGTGGAGCATGTTTGGCCTAAATTTGTGCATCATGTGGGATGTATGCAGCATCAGGGAGCTGCAGCTGGCAATGGGGATGGATTTGGAAGCAGTAAGACAAGAGGAACAATGGAAAGACACGCAGGCCTATGTGGCAAAAACAGCACACTACTAACTACCACCACAAAATGGCCCCCAGCAACATGGTGACTCACAGGCACAAGGCACGGCAAACAATGAACTCAAGCAGGCCTATATATGGCCAGACAAAGGATGCCTGATAAAACACACACAGCTTTAATGCAAAAACTAAAATCCACATGGCTAAAAACTGTTTGGAAAGTTAGACAACCACTACAACAACACATACACACGCAAAAAAGGCATTTATTTAACACACCCAAAAAGTGAAATAGACCCCCCAAAAAACCCACATTTTGCAATTCAATCCAATGCCATCCATGGCCTAAATGATGTCAAAATTCCACAGACAACACAGAAACAGTTTTTATGCACCCATGATGACTACCTCTGGGCCTACTGGCAGACTAGGCCGCAAGCTTGGAGGCCTATGGCAAAAGCACAGTGGCTGGTCCCACAAAATGGCCGCCACCACATGGCCAGGCCACCCAACAACTTCCTTCCTCTTGAAAAAAATTGTAAAAAAAAAAAAAGTGACTCCTTGCTCACAAAACTACATCTAAATGACAACCTGAGGATTTTTTGTGCAAAATGAACTAAATCATCATTTTCGAGAAGGTTTTATGCTGCTCGAGAGATATTCTTCGCCAGATTGTAAATTCTGCGTGTTCGGCATCGCGATCGTCACAAAAAGTCGTTATCGCGCGCGCGAAACGTATATTGAGCGCGCGAAGAAGATAAAAGTGTAAGTCTGCGTTGTCGCGCAGTGCGGAGTTGCCCAAAGTCCGCGAGCTGAACTCCCAGGGTTACCTACTGGCTGAAAAGGCCTATTTATTTAACACACACCCAAAAACTGAAATACCACCCCAAAACCCACATTTTGCAATTCAATCCAATGCCATCCATGGCTTAAATGATGTTACAATTCAACAGACAACACAGTAACAGTTTTTATGCACCCATGATGACTACCTCTGGGCCTACTGACAGACTAGGCCGCAAGCTTGGAGGCCTATGGCAAAAGCACAGTGGCTGGTCCCACAAAATGGCCACCACCACATGGCCAGGCCACCCACAACAACAAGCATAAGCCAAGGGGAACAAAGAAAAGACATGCAGGCCTATATGGAAAAAGCAGCACACTACTAAACTACCACCACAAAATGGCCCCAAGCCACGTGGTCACTCACAGTCACATCAGGCCATGGAAAACAATGAACTCAAGCAGGCCTATCATATGACCAGACAAAGGAGGCCTGCTAAACAACACAGCTTTAATACAAAAATGCAAAAACGAAAATCCACAGGGCTACGAAAGGTTGGAAAGTTGCACAACAAGCACACACACACATCCAACAAAGGTATATATTACTCCCAAAAAGTGAAATACACCCCAAAAACCACATTTACCAATTCAATCCAATGCCATCCATGCATGCCCTACATGATGTTTAAATTCAACAGACACCACAGAAACATGCACCCATGGGTACCTCTGGCTCTGGGCCTACTGGCTGAAATTCCAATCAAAGAAAAACAACTAGGCCCCTACTGAAACTACAGGCCACAACAATTAATTTTAAAAACGATGAAAATCCCAAAAAAATGTGGGTACAAACAAGCCCCAATCAAACAAACAAGTACACCAATTCTCCAACTTACTTGTAAAATCTCAAATCCAAAAGTCCTCAAATCCAATCCAATGATATGATGCAGCAGACAGACACAAAAAGTGATCCTTCCAGCTCCAAATCCAAATGAAAGTGAACAGCACATGGACAAAGCACTGGGAGGAGCCTGCTGGACAGGAACAGGAAGTTTGAGAATCAGGGGCACTTCCTTCCTCTTGGAAAAAAAAGTAGAAAAAGGATTCCTTGCACAAAAAACTACAGCCAAATCACAATCTGAGGAGTTTTTTGGAGCAAAATCATCATTTTCGAGAAGATTTTATGATGCCCGAGAGATATTCTTCGCCAGATTGTAGTTTCTTCGTGTTCGGGATCGCGATCTTACCAACACTGCCGCCGGAAGTCAGATCGCGCGTCCGAATGACGTGTTCGCGTTCGCACACTCTCGCGGGATCGGGCGGCCGGATTCCAAATCTCGTGGCTCCCGCGAACAGATAGGAAGTCGCGTCGGCGAACGCAGAATCACGGTAGGTCGTTACCGCGCAAGCGAGAACGTATATTGAGCGCGCAAAGAAGAAAAACAGCTACGCTACGCCGCAAATTGCGTAGTGCTCGGTAACTTCGCGCTCTACGCGCATCGCGAAGTTACCGAAACTCCGCAAACTCCGCGAGCATAGCGTAGTTCACCGCCCAGGGTTAACCGGGAGTAGAAGAAATCCGAGGCCGGCGAACCCTCACAGAATCCGGCCTGGTGAAGAGCATCAAGGGACCCCCCGAGAAAAAGCTCCAGAAAAGTTTCTAAGTCCGCTCATAGAAAAGGTGACCGGTAGCAACCGCGAAAGCCAAGCCGCCTGCCTTCAACCGCGTGTCTGCCTGGATCCTGGGTTTGCCCCACTGGAACGCTCCAGAGGTCGAACCGCAAAAGTTTCTAAGTCCGAACGTAGGAAGGTGACCGGGAGCTCATCGCAAGGCAAGCTGGCGAACCCTCACCGAATCCGGACAGGCTGAGAGCTTCGAGGGACATCGGGGAGAAAAGCTCCAGAAAAGTTTCTAAGTCCGAAGGTAAAAACTGTGACTGGGACCTTCCGCGTGGGGTATCCGCTCAGGGCTCCATCGCGGTCGGCCTGAAACTTTGACTTTGGGTCGCTCTATCGTGAGCCTGTATCCCAATATGGTGCTATAAGTTTGCTAAATCTTTGAAAATTCATATCTCCGGTTCCCTATATTGGATTTTTGTCGTTTTGGTGTCATTGTAAAGATAAAAATATTTCTATTTTTATAAATTGGTGTTGGATTTTTATTATGTGCTGTGTCTTAATTATTTACTGAATTGGTGTTTTTAAATGCTTTACATACCTGTCTTTGAAGTTAAGCCTGTCTGCTCGCAGCCACGTTACCAAGGGTTGAGCATGGGAATAATTTTCTAAGACCTATGCTGAGTCCTACCAATGATTAGTGGCCTTATTGTCAGTGGCAGACCTACATTTGCCCATACTAATAATCCACTTTCCAACAGTAACTTTGTGGAATTCTGTGGAGTGAAAATCCACGAGTTCAGTCCACCCCTAGTGTTGACTCTAAGAGCCCTCTGGTGTCCTCAGTGAGCTGTTGTATCAAACAACTAGTATTTCTCATGTGGTACAGACATATTTCTGATGTGCATCAAATCTTATAACATTTCCTAAAAAGCACATAAATACATGTCCTGTGTCATCATCACACACCTTCAGGTATTGAAATATACAGCATGTGCCCCTGTAGTATTGGAGCAGAGACTGAAAGACCGCGGCTGGAGACTTCTAGTTTGACAAAGTGTTGTAGTTTATTTCTAAAGTCCAAAGTAATGGACCTGAGGCAAAAGCACAACTGCAGCGGCAGAGCGTCAAGCAGAAACTGCCACCCTTCCACTCTAAGATTCTAACCCAGAATACCGAATACTCCGAACACAAAAAGAACATTGTAACTTAAAGGGGAATATGCAAGCAATAAATACATGCAGTAAAGGATACAGTAAAGAATACTACATCATCCCCCCCCATAAACGAAAACTTAAGACAAATCATAATCTTCAAAATTAATTGGTAATCTCGAAACTCTCCTAGTGGAAGAAGTTGGTTGTGTTGTGGGGGTGTAGAAACTTCAGTACTCATTGCATCATTACTCAGATCACAGGCTTGAATGTCATTAGTACCAATAATCGGATCATGAACACCAGAATCAAAAGAAGGTAAACATTTTTGTGAATCAGTACAATAATTAGAACTACTAGAAATACCAGACTTGTATACAATGGAGTCTTGATCACCAACCAGTGCATGCGTGCTATTGTAGATCTGAACCTGTGCATCAGAGATGGGCACCAGCCTGCTCTTATTCCACCACCCCTTTCCCTGTAACAAAATAGCATTCTTTCCTACACGCTCAAGTTTACAAGGAGCAGAAAAGATGGACTCTCCTTTCCTTACTTTCATAGGTTTTCTTATAAACACCCAAGCACCTACTGAAAAATTCCCTGTTTCCAACATATTTAGTACTATCATAATACACTTTCTGTCTCTTCTGTCCCAACAGTACTCTGTTTTGCAAAGGAGATACAAATGTTATTTTTTTGTTTCCATGACTGGTCTGCACCTCTAACCAATCTGGTAAGATTTTATACCTGCTTTTCCTCTCTCTTGGTAATTTGAAAGGAGTGAAACCAGTGGTCGAATGCGGAGTAGTGTGGTAAGCAGTAATTTTTTCTTTCAGCAATTGCTTAACCCCTTTGGTGCTCAGGACAGCCGGGAGTCGTCCTGAGCCACAGTGCTCGTGTACTCAGGACGGCTCCCGGCCGTCCTCACACATGGCACTGGAAATCCATCTGGTGCGGGCACCAGAGGGATTTCCTGTTCCCCTGGTTTCTGTGAAATGACGATCAGCGCACACGTCGCCCTGACGTCATTTCATAGCCTTTAGGCTCATTTCAGTTTCACTTTCTATGTGCTCAGGGGCTATCTCAGCCCCCGAACATGTAGAAACACCGGAGCAGTATCATTGGAAAGGGGAGAATATCCCCTTCCCAATGGTACTCCTCCATAGTGGATCCCTGCTTTGCGATCACCACAGGAGGGCGATCACCACAGGAGTGCGATCCCAAGCAGGGATCCACCCACTAGACACCTGGGAGGGGGGAGGGGCCCCTTGGGCAACTGCCTTTGCTCCCCCCAATTTGTTTTCGGGCAATACAGTCTTTCTGCCCCCCCTGGGGGGCAGATGGGGGCATCAGCCCCCAATATGCCCCCTGGAGGGGCAGAAAGCCCACTAGAAACCAGGGATATTTTTTTGTATTGATGTAGGGGTGGGGACTGGCCAAAATGGGCATGGCAATGCCCCCCCCCCAGGAGAAATTCCAGTATTTCTGCCCTCCAGGTGGCACACGGGGCAGTAGCCCCCAATCTGACCCCCGGGGGTGCAGAAAGCCCACTAGAAGCCAGAGATTTATTTTTAATTTGATTTAGGGGTGGGGGCGGTCCAAAATTGGCATGCCAATGCCCCCAATTCCATTAAAAAATTGCCACAGTCTTTCTGCCCCCCAGGAGGCAGATGGGGGCAATAGCCCCTTATCTGCCCCCCCCCCCCCACCCTGGGGTCAGAAAGCCCACTAGGAATCAGGAAATATCTTTTCTCAAAATTCAGGGGTGGGGGTTGCCCAAAATGGGCATGCCAATGCCCCCCCCCAAAAAAAATGCCACAGTCTTTATGCCCCCCCAGGGGGCAGATGGGGGCAGTATCCCCTGATCTGGCCACCAGGGAGGCAGAAAACCCACTAAGCACCCGGGATTCTTTTATTTTTTTATAAGTGGGGTGGGGGTTGCCCAGAATGGGCATACCAATGCCCCCACCCCAAAAACAATTGCCACAGTCTTTCTGCTCCCCTGGGAGGTAGATGGGGCAATAGCCCCTTATCTGCCATCCAAGGGGCAGAAAGCCCTCTAGGCATCAGGGAATATTTTTTTACAAAATTCTGGGGTGGGGGCTGCCCAGAATGGACATGCCAATGCCTCCACCCCCCCCAAAGAAAGCCACAGTCTTTCTGCCCCCCCAAGGAGGCAGATGGGGCAGTAGCCCCTGATCTGCCCCTCCCCCCCCCGGGGGGCGGCAGAGAGCCCACTAGGCACCAGCATTTACGCTGGCTTTATATGTGGGGGAGGGGGCTTCCCAGAATGGGCATACCAATACCCTACCCCCCAAAAAATAGCCACAGTCTTTCTGACCCCCTTGGGGGCATATCAGGGAAAAGCTCCCCCAATATTCCACCCCCCCAGGATGGCAGAAAGCCCACTAGCAACTGACTTTTTTTTCGCAGTATTCCTACCTGTGGATTTTGGGCCTTAGCGCAGCCGTCACCTAGGGAAACCTAGCAAACCTATACATTTTTGAAGACTAGACACCAAGGGGAATCCAGGATGGGGTGACTTGTGTGGCTCTCACCAGGTTCTGTTACCCAAAATCCCTTGCAAACCTCAAACTTTGTAAAAGAAAACTCATTTTCCTCACTTTTCTGTGATGGAAAGTTCTGGAACCTGCATGGATCCACAAAATTTCACCCATCCTGCATTACCCAAAGTCTTCCGATAAAAATGGCACCTCACTTGTGTGGGTAGGCCTAGTGCCTGCAACAGGAAACGGGCCAAACCGCAACGTGGCCACACCACATTTTTACAGTGAAAACTGCCCCTTTTTAGGTCTCGCCTACGCAGCGCGCATGCATAGGCAAAAAGACCTTTTGCAATCGCTTCAGCTTTTCAGCCAAAAACGTGCACGCGTTCCATTGCCTTCAATGGCAACGCGTGCACGTTTGGCGATTCACTTGCGGGAGCGAGCGGCGCCATATGGTAGCAATTATCGCTCCTGGCGCCGCTCGCTCCCGCAAGGGAAACGATTTCACTTTTGCAGACAGTTTTTTTTTTTTACTTGAGGCTCGCACGCTTGTTGTATTAACCTGTTAGGCTGTCTGTCATAAAGGCAATAATTATGTGTATTGGCGCAGGTCTGTAAAGGTTGCTTCCTCAATTTGTTTGTGAGTAAGCGTGTTGGCATTTGAAAGCTGCTATTGATATCCCTCTTGAAAAGAGCTTGTGCCTATCGATTTGACATGCTGTAAAACTAGAAAACTAACTTTGTTGTCAATAGATTCTAGTTCTAGTATTTAATTCCTCTCCACGTGAGTGAGAAAGTGAACTAGAACGGTAAGTCAGAGCTGTATATATACTTTAAAGTATTTTCTTTGTAGCGCACTTTTATTAATCTGTTGTTTTGAAAGCGGAGTTTGCAGAGGATCCCTTTCGTGCACTCATAACGTTTTACTGTTGTGCAAATTCATTGTTATTCTCTACTTGTGCACCAGTTTTAGGTTTTTGCCTTACTGGATGTCATGACAACTCTGCAGGGACATCAAGTGTTTCAGTGGTTTAATGTGCGTTCCCTCTAAAATGTGTCCCTAGCACAGAGGTCAAGAACCGAAAACCCTCTTAATGGTGTTCTGTTTGTGCCTGTTTGTGAAAAAGGTTTTACGTTGCCTATTTGTTTATTTTGATGACGGAAGGTAAGAAGGCAGGGACTGATGTGGTTAGTGTCAGGATACACTCTAGACTGTGAATGAACTCATGGAGAACTCCACACCTCCTCTGAGCTCCAACCAAAAGATTCATGATTCCACGACTCTGAGAGAAAGAGTGGGTGGATGGGGGGTTGGGGTGGGAATAGGGAGGGAGAAAAGAAACAGCCATCATACGGTGCTTTTAGTCTCCAGGCAGTTGTCAGTCTCGCTTGTTTCTTGTGCTCGTGCTAAAGACACACAGCAGGGTGACTTAATCAACAAATGCATGTAATGCCAATAAACTGGCAAGTACACTTTCAGTTTCCCTTAGCTGCCTTTGTAGTTGCGAATATGGTAGCAAACGTTCTTGAAGGCCAGTAGTCCAACCCAACATCCATAAAGGTTATAGAGCCAACACAACCAAGAGTTGCAGGAACAAAATGTAAGTACCCTAATCTTGGTTAAAGGGGGAACCCAAGGGTGCCTGGAGGAAAAACCAGAATAAAGGTGCAACAACAAGTGACCGAGTATGGACTACAGTAAAGTGAGGATACGCATACGCCACAACAACTGCGAGACATTGCTGGACAGTGATTCTCAGTTTTAATTGTTACTTATACTGTCTCTACCTGCCTTAACCCGGAAGTGAAAACCCACCACTCTGAGTTGTAATGCTGAATCCTACCTCCCTGTCAGTCAGGTTATGAACACACCTCCTCTCACTTACCAGTGTTCCAAAGTATCGATGGCCTATGGTGGCTTATAAACGTGAATGTAGGGTAAACATTTGTCCTTTAGAGCGATGTGCTCTTATATGTGATCATGACCCATATGCCAGACAGTAAGTAGAAAGAATTACTTTCCTAGCACCAGACTGTTTTTCCTGACAATATTGGTCTTAAGTAAATAAACAGGTACACCAAACCCATAAGATAGTTTCACTCTTGCAGTTGCTCCAGTGGTATTAAAATGTATGTTTTAAATACGATAATAAATCCATCCATCGCATTTACACCTGCAAATATAATAATGCCTGAATGTGGTTTTGGGACTTGCAAAACACTTCAGTCCAGAAGTACACTTTTCTTGACAATACCCTGGAAGATTCACATTCCTACAGTTTCTTACAGTTGAACAATTAGAAAATGTTTTGAATGATTAAAAAGTCCCTGTTGCTTGCAGTATGTAAATGGTAAACCCAATTTAAAAAAATCAGAAATATGAGATGGAAAGACCATTACATTTTATACGTGAATGCTGTAATTGGGAATGTAAACAATTTGAAATCCGTTACCTAGTAAACCACTGTACCTTCACGGTTTTAAAAAAGTATATTAATTAAACGAACAAAATGGATATATGCAATTGTCTTTCATATAGTTTTGATATTATAAAATAATGTTTTGTTACACATTTAAAAAAAACTTAAAAAGCAAAAACGGTCTTGTAATACACACTAATTTAGTTGCTCGTTTTTAGGTCGAAGCCTACCAGACAGTGCAGCTGTCTGGTTTACTAAAGACATCTCGGGAGCATTCAGGAAACTTCCCTGGGAATGCATCCTGCCCGTTGCTTACCACTGGCTTTGTGATTTGTAACTCACATTTTCTGGCTTTGTATTTGCTGGCTTTATTTGTTTTAGTCAGTCCACGTTCAGTTTGTCTCTCCCAAGGAGCAGAGCCTTTTCACACTACCTTGTCTTGTATTCTTCAAGAGTGCTCCTTTCTGTAAACAGGCATGTCAATTTTGTTCTTATCTTATCACATTTGCTGTGCACTAAAAGACAGAGGTCAAATATCAGGCTCTGTCTTCTCTGACTTCAAAGTGAGAGGATTTATGTGACATTCTTGCTGGATACTTTGGATACAGGAAAGGACTTCTTTCTAGCACACAATATTTAAATGAACTGTGCAAGCATTTAATATATCTGAATTAGCAAAGCACAAATGAAGCACATTCTTTGTTAATTCTTAAATGTGTTGGAAACAAATTCTTTAATATGATCAGAACTTATCAATACACTAGATCATGACTTTTCCACACATTATCGTTTGTGTGGTGTATAGTTTTATTTGTAAAACTGTATGTTTGTGCAAATGTAATGGTCATTTCAATTAAAAATGTGTTGTCTATAATGGCAGTGTGCTACCACACCATGCATACTTCTTTTTTTTTTCCGGGAGTTTTATATAGTGCGAACTAGACCTGAAGGTATCAGAGCACTTTTATATGAGCACCAGTTGCGTTACAGAAAGACACATTCTATTTTTTTGTTAGGCACGGGGAGATTAAGTGATATGCCCAGAATCACAGGATGTTGAGCGTCCCTGCCGAGACTCGAACCTGGCTCTCCAGCTTCGAGGCCGGCCGCTCTAGCCGTTAGGCCACATCCTCTCTATGCCACTCCACGGCACTCTACTCTGCACTAATCCACTCTGTGCCACTGCACTCTACTCTACTCCACTCTACGCCACTGTACTCTACGCCCCGTCACTCTGTGCTACTCTGCACCACTCTACTCTATGCCAATGCAGTCTACGCCACTGCACTCTACTCTGTACAACTCCACTCTATGCCACTCCACTGTACGCCACTCTGCAACAATATACTCTACGCCAATGCACTCTACTCTGTACCACTCCACTCTACACCCCTGCACTCTATGCCAATCCACTGTACGCCACTTTATGCCATTAATCTACACCACTCTGCTCTAAGCCACTGCACTCTACGCTGCACCATGCCTCTCTATGCCACTTCACTCTACCCTGCACCACTCCACGCCAATTCACTTTACTCTGAAACAATCTACTCTGCACCACTGTAGTCTACACAACTGCTCTCTATGCCACTCTACTGCACTGCACTCTACGCCACTCTTCACCACTGCAAAACTCTACTCTGCAACACTGCACTCTCCGCCACTGAACTCTATGCCACTCTACTCTGCACTACTGCACTTTATGCCACTGCACTCTGCAGAACTCCACTGCATTCTCTGACACTCTACTCTGCACCACTCTACTCTGCACCACTGCACTCTGCAGCATTGCACTCTGCAGCACTCCATTCTATACCGCTGCACTCTATGCCACTTTTCGCCACTCTACTCTCACTCTACTCTGCATCACTGTATTCTACACCACTGTATTCTATGCCACTCTACTCTGCACCACTCCACTCTATTACACTGTACTCTATTCTGCACCGTGCACACATTCCACTTTACTCTGCACCACTGCATTCTGTCACTGCATTCTACGCCACTCTGCTCTGCACCACTTCAGTCTGCACCACTGCTCTCTATGCCACTGCACTCTACTATGCAGCACTCTAATCTACGCCAATGCATTCTACAATGCTGCATTGTACGCCACTGAATTATATGCTGCTGCACTCTATGCCACTGCTCTCTACGCCAGTCCACACTAATCTGCGCCACTCCACTGTACAGAACTCCGCTCTATGCCACACCAATACACAACACACTACTCCACTCTCTGCCATTCCACTCTATGACACTCCACGCCGCTCCCCTCTACACACCACTAACTTTTAGCCATGCTGAACAGCAGCCACGCTGGTGTACAACTTGCCTAAAACGCACTGACAAGCCAATAGTTCTTGCATAGGCGAGGCCTATTGGCGTTGCCAATACTTTTTTCTTCTTCCTGTGAAAGTACATGAAGCAGCAATAGCTAGCGCGCGTTCGGGCTTTCCTTCCCCATTCATTTCCTAGTTAGACGCACCATGTTGGTATGATGGATAGATTCCCTTTCCTGTCTGGCAGACAAAAAAGCACTTAACTGCAGGGTGCTTCATAGCCATATGTGATATGTACAATCGGGCCAGGTTTTCTAGCCGGCAGCAAACTTCGAATTCTGAGCTCCTTCTCACAAAACCACCAGTCCCAGAATCCATCATGCTGACAATTAAATAGGCTAGAAGGATGAAAGGTTTCGCGCACGACCTGAGGACAGTTGGCAGCTACATCTAATATGTGCCACTGCAAGCGGAACTTTAAACTAATGCTGAGGGCGGATTCAACATGACACAGTCGCCTGTTGTGTTATATTAGGTAATGATGACAATGAGCACTGTCAGTACATGCAGCAATTGGCATTGTAATTCATTTCTATGAAATATACAGAAAGCCCATTACTTCTGAAGTCTGCAAGGAACCGGATGGGCAGGATCACTGTCAGGGGTGTCTTTTAAAGAACACCTGACGTGTAAGAACGGTTCTTAGATATGTGTATTCTCTCTTTACACGTTCTTTTGCATCAAAATCAGAAGCTGAAATTTTTTCCTGAAATGTTTGAATTTTATTAACATCAGGTTGAAGAGCCCAGACAAATGCTTAGGGCCATAATTATCAAGTACCATGCAACGGGATGCAAGCGTGACGCAAATACTATGGGGCAGATTTACAAGCCCCGCGCGACACTTTTGCGCTGCCGTTGCGTCACTTTTGAGACGCAACAGCGGCGTAAAAAATGCTGCAAATTTACAACGTGACGCATCTAGGGAGATGCGTCACGTTGTAAAGCCCTGCGTGACATTATACCTGCGTCAGGTATAATGTATGCAGGGTAGGCGTTCCCACGCAGCAAAGCTTCGTAAAAATGACGCAGTGAAATCTACAAGATTTCACTGTGTGACTTTTAGGACACCTTTGCGTCAAAACCTTGCGCCTGCTTGAAGCAGGCGTAAGGAGTGAAGCAGTGTATTGGGAATAGGCCGCAACACGCATTGCTGGAGTTGCGTCGTGTTTGCGACACGACTCCAGCAATGCGTGACTTTCCCGCCAACAGATGCATCACAATTTCTGACGCATCTGTCAATCCTTGCGCCATAGTGCGCTGTATTGTAAATACGGCGCATCTATGGTGGCGCAAGGGTTTTTCACGCAGGCACAGGGAAACTGACGCATCTATACAGATGCATCAATTTCTTGTAAATCTGCCCCTAAGTACGATTTATCAAGCCATTCAAATCCATCTGAGTGGCTTGATAAAGCTGGAGTACCACAACGCAGTGCAAATCGCTGTTGTGTTACTCTGCAACATCAGGGAGGTGTTGCGTGGGTGGTGCGTGGGTGTTCCCACGCAACAACTATGGATTTTGATGCGTTCCCAGATTTACCAAAAGTGGTAGACCTGGGAATGCGCCAAAACTACAACTCCTCCCAAGGTAAGGTGTAACAAGGAGGAATATGCTTATTTCTCCTCGTTTTTAGGTCTCGCCTACGCAGCGCTTGCGCTGCATAGGGGGGACCTCTTGGAATCGATCCACTTTTTCCCCAAAAACGTGCACGCATTGCATTGCTTTCAATGGCAACGCGTGCACGTTTGGCGATTCCCTTGCGGGAGCGAGCTTTGGCGACATCTGTTAGCAATTATCGCGCTCGCTCCCGCAAGGTAAACGCTGCGCGTCCCTGCTCTTGGCCACACTCCCCCCACCCCTCCCACTTGTTTACCGAGCTTCCCTCCGCTAGTCTATCAGCACGACTTCAGAGACGCCGTGCTTTATGTTTACAGTACTTGAGTTATTGATACGTTTTTTTATTTGAAGCTATCGTCAAATTAAGTTGTATGCATATGTAATGCATCCTCGTTAGGGCAGCTTTCACTTTCGTTGCTGCCTGTTGGTTCATGACTTTCCCCCCA
The DNA here is from genome assembly GCA_963921515.1 of Calotriton arnoldi. Lineage (NCBI taxonomy): Eukaryota > Metazoa > Chordata > Amphibia > Caudata > Salamandridae > Calotriton > Calotriton arnoldi. The sequence goes on along the minus strand of CAWUFW010000300.1, from coordinate 3,147,938 downwards.
CCTCCTTGCGCTCGAGCCCTCCCCTACTCCCCAAGCACACATACGGCTGTGGATTTCTCAAGGCTGAGACCTCGCACTGTGACCCCCTCCTCCCCCCGCCACCCCACCCCAGCACCAGCACTCACCCGCTGCCTGCCTCTCTTTACTCCAGCGGCGGCATGTGCAGGTTGTTAACCCTTTCCCCTTGTTTCTCTTGCTGTGAATGACAGTCTGCTGAGGGAAAAAAAATGTCAGTCACCAAACTGAGTGCTGATTACACAAAGTAATCCCAAAACAGTGTCTAAGCTGAGCGGCATCATTTTTGAGGCCATCTGTCACATTGCCATGGTAGTGGGCACGTATTTAACAAATTTGTAATTACGTGTTCTTTGACTATTTGTACATGGTTTTAGCAAGGGTAATCCCCTGGCGTCTGCCCGAGCAGCTTTCACGTAACCTCCCACGGCCTCATTAATGTTTGCTGGGGGTGGGGTGGGGTGGGGGGTTTAAGGGGCGCTTTACGACTGTACCCGCGTGTGCATGACTGCGCTTAACACAACTGCAGTTATCACTCTCCTTTAAGGGACAGTACTTGATCTATTGATAAGTTTTTTAATTTGAAGCTATCATCAATTTAAGTTGTATGCATATGTAATGCATCCTCGATTCTAGTTGTCAGTAATTTAATTGCTTTGCGGTTTCTAATCAAGTTGTTTTAAATCTTCAAGTTATCTCACGCCATCTCTGTGCTCACCTCTGCAAACATTCTTGTGACTGGAAAAACAGGGGTAATGTGCTGGACCCTGAGGTTTACCAGGTAAGGGGGTTAACATGTAAAATGACAGTCATTTTAAAAACTAAATATATTTCTGGAAACGCACAGATTTGGAATGGCCTTTCCAAAGCGGCAAAGCAAACCGTAACGGTGGTAGGTATTTGTTAATGTCTTGTTAAATCACGTTCTCGTGCCCTATGCTCATTAATGCCCCGGTGGGGCAGGATATTGTATCTTCGGTTTCTAAATACCCAAGTGTCACTGTTATGTTACCCTGTTATGCTTTCAAAGAATAGCTTTTTTTTTTTTTTTTACTTGCCCACCGTGGACTATAACACTTCTTTATAATAACTTTTCAACATGCTGCACAGCAGCCATAATGCTCTACAACATAGCTTAATAACATTTGCAAAGCTAATAGCTCTGCCTAAACACTTATAAGGTCCCAAAGGCGAGACCTATTGGCTATGCCAATGCTTGTTTATAAAGTGCCTAGCTGTGGATTTTGAACCCTAGCTCTGCCGGCACCTAGGAAAACCTAGCAAAGCTATACATTTCTGAAAACTAGACACCCAGAGGAATCCAGGAGAGGGTGACTTGTGTGGCTCTCATCAGGTTCTGTTACCCAGGATCCCTTGCAAACCTCAAACTTTGTAAAAAAAAACACATATTTCCTCACATTTCTGTGATGGAAAGTTCTGGAATCTGCGTGAATCCACAAAATTCCACCCACTCCCCATTCTCCAAAGTCTCCCGATAAAAATGGTACCTCACTCGTGTGGGTGGGCTAAGCACCCGCGAGAGGTAAGGGCCCAAAACGTATTGTGGAGACGTTAAAATTACCAATTACAAAACGACCTTGTTTTGCAAGGGGGGTCGCCGGGGTTTTTGGCCCCGGGATCAGCGGCCATCTAGGGAATCCTACCAAACCCACACATTTCTGAAAACTAGAGACCCCGGGGGAATACAGGGAGGTGTGGCTTACGTGGATCTCCCAACGTTTTTCTACCCAACATCCCCTGCAAACCTTAAATTTAGCTACACAAAATCACATTTTACTCACTTTTCTGTGAGGAAAAGTTGTGGGATCACCGGGCCACCACAAATTTCCTACCACCTAGTGTTCCCCAGGTCTCCCTATAAAAATGGTACCTAACTTGTGTGGGTAGGCATGGTGGCCACAACAGGAAATGGCCCAAATCGTACTGTGGAGACTTTAAAATTACCTATCATAAAACAACCTGGTTTTGCAGGGGGGCCACCTGGGTTTTTGGCCCCAGGCTCGCAGCTATCTAGGGAAACCTACTAAACCTACACATTTCTGAAAACTAGAGACCCGGGGAAGTCCAGGGAGGTATGGCTTGCGTGGATCCCCCAACGTTTTCCTACCCTGAATCCCGTGCAAACCTCAAATTCTGCTGAAAAAATCACTTTTTCCACAAACTTTTGTGTGGGATCACCGTGCCGGCACAAATGTCCTACCACCTAGCATTCCCCTTGGTCTCCTGAGTAACATGATACCTCACTTGTGTGGCTGACCAGTGCAGAATCGGCAAAAAAGGTATTTTAAAAAAATGAAGCACTTAGAATTCGCTGGGCTATACCCTTAATCCCTATGGGGCAGATTTACAAGCCCCTTGCGCCACTTTTGCGTCACTTTTAACATGGGAAAAGTGACGCAAAAGTGGCACAAGGGGCTTGTAAATAAGCCCCTATGTGTTTTGCCCTTCCCAGTCACAAGCCCTTGGGCCACCCACACAAGTGAGGTATTATTTTACTCGGGAGAACAAGGGGAACGCTGGGTGGTAGGACATTTCTGCTGGTACGGTGATCCCACACAAAGATGTGTGGGAAAATTGATTTTTTTCAGCTAAATTTTAATTTATCTGAATTTTGGCTAATTTCTGGGTCCCCTCTAGGTGAATACACAAACCCTGGGTACCTTTAAAATCCCCATGATGTTGGAAGAAAAGGACACAAATGTAGGGTGGATACCTTATGTGGACAAAATGTTACAGGGGCTTAAGCGCGAACTACCCCAAATAGCTAAAAAAAAAAGCTTAGCACAGGGGGGTTAACATCAAAACCAGAAGAAAGGACTGAGTACCTTCTTTAAGGAAACTGTTGGCCCTTTCCACTAATCCATTAGCTGATGGGCTATATAATTCAATTTGAAGATGCTTCACATCACAATCCAAGAGAAACCTTTTCATAGAAGAAGAAACAAAATGAGTGGCTTTGTCTGTTATGAGTTCTTTAGGAGTGCCTTCAAGTGAAAAAACTTCTTGAAGAAAACATAAAACAGACTGAGTGGAAGCCGAATCGACAAATGAAAAATAAATCCATTTCGAATAATAGTCAAAAAGTACAATTAAGAACCTATGACAAGTAGGTAACAAATTGAAGGGTCCTGCAAAATCTAAAGCAACTTTCACGCATGGTCCATCGGGTAGTGGAACAGGGAGAGGTGGTTTCTGTATAGTTTTCCAATGTTTGTCAGAAATAACACATTGGGGACACAAATCCACAAAAGACAAAAACTGTGCATTCATGGAAGGCCACCAATAGTTCTCTCTCAATTTCTTACATGTGGCTGTGATCCCCAAATGTCCCTCGTGCAATTCTAATCAGATTTTGCCTTAGGATGAGGGAGGAACAAAATTACCATTTCTGGTGTAAAGACCATTCTCAACAGAAACTTCAGAAGCAATCTGAGCAAATGGCTTCACTTCGTTAGAAAAACTGCGAATTGGAGTACAACCTTTTATAATGTATTCTACAACTTTCTTCAGAATGTCGTCCTGAGAGGCAGCCTACAACCAGTCTCTCTCTGAAATAACCCCATCGCTTGACGATACTGCATCGATAGCAGCCACCATACATTTACAGTCTTCTTCGACATTATCATTGGTAGGCTAATTTAACCGTGAAAGGCAATCTGCTCGAAAATTCCTACCACCTTGTACATACTTGATGGTAAAATCATACTCTTTGTAGTTTGGAAAGCAAACGTACAAGCCGAGCAGATGCTTTGTCTAACCCGTCACATTGTAAAAGATAAACAAGGGTCTTGTGGTCGGTGTAAATTACAAAAAAACTGCCCCAAAGGTAAGTTTTACATTTCTGGACAGCCCAGACTCAAGCTAACGCCTCTCTCTCTATGGTTCTGTAATGTGTTTCTGCAGTTAATAGACTTTTAGATGGGAAAGCCACAGTAATTTCTTTTCCTTTAACTTTCTGTCCAAATACCACACTAATTCCTTTGATGCTAGCATCAACAGTAAAAAAACACTCCTGGCCTGAAATATATGGGCTTAGAGCAGGAGCTTTAACCACAAGTTCCTTGTTACTGGTGAAACCATCTGAAGTCCAATTGAAATTTACTCCTTTCTTAAGTAAGTTCCTTAATGGTTGAATGGTGGAAGCAAAGTCTGGCACAAAGCGGGCATAATATTCGCACAGGCCTAAGACCTCAAAACATCCTTATCTGAGGGTGGCGGTGCCTTGATGGTAGCCTCTACATTGCAGAACTTAGGCTTAATACCATCTGGAGTTATGGTGTGACCCAAATAATCAAGGTGTTCAACAAGAAATTTGCACTTCTCAGGCTGAATGGTGATTCCTCTGCAATTCAAAATGTTAAGTACATTATCTAAAATTGACAGGTGTTGCTCCTTAGTTTCAGTAAGGACAAGGATATCGTCTTGAAATACTTGAACATTTTAAAAATCTTTAAACAAGACATTCATGACCTTTTGAAAAACACTGGCCGCAGAAGCAAGGTCAAAAGGTAACCTTAAATACTTATACGCCCGAAAGGTGCAATAAAAGTGGTCAGCTCTTGTGATTCAGTACTCAAGGCTATCTGATGGTACGCAGAGTGTAAATCAATGGTAGAAAAGCACTTGGCCTGTCCTATATTAGCCAACATTTCTTGAATACAGGGCAGAGGGTGACAATCTACAATAATGTTGCGGTTCAACGACCTCAAATCCACACAAAGACGGAGATCTCCACTTTTTTTCTCTGCAAGAACAATGGGAGAAACCCATTCAGATGAGTCAGTGTGTGAAATTATCCCTTCTTTGGTTAACTTCTCTAAAAGGTTCTTCAAGTCAGAACGAACATTGATGGGAACAGGCCTGACTTTGTGAATAACTGGTACTGCGTTGTCTTTTGATCTAATCTTCTGTTCAAAGCTATTAATGGTTCCAATTTCTTTTTTTAAACACATTAGGAAACCTAGAAACCAGTGTGGAAAGAACATTATTCTTGGTATTAATATCAGAGTCATTATCAATAGAAAGTATGGGTAGCTCTCCTAATACAATGGGATTCTTGTGGCCAGGCAATAATATAAATGCATAATTTGGCTTAATCCTTCCACCCAACATAGGGGCCGATTCCGATTCGGGCCGGAAATCTCTCCGACCGAGCCGGACCCGGAGAGATTTCCGACCGAATCGGACCCGTGCAGCCCGACCGAACGAGTACGATGCGTCCGTATGCTATCGTACTCGAGTCGGTCGGACTCCCATTGAAGTCAATGGGAGCCGGTCGTACAACGCGTACGCGGGCTCCCATTGCCTCAATGGGTGCGAGGCGAACAAGGGCGCCCCTACAGCGGGTACGCGGCGAAGCGACTCGCGCCGTACACGCACAGGATGGGTCCCCCCTGTGTGCGACTCGCGCGGCTACGTGTACAGGGGGTCCGACACGGACCCCCGAAGTACGGCTCCGACTGCTCTTTCGAGCCGGACGGCGCGTGTCGGTCGGACTGCTCGCGGCGCGCATCGTACTTACCCGGCCGGGGAACGTCTCCATTGCGCGGTGCGAGTCGTGTCCGAGCGAGTCGGTCGGTGCGGTTCGACCCGGGGACGAGTCGGTCGGAGCGGTTGGGACGCCCGAACGAGTCGGTCGGCGATTTCGCATCGTACTCGCTCGTCCGGACACGCGTACGGATCGGTCGGGGAAATAGGGCTCCGAATCGGATCCGGTTAAGCCGAATCCGATTCGGAGCCCTACCGGCCGAGATCGGAATCGGCCCCTAAATCTCTACCCTTTACAGCAACATAAACCTTAGTGCAAGTACTTCTACCTAGAATTTCTAAAGTTGCATGAAAACCCCCCAGAAAATCTATATCTTTGTCTCCAAAAGCTTTGGGAGAAATGCCAGGAATCTCCAATTTAAATGATTTAGACCACAACAAATAGATGGTATTGTCTGCCAAAATTGTGATAGGAGCTCCGGAATCAGCCATAACTTGAACAGACTTGCCATCAATTACAGCTTGACATAACGGATGTTCTATCTCAATAATGTCCTGAGATTCCTCAATGGTCAAAACAATATTTGAAAACCTGTGAGTAAAATCAGACATCTCAGTGTTCTCCCTAGAAGTATTGGAAGGAAGTTGTACATCCACATTGTGTATTCTGACATTATCACTTACACTCTGAGATCTACAAACTGTCTGAAAGTGACCCATTTTCCTGCACTTTGTAAATTTTTTCCACATAGCAGGGCAAGAGAGGCTGTTGCCAATGTGAGCCCTAGAGCCACAGCGGTAACAAATAGTTTGTCTTACTCTTCCTTTATTTGTTCTGATAGCGGAAATGGTACTGTCATCTGCTATGTTAGATACTGGGGAATGTCCCTCCTGACTGGCCAAAGCTTGAGTAGAAATAATAGAATGCTCAATGCTTTTGGCTATGTCAATTACCTCTGAAAAGGGAGGATTTCTGCAGGTGAGGAGCCTTTCCTACATCTTCTTTCAAAAGCAGTTGAAAACGAACTGGTCTCTTATATATGTATCAACACAATTCTGGAGTTCACAAGATGAGGCTAAAACTCGCAATGCAGCCACAAATTCTTCCACAGATTCATCGCTAGCCTGTTTTCGTTTAAAGAAACTGGGGGGTTATGTACAATGAAGTGGCGGAGCGTGTCGTTAGCCTCCTTGGCTTAACGACATGCTCCGCCACTTCGGAAACGCAAGGTTGCATCATATTTACAAGAATGTGGTGCAGCCTTGCGTTTCACTGCACTCTAGAATCTCGTCCCATAATGCTTTGCAGGGCCTTTGGTTGGGATTGTATTTTTGCCCATAACTATGCTTGAGGTGGTCCTAGGAGGATGGGACCACCACCGAATCGTTCAGCATGATGTGCTCTTTGTGTTCAATGCATCTGCTTGGTTCTATCCCTAGGTTAGGGAGGACCCCAAAATCATCACCTCTCTCACTTCTTGCTATATTTTTATTTTCACTTTTGTGAGATGACTTTATCCATTTTAGCATGTACAGATAGAGTTACTTGTTTAACCAAAGGTATGTGAGGTTTCTGTTTTATTAATTGGGATGAGATGGAACGGGGTGTTTCACGGAGTGTTTGTTCAACTCCGCAGAATTCCGCGTAGTGGTACTCCGTCAACTTCGCCCACCCTTAGTATTCCTAAAGCATATTGCCCATTGAGCTTCATTAATCTCCACCCCAAGCTCTTCCTGCCATTTTCTTTGAGATTTGTGCATTATAGGTGAAGCCTTGACCCTGCCTAGCGCATAAAGTGTGGTAACGCCATTCTTAGGGGAGTTGGCCTTCGCTAAGTATGTGAGTGCCTTCATCTCTTGAGGCTCCTCCATGTCATCCCCCAACACAGCACGGAGTGCCCTACGAGCTCTGTGAAAATGATAAGCATCCAGTGTCGTTGGGTGTGCTGTCCGCTCTTGTATCTGCTCCCAGGTTTTCACCACCCCGTCATGGAATAAATCCCCCATACTGTCAAGTTGTAGCTTATGAAGCGATTTTAGCCCTCCTTTGTCTTTGCACAGAGGAAACCAATCACACCATTCTATCGGCCATGTGGATGAGTATATTAGTGTGAGGTGCAGGGATCGTGCCATGTTTTTCATTTGGGTGCACGTACAGCCAGTAAGATCTATGGTCCCTGTGGACCCGCGAGCCCCCCAAGTCAGTGCGCGCGGTAATGGATATGGATGGACTGCGTTTCTTTCTATATACAGCTGTGGGAGGTCTTTGGGACCGTGGATCCAGTAGTAGGAATGTAATATTTGCGCTGCTCTATAGTACCCTTCTAGATCAGGTGCATTGAGGCCGCCTTCTGGATAGGGTTTAGTTAATGTCTCCCATTTGATCCGGGGCTGTTTGCCAGCCCATGTGAGGCGTATCAATAATGAACGGAGGGTCTGAAAGAGTGTTCTGGGCAACATGATTGGAATATTGTTAAACAAAAATAAAAAATGGGGAAGCACTATCATTTTTATTAAGGCTATGCGTCCCATAAGCGATAATGGGAGTTTGATCCATTTTTCAATGTGCTCTTTTAGTTTTCATATTGCACGTCCGTAATTTTCGTGTACTATGATTTCCGGGTCTGTGTGCACTTGGATCCCCAGATACCGCACTGGGTCCATAGTCTGTCTGGGTGGGCTGTGTGCTACTAGTTAAAGGAAACAGAAGGGACTTGTGCCAATTGATTTTCAAGCCAGAGTGCTGTCCGAACAGTGTGACTTCTTGTAGCATTGGGTTTAGATTTAGCTCTGGGTTGCGGATGTAAAGCAGGGGATATCGTCTGTGAATGCCGCTATTACCAAATTATACTGAGGGGACCGAATGCCCCTGTGCGCATGGTATTCGCGCATGGCGCATGCTAATGGTTCTGCAACCAGGGCATACAGTAGCGGTGACAATGGGCACCCCTGCCTGGTACCACAAGTTATTGTTATAGGCGCTGAAAGTTGCCCATTTATTCTAATGTGCACAGTGGGGTCCTTATATAACACTTGGATTAGTTGTAAGAAAATATGCCCAAACCCAACCTTTTGGAGCACAGCATACAGAAACCGCCACTCGACAGAGTCGAAGGCTTTTTCTATGTCAATAAAAAGGGCCGCAGCTTTGATCTGTGGATCAACGCGCGCGATTGTACCAAAACGGGTTCGTAGATTACAGGCAAGCGAGCGTCCGGGCACAAATCCTGTTTGCTCTTGTCCTATCAGCTTTGGTAGTAGTGGGGCCAGTCTGTTAGATAAGATTTTTGCGTAGAGTTTTGTATCTGTATTGAGTAATGAGAGGGGGCCTGTAAGAGGAACAATGTTAGGGGGATTTCCCTGGCTTGAGTAGAGTAATAAGAGTGGCCTCATGCATAGAGGGGGGCATAAAACCATCCTTCGACATTTCTTCAAACAGGGCCATAAGATATGGCAGTAGACAATCCTGATATGCCTTATAAAATGCCACTGTCAGGCCATCTGATCCCGGGGCTTATTCGTTAGGCATACTCTTGAGGGCTGTCGCTATCTCTGTGGGGCGGAGCGGGGCCAATAATCTTTCCCTGTCTGAGTTATCAAGCCACTTCATCGCGATATGCGCCAGATATTCCTCATCGGTGTCTGTAGTGTTCGATTCCCGTGTGGTGTATAATGTTTGATAATATTCTTTAAACGTCTCGACTATGTCAGGTGTACTGCTGGCTATGTTTCCCTCATTATCATAGATTTGAGCTATGTCATTCGCGCCTCTAGGAGGGCGTGCTAATTTAGCCAACACTGAGCTGGGTCTGTCGCCCTCAGCGTATATTCTGGCTGTGGCATATTTCCCTAAATGTTTTACCTCATCTGCGGCCAAGTCGTTAAATTCGTCTATTTGTGACCTAATCTGTGCTATTAATTTTGCGTCATCAGTCTTTTGGAATTGCTTCTCTAGGGTTCTTAGATTGGCTTCTACCATATCCAGTTGTGTTCTAATCGACTTGAGTACCCCCGCATGTTTCGAAATGGCCATACCTCTTATATACACCTTAAACGTTTCCCAAATGGTGCTAATCCGGGGGACACTACCTACGTTCATTATAAAAAACTCGTCTATAGCTACTCCTAGCTCGTTATGAAAAACCTGATCCAGTAACGAGTATTGTGGAAAGTGGCAATTTAACGCTGCGCCTCAGGCTCCACCGAGATCCAGGGTCAGAACCACAGGGGAGTGGTCAGATAGGGTGCGCGCCAAATGTGTACAATCCTTTAATTGTGTTAACAACTCTTTTGTGGCATACCAGTTATCTATCCTGGTATGTGTATCATACTGTGATGAATAATGAGTGTATTCTCTGCCTAATGGCGAGCGGCTTCACCATACGTCTACTACACCCTCTGCTGTCGCAATGTCCTTGATTGCCCTGGCTGCTCTACATGGACGTGTCGGCAGTCCCTGTGACCTGTCAAGGTCAGGGTCCTGTATGCAGTTTAAGTCCCCCCCCAAAGTTGCCGCGCATGTGAATGTTGTGCAATTTTCCTATGTAAGGTAAAGTAGAATTGGGGGTCATCGTTATTTGGCCCGCAAATGCCCACTAACAGGATGTGTAGATTGTCTTTCCTGCATTTCGCAATTACAAATCTGCCCTGTGTGTCCACTTCAAGTGCACTCACATGCAGTCCGGCATTCCTACGCGCCCAAATCAGTACTCCTCTGGAGTGTGTAGTAAACCCAGCGGCTATACAGGTGCCCTTCCATCTATTCACTGACAATACCTTTGAACCTGGGGGGAGATGAGTTTCCTGCAGTATTGCTACATCTACGCGATGTCTTTGCAAGTACGCTATCACTTTCTGCACTTTCCTCTGATCATTTAAGCCCCTTACGTTCCATTACATGAATTTTAACATGGGGTCATCTCTATTGTTACCTTTTGCTTGCATTGTGTTTTCATTCAAACATTGTAAATTGGTATCTACTACAATACATAGTGTTAAAACCGTACATCACACTCACATATAAACCTGCGTTGCCTGCTGACAAGAAAACTGTAATTACCCCCCACCCCCACCCACGCCACAGCTTGGTTTGTAACTCCAGGCTAGGCTGAACTAGTAGCCTCCCACCCAACCCAACAATAACCAACGTTGCTTCCCAATGTGTCTTACACCTTAGGGGTAGAGGCTGCCCGACTAACTTTACTCAAAGTAGATGGCCTCCTTTCGCCGAACTTTCACTATACAATCCAATATAGAATACTTGCTGCTACCTCAACTTCTGTCATACTCTGCAGTACACTAGTATATCAACTGTATACTGAACTTACAAATTGTCCCTTTGCAGTCAATTATCTGACCTGTTAATGGTCTAACTTAAATAACCACATCTATGTATTTTAATTACATCACCCGGAAACTGGCTGCTGCACACTAAACATCCAGAAGAGTTCCAACTTCAGCTACTGTTCATTCCATGTATTCTTGTACAGCATCTCCACCTTCAACGGATCTCTGCGGTCGACTTCCTCCGCGCTCTTTTTCCAACTTCTTTAAGTCTTGTTGTAGTGCCTGCGGATCTGAATACAGTTTATTTTTCCCGTTAATTGGCACTCTTAATCTGGCCGGGAACAACATAGAATATTCGATCTGCAGTTCTCTAAGTTTCTTCTTTGCAGGAGCGAACTGTCTGCGCGCCTCTTGCACTTGTGGTGTGAAATCTGGGTACAGAGCTAGCTCAGAGCCCTCGTACGGCAATACGCATAATTCCCAGGCGCGACGAAGCACCGAGTCTCTGTCCCTATAGTTTAGTAATCTCGCCACTATGGGCCTTGGGGGAGCCCCCGGGGGGATCTGGGGGCCAGCGACCGGTGTGCACGCTCCACTATGAACGTGGATGAGAATGTTTCGCGGCCCAGGAGCGAAACCAGGAGCTGCTCAATGAACGTTTCCATATTGCCGGTAGCTGTGGATTCCGGCAGACCCAGAATACGTACGTTGTTGCGCCGGGACCGCGCCTCCAAATCCTCCGTTTTGTCGCGCAATGCCCCCAGGGCTTTTTCCATTCACTTTTGTGTTGCCCCCAATGATGTCTGTGCATCTTCTGCCTCGGATATGCGGCGCTCCGCCATATCTAATCTTTCAGGGTGCTTGTCTACGCGTTCTGACATCCTGTCCATACGAAATGATAAGGAATCAATTTTACTATCTATTGATGTCAAGTTTTGTTACATGGCTGCTAACATTTGGCGAATATCATCCCCCATATCTGAGTTGCCACCGGCCTGAACCGCGGGCGGGAGAGGCGCGTCGTCTTCATGTGTCCCCGCGGCCCTGCGCTTCTCAAAAGTCAGCCTGGGCTGCGTCTTGTCTGTTTTGCCCATGATTCCAATTGCCCCTCAGCGCTGCAAATGCTGTTTGCGGTAATGTAATGTTCTTATGAGGGTCCAGCACCTCTCACACTAACTCTAGCAATATGGAGTGTTATGGGGGGATGGGCCAGGCAATCACCCAGTATTTGTAGTTGTTGTGCTGTGGGATCCCGGTTCCCCACCCGCTGGTGCTCACTCCATGCTCTTCGTGTGGCACCGCTGTTATTTCTGTGTCACTGGGCCCCCTGGCAGCACTGCAGTCTCTGCTCTCACTCACTAATTAATTCAGGTCGTTATTTGCTCAGCCCAGGCCGCTCGCCGCAGCGCACCACAGTACTTTGTCCCGGAGAGCCCCAGGGCACGATCCTCCTCGAGGGGGTCTGCCGGCGCCTCCGCGCAGCAGGAGAGCGTGAAAGGATTGCCTCGCCTTGCAGGGAGTTCTTTACAGAGGCCCGGGAGGGACTGCGGCCATCTCCGCCAGAAGAGCCGGGCCGCGGCGCAAGGCAAGTACCTACTGCTTACACGCCCTGGTCTCCTCCGCGGCTCTGAGGCGCCAACTTCGCGTCAGGTTCAGGGCTGCAGCAAGCCGTCCAGGGTTCTTCGCGGGCTGATGCCGTACGCCGCAGCTGCGCACGTCTCTGCAGGCCTCACAGCTCAGCGGGTGATGAAACGCCACTCACAGGTTTTCGGTCGGTCCAGAAGTACTCTTTTCGAGCGCCTGGGTTGGTAGGGATTCCCCCGAACAAACCCTGGCGTGCGCTGTCATGGATTAATGCAGCTTCCTGAAGTATTTTTGTGGCGGCTCACGGAGCTATTTCAGGCTGCGGCCATCTTGATTCGCGGCAAGCCACGCCCCCCCCTCCATTTCTCTCCGTTTCGCCAACTTAAGACCAGGGTTTTCCTGGGGGCCACACCCAGAACTGTGGCGGAGTTACAGGGCGATCCAGAGGCTGAATGGTACATAGGGGTACCCTCTTCAGGAGCACAACAAGGGTGCAAATGCCAACTAGCCCCAGGAAGTCCTTACGGCAGGACCCTGGAGGAACGATGATGCCCCGTTAGTCCTGCGGGCGGTTGTAAACCTGAGCAACCGGGGGCTTGCCTGGATACGCTCCGCCCCCTCAAGGGGCGTGAGTAAATGGGTGGACTGGCGGTCCACAGGTGGTAAGGGGTAACCCCCCAAAATGGTGAGCACCGATTGGTTAGGGCCACGGTGCAATTTGGGTCTTCAGGTGGGCAGGGCAGCATAGGGGCTGCCTGCCCTTGGATCGCCCATAAGTTGACCCACCATGTTGGCATATTTCTTATGCAAAATAAACCTGCAGCAATGTTTTCTCCAACAACCAATGTGTCTTGTGTGTTCTTTATTATGGTATTTCTGTATTTGTGGGTGGGGTGTGTTGCCGATATTGGCACTATGAGGCTGCCCGCGGCCCTTGCAGGGAGCCCCCATAGGTGGGCGGCCACCTTAGTGCCACATCAGGGCACAACCCGACAGGCTAGTGTTTGGATCCACTGGGGGTCCGGTGCTACCCATGACGTCATTTCCGGCGCACTAGGGGGCGGGAAGGTAGGTATATAGACCTCCCCCGCCCATCTGGCGGTCCTTTTGCGCGCCGGGACTCCACGCTGTTTCCCTCCCTACCGCTTGCCCGACGTGTCGGCTGGAAGGGTGGCTAGGGTAGGAAGGTTGTTAACTTGTTAATTTGTGTTGCAGGCGGAGTTACAGGGTGATCCAGAGGCTGAATGGTACATAGGGGTACCCTCTTCAGGAGCACAACAAGGGGGCAAATGCCAAATAGCCCCAGGAAGTCCTTACGGCAGGACCCTGGAGGAACGAAAGCGCCCCGTTAGTCCTGCGGGCGGTTGTAAACTTGAGCAACCGGGGGCTTGCCTGGTTACGCTCCGCCCCCTCAAGGGGCGTGAGTAAATGGGTGGACTGGCAGTCCACAGGTGGTAAGGGGTAACCCCCAAAAATGGGAGCACCGATTGATTAGGGCCACGGTGCAATTTGGCTCTTCAGGTGGGCAGGGCAGCATAGGGGCTGCCTGCCCTTGGATCGCCCGTAAGTTGACCCACCATGTTGGCATATTTCTTATGCAAAATAAACCTGAAGCAATATTTTCTCCAACAACCAATGTGTCTTGTGTGTTCTTTATTATGGTATTGCTGTATTTGTGGGCGGGGTGTGTTGCCGATATTGGCATTAAGTCCCTCAACGCAGGAAACCGACCAGAGACATAGGAGGATACATAAGCCATGCACCTGATAGCGTGAGAATAGTCCTATTCCAACAAACAGCTTCCCTGTAGGTCCGAATGAAAACTCTGAGCCTGTGGGTCCAAAGCTTTTCCCATAAAGCGAAGGAACGGCCGGAGCAGTCTCCACCCCACTCCTGGTATCAAAATGTAGTATCGGAGCAGAGACTGAAAGACCGCGGCTGGAGACTTCTAGTTTGACAAAGTGTTGTAGTTTATTTCTAAAGTCCAAAGTAATGGACTCACTGCAAAAGCCCAACTGCAGCGGCAGAACGTCAAGCAGAAACTGCCACCCTTCCACTCTAAGGGGCAGATTTACAAGCCCCTTGCGCCACTTTTGCGTCACTTTTCCCATGTTAAAAGTGACGCAAAAGTGGCGCAAGGGGCTTGTAAATCTGCCCCTAAGATTCTAACCCAGAATAACGAATACTCCAAACACAAAAAGAACATTGTAACTTAAAGGGGAATAAGCAAGCAATAAATACATGCAGTAAAGAATACCACAGCCCCTCTTCTAAACTGTCTCTATACCAACGGCTTTTTGACAAATATATTTAGGAAATAGTATTTTACATGACATTGTCTAGCCCTATTCCTTCAGACGGTTTTTGGTGGTGGCAACCACCCCAGTCCTTTACTCGTCTTCAGGCAGCCTAGGGGAAGCCTGGCTTGCTTACAAAATTGGTATACGTAATGATATAGAAGTTTCTTGAAAACCTTGGGCCCGATTCGCAAATATTTTGCCGTGACTGTGACATGCTCCTGACTTACTTCCATGGATGCAAAAGTAATTGTATCTAATCGTGGTAGAAAGGTTTGTTAGTGTGATGCCCTATATTTGGGTGACAAGGCACACTCATACCAAGATTAAGTTCACACTGGGGCACACCAGCTTTTCCCAAACAATGTGCAAGGCATCCTTCGTGTGTGAGCTTCATAACTACTAGGGGGCAGATTTACGTTCCCTGGCGCATCCCTGCAAATCAGCAGGGATGCGCCAGGGAAGATGCGTGACGCAAGTTTACCCTTGCGCCACCACAGATGCGCCGCATTTACAATGCGGCGCTTCATGGAGCAAGGATAAACAGATGCGTGACGCATCTGTCGGCGGAAGGGTGGCGCAGTACTGGAGTCGTGTCGCAAGTGCGATGTAACTCCAGTACTGCTCAGGGGTGCCCTATACCTAACATGCTGCGTCACTCCTTACGCCTGCTTGAAGCAGGCGTAAGGATTTGACGCAGCAGGGACGTAAAAGTGACTCCGTGAAATCTTGTAGATTTCACTGCGTCACTTTTACGGGGCTTCCTTGCGCAGGAACGCCCCCCCCCTGCGCCAGCACGCCCACATGAAACCTGACGCAGGTTTCATTATTATCAGCATTTATAAAGCGCAACTAACACCCTACGGGTACCCTGGCGCTGTGATGCAGGTGCCTAACTAAGTGTAAATATCAATGGAAAGCACTTTACTAAAAGAGAAATTAGCAGGATGTAGATAGGCCAGCTTGAGGGTAAAGCCAGGTTTTTACCCTTTTTCTAAATTGCAGGAGATCATCTATTTGCCTAATATCAGGGGGAAGTCTGTTCCAGAGGCGAGAAGCTGCCGTACTAAAGGCCCTGCCTCCTGATTTAGTTTTCCTGATTCTAGGCACCTTCACCAGGTTGGCCGAGGAGGAACGGAGCATCCGGGAGGGGACTTACCATACAAATTTGTCCTGCAATTATTTGGGACCGCAGCCATGCAAGGCGTTGAACACAATGCACAAAGCCTTCAAAAGTATCCTCTGCGAGATTGGAAGCCAGTGCAGCTCTGAGAGTGCCTGAGAGGCGGAAGAACGGCGTGATCTCATCAGTGCCAGCTTGGCCGCCATGGTCTGTATTCGCTGTAATCTCTCAATCAGATGCTTCGGCGATTCCAACAGCAGAGCATTACAATAGTCCAGCCTACTGAGGATGGTACCTCTAATTATCAATGTTCTAGCCTGTATTGAGAACAGTGGGAACATTTTTCGGAGTGCTCTAATCAAAGTAAAGCAGCACCCGACTGTTTTATTAACATGCTTTTCAAGTGTCAACTTATTATCAAACACGACTCCCAGATTACGTACTGAATTGCTAGGAGCCAATGGAGTAGTAGTAGAGGTAGGCCAAAAGTCAGACGGAAGTATAGGGGGAATTCTACCTGCGGCACAGTATAGAATTTCTGTCTTATCAGAATTAAATTGAAGAGAATTCTCCCTAAGCCAGAGTGCTGTGTCCTGCAGACAAGCATGGAAGTCTTCTAGGGGTACGGAATGCTCACCCTCAAGGGACAAGATAAGCTGGGTGTCATCCGCGTAATTTACTAAATTAATATTATGAGCCCTTATAACAGCAAGTAAAGGGCTCATATAAATATTAAATAATATAGGACTGATCGCTGACCCTTGTGGGACACCATGCAAGGTTTTAGAAAACTTGGAGCAAAAGGAGGGAGGGCTACTGCCTGTTGTCTATTAGATAGATATGATTGGAACCACTTTAAGGCAGTGCCCACAACCCCCACCTCTTGGAGCCTGGACAGAAGAATCCCATGGTTTACCGTATCGAATGCGGCAGACAGGTCAAGAAGAATCAGTATAGCTGACTGTCCCCTGTCTGCACGCATACGTAGATCGTCCATAACGGTCACCAAGGCAGTCTCCGTACCATGGCCAGGGCGGAAGCCAAATTGCACCTTGTCCAAGATGTTATTTGTTTCTAAAAACTGGGAAAGTGCTTTGCTAACTACTCGTTCCAAGATTTTGACTGGGTAGGGTAGAAGAGAAATTGGTCTATAGCTTTTCGGACACGCCGGATCAAGTGATACTTTTTTCAGGAGAGGCGTTACCATCGCCTGTTTCCAGCACGTTGGCACAGAACCACTAACCAGTGATTGATTGCAAATTTGCCGTAATGCCGGGAAGAGTTCAGGGGCCAGCTCCTTCCAGATTTTATGTGGTAACGGATCCAAAGGGGAGCCTGATGATACTCCCATGGCCATTTTATAAAATTCTTCCACAGAAAGTATATTAAAATGATCTATGGAGTAAAAGTTGTCCACCCATATCTGTTTTGCAGGCGTAGATTCCTTAGGCGTATTATCCGATTTGAGTCCATAAATAATATTACTAATCTTATCCTCGAAGAAGGTAGTGCAGGGCTTTACAACGTGACGCATCTCCCTAGATGCGTCACGTTGTAAATCCCCCGCAGCATGGCGCATGATTTGCAACGCCGCTGCGTCACAAAAGTGACGCAACGGCGGCGCAAAAGTGGCGTAAGGGGCTTGTAAATCTGCCCCTAGGTGTTGCTACATGGGCCTCAGAGCACACCCTCTATAAACAGATTGAAGCCGGACAAGGATTCACTGGGACTTTACAAAGAAAGGATGGATCACAAAACACCTACCACGAGGCAGACGCTGTCAGATAATGAGCTGCCGCCGCTGAAAGACAGGCTGCTCCTGATTGGTTCCGGGCTCCAGCCATTATCCAAGCCTTTTCTTTGCATGTCACAAAGGAAATCATACCGAGGTCTTGTGAGGAGTCCCTCGGAACCAACAGGGATGCTTTCAGGATAAAACCCATCTTAAGTTTTTGCTTCCTGTCTGACAAAAGAAGCATTGTCTCGTGAGCACCGCTTGTCTCGCGCAGCAGGTTCCCCACATCTGCAGCCGTCCATGAGCACATCTTGGCGTTCATTTACTTCTTGATTCTCCGGCAGGGAGTTGGATGCAGCGCCCAGCATGTGTCTTCATTACTCAAGGCGCCCTGGGGCTCATCCCTGTGATTTGGGACACGATAGGTGTCACTTACGCCATTCAGAAAGTCTTCGCTCTTTGATATGTTATTTTAGGTACAGAAAGGGTGCTGTTATGGTAGACAGAAAGGCTCTGTGCTTTCTTTTATCTTTGTATTTTAAAATGTTTCTCTCGCTTCAGACTTCTGGCCAGGCATGTCTTGAGAGATGAGCGCTTGAGGCCAGTTTACATAAACGTTTGTATTTTTGAATGCTTAAAAGAAATGGAAACACGTAGGGCGCTCTTAGGATATGTAATAAGATGCTAAAGAGACCATAGGTGAAATGTTGCCCCGTCCGTGCAATTTATGTAATCTGCTTGGCAGGGCTTTAAGTGGGCCGGATCCTGGCGGTGCTCAGCACTGGCAGTTCTAAAAAGAATGTCCTGAAACGAGTCCCTATCGGGGCTCCATTTTCGCCTTCACCCTCAAGATGAAAAAAATAAATCTGAACTCTGCAGCAATACCACCCTTCGCTGCCTTTGATGTAACTTTAAAGAGACTCGTTATAGCTCTTTCACAGTCTCATCATTTCAGAACTGAAGCATTTTAAATATTATATACAACAAAGCCACAGTTGTTGCTTATATATCTTATGCGACTAACAACCATTGACAAAGCCAATAGTCCTGGCTTGTTGTAGGTGTAATGTTACTTGTTGTATCATCTATCTGGATGCAATGACAGAAGCAACAAATTCCCAGTCGGGCGGCGCATTAAGCTAAGCACAGATTTTCAGCTTAAGTGTTTTTAAACCACGTCCTCAATTACATCGGCCACACCCCTTTGAGAGGCCACACCCCCATTTTCTTCCTCCCACTTAAAGCCCTGCTGCTTGGGTAGAAGTGAGAACTGCAGGTAGATGAATCGAGTCAGAGTCTCCATCTCAGGATGTAGGCCTTAATTGTGATTCCCAAGCGGTAAAATCATCCCAGGAAGAATCTGTTCACGCACCTACCTGTTTAACCCTTGGAGAAATGTACCACCCCATTCGGACTTTTCAAGCTCAGAATGTGGAGTCAGAGTTACCACACCCACGTTCTCTATACCTGCCCTCTTTCCTACCTGTTTTTCTGATGCAGTTTTCCCCAGGTATTAACTGGCAAATTGTGTGCAGGAATAAATTGTGGGTGAGCAATATTACCACAAAGTTCAGAAATACCAGGGTTGGGCAGAAACATTGGGGCAGATTTACAAGGCCCTTGTGCCACTTTTGCGTCACTTTTAACATGGGAAACGTGACGCAAAAGTGGCGCAAGGGGCTTGTAAATCTGCCCCATTGTTTTCCCATAATAACAATGTTCTACAGCACCCAGAATGAGGGTATGAGTAACTTGTGATTACATCATTTGGAGTACATGCTTGAAGCATTCTGGTGGAATTTTAAAACAATTGACATTCCTTACAACAATATATTGCTAATAAATGAATGATTACATTTTCTATAAGCACAGAAAAGCTGATGAGAATGGAGGAAATTGAACACAAAGTGAATGACTAAGGGGGATATTCACTAGAACGTGCGCTAAACATCTCCAAAAAATGTTAACGCAACTTTACACATCGCAGTCTATCGCAGGAAAATAACCCGTGTTAACGTGGAATTCACAACACGGCGGTACCATGCGATAGTCTCCCGAAAACGCGGCCAATGTCCGTGATACAACCACCGCAACGGAGATAAAAACACAAACCCCAACACCAAAAAACATGCGATGAGCCCATTCGCGATGAGGAAATCAGCGATAAGCAGCGCCAGGCCTGCCATACACACACGTCAGGCGGGAAAATCACTACAAAAGGAGAAAAAACACACAAACACAAAATGACCAACACTGAAGCACCATGGAGGCAGCCGGAGCAGGCGCAGAGGACGAGCGCAACCCCACTAGCACCCCGGACGACCAGCCCGGGACCTCGGTGACAGGGAAGGGCAAGGACAAGAAGAAGAGGTAGACGAAGTTTAGTCCGCAGGAGAATAGGATCCTGGTCACGGAGGTGATAGAACACCATCAACAACTGTTCGTCGCCTCCAATGTGTCATTGGGCACCAAAAATGAATTATGGCGGGCCATCGTGGACAAGGTGAATGCCGTCGGAGAGCACAAGAGGTCAATGGACGAGGTCAAGAGGCGATGGATTGACATCAATCGCAAAACCAAGGAGAAACTCGCAGGCAACCAGAAGACAGCAATGCAGACTGGAGGTGGGAGCCAAGCGCCACAGCTGGAGCTGGATGACATGGAGGAGCTGGTGTCGACAGTCATCAGTGTGGGGACCGTGGCAGGAGTCGGGGGACCGGACACTGCTCGACATGACACAACACCACAGCAACAGGGTGAGTAACCACCAGGTACTGGGGGGACGGGGGGAGATGGCCACAATGGCACACATGCACAATCAAGCTGAGCACAGTGCACACCCACAATGACTCTGGATCATGGCCCTGATCTACACACTGTTACAATGTACATTGCCATGCTGTCTGAATGTCAACATGAACCATGCGGCCACATACATGAGGACACATTGTAACACAGCATCTCCCCTTCACATTGCAGGGGCACCGTCAACGCCACCTGCAGAGCAGTCCCAGCCACTCTTCACTGATGACGAGGAGGACACCACCAGCATCAACACCCAAGCCCTCCAAGACATCATGGAACTCATCCGCAAATCACCTCCAGGACCAGGGCAGTCCAGCTGCATCGAGGAGACCCCCCCACTCCACAAACCACCCAGCAGGAGGCACCCACAACCCCGGCTGTCTCCCAAGACCCCCCCGAACAACACATGGCCTTCCAACGCCGTGTGTTGGAGGTCCAGAGGGAGATGGCTGAGCAGGTGCGGGTGGGGTTCGACCTCATGGCTACCAAACTGGACGCCATCCATGGGTGTCTGAGTCCCATCAGGGATCACCTCCAGTCCCTAACGGACACCCACACACCGCTCCATGGTCTCCAACGAGCCCTGGCTGACATCGCTGGAGTCATGACTCGGAGACAAGAACACCTGTCCGTTCAGAGTGGCTCCAGAGATGGCACACATGCAGAGGCTCATGGAGGACATGGTGCGGATGGAGGCGGAAAGGATGGCAGCCACCGCTGCACATCAGCGAAATGTAGCTGGGATCTACCATGCCCTGCATGTCCTCATCATGGCATTGCTGCCACAAGGCGTGGTGCGGATAAATGCTGCTGCCCCTACACCATCCACATCTCCGCCCCCTGGTGTGTCCGTGCCTCACAGTGTGGCAGACAGAACAGCACCACCCACAGGTGGGGCAGGGCACACATCCGAGGACGTGGCTGGCTTTGGGATCAGAAGGAGGCACTAGCATTCATTTCTGCCACCTGGCCTGTTGCTCCTTGGTGCCGCACATGGCCCCATGACCTCCCACTGACCCCCGATACACTCTGCGGCACTAAACTTGGACCTCGACATGGACTTCCATATCCTGTTTGGTGACCAATGACACGGCGACCAGACTGCGGACTGTACTCTTCCTCATCCTCTGTACTTGTCATTCCCCGGTGGGCTCTGGCTGGCCCTCCACGGGCCCATATTGTGAAGTGGGGTTGGCATGGCCCTGTACTGCTCCAGCTGCTAAACTCCACTTGATGTGCAATAAACATTCAGTAACGCACTGCTGTGTCATGTCTTTCATCATTCAAGTATGAATGTGTGGATGAATGTAGGGCCAGTTATTCCCCCTAACGTCAATGATGCTCATCTAGTGGGATTCCAGTCACAGTGTGCTACGTTGCCGATTGCGTTGTGGGTGCCGTAGACACCACAACAGGGACACACGCATTAGTCACTTCCTTGTCCGGACATGGACTGCACCACGCCCAGAGTCCCCGAGTCATTGTTGCAAGCCCTGCGCTGGTCCGGTGTACGCCAGGACAGACCATTCCGCTTACGCTCCGAGGGGGGGGGCCACATAACCACATGTCACAGGTTTACACGCTAGTGGTCTGCAGGTCGCTGGTCTAGTTGTCAGCATGTCGCAGCCACTCCCTGATGGCAGGTTTGCACACACACCACACCCATCCGGTGCAGGCGTCACAGGCCATGTGACCCCGAGTATATAAGGGGCCGGCAACGTCACATTCCCCACTGCCGGATGTGACTGGATGACGGACGTACCACGGGGCTCAATCATGAAGGGCCCATGAGTTGTTGCGCACAGGGTTAGTGGCACCCGAAGCCTTGCGGCCGTCACGGGCCTACCACCATGTGGCGCTGTCTGGGGTTGCACAGGGTTAGTGGCACCGAAATTGCTGAGCGGGTGTGCAGCCTGCGATGATGACGTGTGCAGTGATGTGGTCTCTGCCATTGATGCCTCAGGACTCAGCGCCATATGTGGGACCTGCTGGGCCACGGTGCGGGTCCGCATGATGTGGAGCATGCCATGGTGGCGGGACCGGGGCCTGGAGCTTGCACGGGCACGTGGTGTGCCCACTGGTGGACACACCGTTGGCGAAAGGTGAGCAGTGGGGCCTGGGTGCGCAAGGGCGGATAGCCAGCGCTGGCTGGCGGGAGGGGGTAGGGTGCGGCTGCATGTGTGCGCAGGGGCGGACAGGCGTTGTTGCCGTGTGCAGTGGGATGGACTCTGACATGATTGACTCTTGCCTCGATTACAGGGTGCAGACCTGGTGGCTTGCAGTGTATCCCGGCACTTGGTTGGAGACACACCGGTGGCAGCAGGTGAGCAGTGGTGCCTGGGTGCGCGGGGGCGGCAGTGTCCTTCCTTCTCTCTCTCTCTCTCTTTCTCTCTCTTCATTTCACTCTCCCTCTCCCTTCCTTTCCTTCTCTCTCTCTTTCTCTCTCTCTTCCTTTCCTTCTCTCTCTCTCTCTCTCCCTTCCTTTCCTTCTCTCTCTTTCTTTCTCCCTTTCTTTCTTTCTCTCTCTCTTTCTCTCTCTGCCTTTCTTTCCTTCTCTGTTTCTCTGTGTCTCGCTCCTTTGATGTGCGCATGACACACGTTCTGATTTTGTGCTTTATTTTCCAGGCTGTGAGTCTGTGACAGGAGTCTTCCGCATTGGTGTTTTGTGTTGAATTTAATAGAGTTTTTGATTGTTACTTCAATGATGAGTAACTGTTTCTCGTTCTTCTGACCACACATGTGTGTTTCTGTTTGTCATTGTGTGATGTCATGCGCTTTTTGTGGCTCTTGTGTCGTGCACGGTATGTGTTTGTCCAGGGGTGGGGGGGAGGGGGCCTGGGGCGGGTCCTGGGGGTGGTGGCGGGCCTGGGGGTGGTGGCGGTGGGTGTTGTGGCCCTCATGGGTCTCCGAGCTGCATGATCATTGTCTCCACGGCATCTGTGGGTCTTCAGATGTGGCTCTGGCCTGGGCTCCCTTTCATTCTGCAGGTAGTCGTCCTGCTCAACACCAGCAAAAGGCAGGTGTTAATTCCCTGCTGCTACCGCGGCTTATCGCCTGTTTTTGGTTCGCATTGCAGATCTGGCAGTTCGTTGTGAAAGTGGTGTAGTGGTGTTTTGGTGTGTTTCTGCATGGGAACGCCTACTCTGCATCTCTTTAGGGTTGGTTGGTGGGGTCACCCGTGGAGGTTAATGTTGAGGCAGTTATCGCGGGAATACTTGCGTTGTCTGCAGTTTGCAACCGCTTGTGAATGGAGTGTTAAATCTGTCACCACTTTTGTTGCGTTAAGTTGGCGATAACTCGGAGATAAGTCCTTGTGAATATCCCCCTAAAAATCTAAAAAAGCGCGGAGCACGAGGTCCTCACATTTTCCATACAGAATTTTGGAAATATTTGTAACGCAGACAGGCACAGCCTTTGTTGGAGGAAGGTTTTATCAGTGATAGCAGCCTGGGGGATGGACCATACGCGGGGCATCGCCACTCATTGTCAGTTTATTAAATTAAAATGCTCAAACATCAATTTCCTACAAAATGTAATTGTCGCAAAATCTTGAGGCTCAGGGTTAAGCCTTGGTGAACTTTTTCAGATCTAAGCAGTGAATCTTGCAGGTTCACCGGGCTCACCAGCAGATTCAGGCAAGGTTGTAGTAAACTGGAGGTTATTTTTTTTACTCGAAAATTTCACATGAATTCGGGTATGGTTCGGATAGCTGTATGGATACAACAAATCTGGCGGATGAGGGAAAGAAAAAACAAATTATGACCCTACACACCCAGGGAAAAAACTCTCTCGGTGTGGAGGTCATTAGTTGTTTGTTTTTCAATAGCAAACTCTCACTTTGGGAGTTTGTTTTTGAAAAACAAAAACTTTAGTAAAGTTAGGTGAAAAGGCATCAAAATAGATGGCGACCATCCACCAAACCTTTCCTCACTCGACAGGAAATTCCATGGTTGTGGTCTTGTTAAAATACATAGATCATCCTGGGTCGAAGGGAATCTCTAAATGTGGCAGATGGTAGTCCATCAGGGTGGCCGATGTAATGTCCTCTGTAACCCTGACTCACTGTACCCCATCTGTGAAACACAAGATCAGACCCTAAATATTGAGTTTTTTTAACTTACATTCTGTGAGTTGAGGTTCTTTTTATTTGTTTGTTTTTATGTTAATTTCCATTTGTATTTATTTGGTATTTTCAGGGTTCAGTGCTTCTGATTTGTTGTTCATTTTGTGTTTTTATCATTTTTTCAATAGATGGCTGCCTGAGGTGGATATTGACTAGTCAGTCCAATCTCGAGTGAATATGGTGAGGAATGTTGATGCATACATTTTATTTCCTTACCTTAAATCTAAAATGGAGGCTCTTCTGCCAAGTACCAACATTGCTCATTTGTGAACGAGCTGATGTATTCGACCATTTTTCTAGTGATATTTGTGACTGGCTCAAATGACATGATGGGTGTGCACTTGTACATGGATGGGTAACTGCTGATTCCTCTGCTGATGGTCCAGCTAGCTACAAGTACATTTCCTGTGGTGCTGTTAAGTGAAAAGTGCTAGCACGTTGCTAATTCTTCACTCCTGTATTTTTGGATGATGTAGACATGAAGTATGGTCAGAGTGGCCCCAGGACCTGCCGGGGCCACAAGTGTCTAGCGCATAGAGGTAAGTAGCAGCACTTGAATCTTTCTGCACAATGAAATTCCACACAGTAGACCTGATTCTCGGCCTGCACATGATATTGACTATGGCCAGGGTGAGAAAAATGGCGTTCAGCGTGCTACAAGGGTGATTTTCATTGGCTGTCATGATGATGAAGATGGCCTGGGTGGGCCTCACACAGGATGATTTGTGTGCACTCTGTACTGTCATTTTGAGATCAACCAGGTCCTGCAAACGGAGCGTGCACATAGAAAGTTATTGTTGATGTCAGAGTTTGCTTTGTCATCCGCCTCTCCCATCAGCACCACCCCCCTCTTCCCCCAGCGCCTTGAGACCCTCGCGGGTATGTAGTGCGCTTTATAAGTGACATGATTGATTGATTGATTGATCTTCGTTTGACTGTATGTAGTGACTGTATGTAGAAAATCCCGTTAAAAAAACATGTTAACATAAAAAATTACCATGTTAACATGCATATCTTTGAGTATCTGTACATTTTGTTTCTTGATCCAATGTCATTAGTACGTTTGATGCACAAAATATGCAGCACTACACCAGATACTTTACAAAAGTGACCCTGTCGCCATCACCTGTTAATTACTGTAATCGCGCATTTAAAGAGCTTACAGTGTTCCCCAAGGAGTGCTAAATTTGAGCCAGTGGTTGCCAGTGGGACCCTACAAGTCTCATTCTTGGTGACTGGCATTGATTTTGATTAACCCCGGGCGGAGCTGGAGTAGTACCACTACGCGGAGTTCCACGGAGTTGGGGAAAAACTCTGCTCCGCTCTTCTCCCCACCTCCACCCCCGTAATAAAAATATAGAGAAAAAAATTAAAAAAGAAAAAAACACTTACCTCTGCTGTGGCGTCTCCGGGCTGCCCTCCTCCTCCTTGCCGTGGTCTCTCTCCCGCAAACCCTTACGTCGGACGTACGTCTGCGGGCGCATGCGCAGTCCTACCAAGACGTACGTCTGACGTAGGGGATTGCGGGAGAGAGACCACGGCGAGGAGGAGGAGGGCAGCCAGGAAACGCCACAGTAGAGGTAAGTGCCATTTTTCTTTTTTAAATATTTTTTATTAGGGGGGGAGGAGGCGGGAGCCTATTTTTGTCAAGGGGGGGGCTGGCTAACTCCGCTCCGCTGCGGTGTCGGTGTTTTGCCTAAACTCCGCTGTTCTCAGTGGAGCGCGGGGTAAGCAAAACTGCTTTAATTTTGATTCAACAAACTTTGATCCAGAGCAAGAGAAAGAAGACCACAAAACAAAAGACGAAAAGAAGCAGGAAGAGAAAGAGGCAAAATAGTGACAAAGGGACAAAGCAAGAAAGAAAAAGAATCAGCAAGAGTGAGGTAAACAGGCTGGGAGTGTTGGGTATGGATTAAAGAGGCATGAGTTAAAATCAAGACTACACAGCCTTAGTTTTAGGCACCCTTGCCTTTGATAGCACCGACCACGGGCTTCTAAACAAAGCTTTGGGCTCTGGCACTTATTTGTTTACAAATTAAGCATTGTGTATACGAGAATCTGTGCTTCTCAAGCATAATGTAATTTGGCAAATGTGATGTTTATGGTCTCAGGAATGTCTGGGAACAAAGTGAATCAGTGAATTGGTAAAAGGGGTGTTGTTAATATGATTTTTAAAGAGCACTGTGAGTAACCTAGAAACAGTGTCAAATCTTCAAAAACATGTTTGTTATTATATCAGGTTTGTCCAATTAGTTTAAATTGCACAGTTTGTCACTTCTTTCTCTCATACTGTCTATGAGGATAGCTCTGACCCCATTTCTGGAAATGCTTGTCCTGCCCTATTGGCGGAAGTGTTAGCCACCCTCCAAAGTTTGCGTCTAGTTGCGCCTCTGGCTGACACCAGATCACTCACGTAAACCACTCCCTAATGCCCTAAATGCGCCTTTTAACTGTCCTTTCAGGTTAGACACAGCTTGAGAAAGATTTCAGAAGGTATTACATTGATACAAGGAAAGTTAAGGTGACCGAGAACGTCATCCACTCAAAAATGTTTGTTTAAAAACATACATTCGATAATGCATATTGCAGCCATATTATTTCAAATGTCTATCAATCAAAAAAGAGAGGGGGGGACTTGGAGCTAATTGAGGTCCAGTACCCGTGCTCCTCACAGCAATATAAATCCAAGAAATGGGTTACTGTTCCTATGGGGACACAACTAATGTCCAGAGAGAAAGGATAAAGTGGGGAAAAGGAGAGTCTAGGTTCTGTACAAACAAATAGAGACAATCACAGATTTTGTCTCTTGTTGCCCTCACACATCTCAAGGGATGTCATGCTCCATCATTGGGCGTTGCTCCTCGTAGGGCCGGCGCTGCAATGCCCTATGGGTCCCCCGAAGGGTCTCTTTGGCGGAGATCTTTTTATTACGCTGTATGATGAGTGAGGGTGTGAGATTTATTCATAGAGGGGTTGTGGAAGGTGGGTGGGTGAGTGAGTGTTTAAAACTGGCTAGGGGATACCTTAAAGGTTTTTTAATGTGTTGGCTCCCCTGTCAGATTAAAAAACCCATAGGTTATTGTTACTAATGCGGTAATGATGTACCCTAGTAACTATACGGTCGACATGTTTTGCACCCCAAGATGGTCAAAACGATCCTTGGCGCTTCATCAGGACCAAAAAGGTTAATATGTAGTTGTGAAATTAAAAAAAAAAAATATATATATATATATAATAAATAACCCCTCTATACGAGGTGGTAGAGCGGTCCCCCTTGTGTAGTGTGTAGGGTGGCACCAGCTCGTTGTAACCACTTGTGTTATGACCTAGAAGAATCAGGAAAAGATAAAAAAACACACACAGACAATACATAGACAGACATGAAAACATAGTTATTGTTTTGTTCTAAGTGATAAGATGATTGATGGCATCTCATCCAAACTATGTACTCTCCTGCGAAGCAGTAGAGAGGTGCTGTTGGCGCCAGGATAGGGTGTAGACAACGTGCGCCATATACATTCACTCTGTGCACACACTCACTGCTGTGAGTTAGGGTAGGGCCCTAGATCAGCGTACAGGCTCACTTAATCAGTTGGCGACATATACAGTCCTAATCAACGGTTGTCGATAAGGCGGATTGCACACATCTGGAACATTGTTTGATTTGTTTGAAAAGTTTTATATAGCGCTGGCTAGACCCGGAGGTATCAGAGCGCTTTACATGAGGATACATATAGTTACAAAGTTACATCCGGTACAAGTACATCTGTTACTAGAACATTCAATAGAATAGAGAACGAGGCTAGTGGAGCATAGAGGGTGAGAGAGATAAGTAAGAGGGGCAACGAATGCAGATCAGGACACAGCTGACCGGCCACCAAAGGTCAGAGTCAAACAAGCGGGTAGGGATCCAGTAATCAGCACATCCAGAGCCGGCTATTCTTCACAGAGTCAAGTCCCAGAAATTAGGGAATGAAAAGGTCCGAGGGAGGGGACAAAAGGGTGCCTCACCATGATCATTGAGATAAGAGAAGGGTGAAGGAGGCTCCAGGGGGGTCGAGTAAGGGTGAAAGTCAAAAAGGTGGAATGATGCGCAGACCAGCTGCAAGAATCAGGCTGAGGGTATGCCGAGTGCATAAAATGGAGGACTCCGATTCAAGGACCCCAGGTACCTTGCATCAAAATGGCGGGATTGCGGGCGAGCACAAGTCTGGTAAAAAAGACAAAAAGGAAAAAACCTACCCCAAGGCAGGGCTGAATGGGGGCGGTCACCATATCTGGAGGTCTTCGAACGCTCAACGAGTCATCAGAATCCAGGAAAAGTGGGATAAACGCGGGAGATCAGGCAGCAGCCTCGGAGAGGAAAGGCAGCTACGGGGTGATAACACTGAAGAGGGAAACAAAACTCGGTGATCTCGAGGCGGCTCAGTCGGTAGAAGAAAAAAAGATCCTCGTGTCTCCGTCGAAGCCCCAGAAGGGAGCCAGCATTTACGGCACAGGACCAGCATGATGACGAAGGCAATATCTCTAAGCTGCATTCTCGATGAATAATTCGTTACTGAGCGGGGAGATGTCCAGCACCCGCGTCTCGGGTCTGGAAGGAAGACGAGCGGCCGGAGGAGAGATCCCCCGCCATCTCACCAGCAGCGACTCCGGAAGAGACGGCCGAGGGGGGAGATCCCCCTCCATTATCCAGCAGCTACCCAGGAAGAAAGAAATAGTCATCGGTGGTTTCGTCAGGAAGGCAGGAGAGGAGGGAGAGCACAGCAGAGAGACGAGGAGAGCCATGCCAGATGTCTGGCTGGGTAGGTGACGGCCTCGGCGAGAAACCGGAGCCAATCTCCCCTATAGCTGGCTGTGCAGCTCCACCGGGCATCGGCCATGGTTGTTCGGTCACTGCGGAAGAAAGCAACGATCCTTTTTCTCCGCAAATCTCGAGCCCACAAGCGGGAGATTGGAGCGATGAGGACCGCAGCCAAAACAGGACCTCAGGTGAGTAAGGGGGTCCAGGGAGGAGGTAGAAGTCACAGGATTTAAGCCAAAAAGGGAATCCCAAGCCGGGAGCTCCCGGCCGGAGCTCCTCACCTGTCGGCCATCTTGGTGCACTTCATTAAATTCATTAAAACATTAAATTCAATGCATTCTTACCTATTGGTAACGTTCAATAGGCTCCGTAGGCTATTGCATGGCCGCCCACACCGTAACGGGCTGTCATTATCAATGGGGAAAAGGGGGAATAGAAGTATACAGTTTTTTAGGAGACTGTGAGGGATACCGCTACTTAATATTGGTTCGAGCTGCATAGCCCAGTAGCTGTTTCCGAGGGGGAGCCAGAGATATTGTACTTACAGTTTGTGCCTGGTGCGCTAGTCTGCAACACCTACCCTCGCCTGCGTGCCTGAATATTGGTCGGGAGGTTTGCCGGTCCCCGTAAAGTAGCTGTTCTACTGTTGCCTGGCGTCCGGTTGCCTGACTTCCGGTAGGCGTGTCCTCGCTCCATGACGCATGCGCGGGTGCCATCTTGGAGTGTTAAAAATGCCTATTGTAGTATGCATATAAGCTCGAGGTTGATTGGGAGACATCTTATAGTGTTACATCATACAAGGTGCATAGTGGAGCCTGCGTTTAAGTGTGTTATATTAGGGGAGACAAGTATATTGTTGCGCTAGTGCGGGCAATTAAAAGGAGTGTCATGAAGTGCATGGGTGAATTACTGGTTGGGTGTCAATGTCCACAGTAATGGAAACCCGCACATCAAATGGGCCCATCCCTTGTTCATTGGCTGTTCATGTGATCATGTTGGTAGTGAAGGGTAATGGGCATCGAGTCAGGTGCCCTCGATGGGGAAGTAAGTGGCGAGCGCACAGGTCTATGTGCTATTTGCATGTGTGCTCGTCCCCGAGTAGTGAGCAGGGGCTGATGAGGGTTTTTTCGTACTGTGTCCCACATGGTACGTATATTGAAGACCCCATGTTTTTTTGATTGCATGACATAGGAGAGGTGAGGTGGAAGACACCAGGTCATGTTTTTTTTGTTTGTTTTTGCATCAGAGAAGATGAGGAGCAGGGGCCAAAGGCCCAGAGTCCTTAGTATGGTGGATCATAGTTTGATCCACGGGATATCCTCATTAAGTACCTTATTGTGAGTTTGAAGACGATGGACCCATCATTGTTCACATCTTAGTAGGGCTGTGGTGCTCCAAGTTGGATTAGCTTCTATGATAGTCCATCTGATGTCATCAGCCGAGTGTTTGCTTTCGATAAAGTGATTACACATTCTAGTTGAGATACGTCCGCAGCGTATTGTGCTCTTGTGTTCCCCAATCCTGACTTTGGCTGGTCTGGTGGTCATCCCTATGTAGGGGAGTTCACATGGGCAAGAAATGAGGTATACGCAATTTTGGGTGTTACAGTTTGTGTGTTGTCTTTGTTCCCAGGTGAACTATCCCAGTTGCAGTGTCTTGTAGATGCACAGGCGCTGCAGGTTCTGCATGGGTAATGTCTCGTCACTGGCGGCAGGTTTCAAAGAGTATTTTCTCCCGGGTTTTTACGGGGACATGGTTGCCTGTGTACCAGTTGGTCTCTTATGTTGGTCGTCCTCTTGAAGGCGAACCTAGGTCGTGTTAAGTTTAGGGTGTCTGTGTTCAGGATCTTCCAATTTATCAGTATGATGTTTTTTATATTGTTGGACAGTGGGGTGAAGGTGGTAACACAGGGAATCACATATTCCTCTGTTTGTACTTTGTTCCCAAGTAGGCCTTCGCGGTTGTTGTTACCTGCTCTCTTCTTGGCTTTCTTTATTACACTTGTTGGGTAGTTCCTGTTCTCCAGGCTGGTAGTTAGTGACGCTGCTTGGAAATCATAGTCAGTTAGGGAGCTGCAGTTCCACCGAATCCTGAGAAATTGGCCATATGGGAGATTTTCTCGTAGGGCCTTTGGGTGGTGGCTATCGAAGGGAGGAGACTGTTGCAGTCTGTTTCTTTTTTGTAGGTTTTTGTGTGTAAGCGTCCCTGTTCGATTGAGATCAGTAGATCTAGAAATGAGAGTTCCTTGTTAGACTGTGATTTTGTGAAGTGTAGGTATGGATTCAGGTTATTGATCCAGTCGTTAAACCTTTGGCAGTTTTCCTCATTACCCTTCCAGAAGATGAGGATATCGTCAATGTAACGTTTCCATGTCAGAATATTCTCCTGGAAAGGGTTGGAGTCGGCAAAGATGTGTTGAGACTCAAAGTGTGCCATGTATAGGCATGCCAAACTAGGGGTAAAGGTACTTCCCATGGAAGTACCTTGTATTTGATGGTATAGGTTGGTCTTGTACATAAAGAAGTTGTTCTTTAGAGCCAGGGTGATGCATTCCATTATGAACTCCACCGGGGTATCTGTAGGGATCTCTGTAGTCTGTAGTAGGTTTTCCACTACTGCAATCGTGGCATCTTGGGGAATGTTCGTGTAAAGAGCTTCCACGTCCAAGGTCATCAAGAGACTCATTTCTTCAATGTTATTTGTATTGATTTCCGCGATAAGGTTGAGGACGTCCCTCATGTCCTTCAGGTAAGAAGGAGTTGTCTGGACCAAAGGGCGTTGAAAGAATTCACTAAATTGACTCAGAGGTTCCAGTAAGGAGCCAATCCCTGAGACGATCAGGCATCCAGGTGGTGGAAGAATACCTTTGTGTATCTTCGGTAACACGTAGAAGTATGGTATCTTAGGAGAGGTATTTATGAGAAAGCCAGACTTGTGTGAGGTGATCCATCCTTGTGTTTCTGCCTCATTCACTGCAATCTTGATCCGAGTAAGCAGGGTCTCGGTAGGGTCGGTCGTAAGTTTCTTGTAGTACTTGGTATCAGCTAGCTGGCATAGACATTCTCGCTCATAGTCAGAGGTGTTCATTATTACAGTCACACCACCTTTGTCAGCTGATTTTATGACAATATTCTCATCTTCTACTGGAACCTCTGAGTCAATTTAGTGACTTCTTTCTACGCCCTTTAGTCCAGACGACTCCTTCCTACCTAAAGGACACGAGGGATATCCTCAACCTTATCGCGGAAATCAATACAATAACATTGAAGAAATTAATCTCTTAATGACCTTGGACATGAAAGCTCTTTACACGAACATTCCCCAAGATGCCACGATTGCAGTAGTGGAAAACCTACTACAGACAACAGAGATCCCTACAGATACCCCAGTGGAGTTCATAATGGAATGCATCACCCTGGCTCTAAAGAACAACTTCTTTATGGACAAGACCAACCTATACCATCAAATACAAGGTACTTCCATGGGAAGTACCTTTGCCCCTAGTCTGACATGGCACACTTTGTGTCTCAACACATCTTTGCCAACTCCAACCCCTTCCAGGAGAATATTCTGACATGGAAACATTACATTGATGATATCCTCATCTTCTGGAAGGGTAATGAGGAAAGCTGCCAAAGGTTTAACGACTGGATCAATAACCTGAATCCATACCTACACTTCACAAAATCACAGTCTAACAAGGAACTCCCATATCTAGATCTACTGATCTCTATCGAACAGGGACGCTTACACACAAAAACCTACAAAAAAGAAATAGACTGCAACAGTTTCCTCCCTTTCGATAGCCACCACCCAAAGGCCCTACGAGAAAATCTTCCATATGGTCAATTTCTCAGGATTCGGAGGAACTGCAGCTCCCTAACTGACTATGATTTCCAAGCAGCGTCACTAACTACCAGCCTAGAGAACAGGAACTACCCAACAAGTGTAATAAAGAAAGCCAAGAAGAGAGCACGCAACAACAGCCGCAAAGGCCTACTGGAGAACAAAGTACAAACAGAGGAAGATGTGATGACATGTGTTACCACTTTCACCCCACTGTCTAACAAGATAAAAAGCAACATACTGAGAAATTGGAAGATCCTGAACACAGACGCCCTAAACATAACACGACCTATGTTCGCCTTCAAGAGGACAACCAACATAAGAGACCAACTGGTACACACGCGACCACATCCCCGTAAAAACCCGGGAGAAAATACTCTTTGGAACCTGCCGCCAGTGACGGGACATTACCCATGCAGAACCTGTAGCGCCTGTGCATCTACAAAACACACCAAGACACTGCAACTGGGGGAGTTCACCTGGGAACAAAGACAACACACAAAGTGTAACACCCAAAATTGGGTATACCTCATTTCTTGCCCTTGTGAACTCCTCTACATAGGGATGACCACCAGACCAGCCAAAGTCAGGATTGGGGAACACAAGAGCACAATACGCTGCGGACGCATCTCAACTAGAATGTGTAATTGTATTGTATTGTAATTGCATTTATATAGCGCTTACTACCCCTGACGAGGCGTCGAAGCGCTTTTTCGGCGAGTAGTACGCTAAAGGATTAGTGTTGAATTAGTATAGTGAAGTATGCAAGTAATTTGAGTGGTGGATAGGTTAGTCAGTTACTTGGATTCCGAAGGATAGCGGAGGGGTAGAAGGGGTAAAAAAGGTTTGCATTTATATAGTGCTGGTTACCCCTGATGGAGTGTTGAGGCGCTTTTTGGGCGAGTAGCACGCTACCAGGGCTGGACTGGCCATAGCGGGCACCGGGCGTTTCCCCGGTAGGCCACTAGGGTGGGGGCCGGTTTTGGGCCCCTGGGGGGCCGTTTTTGTTACCGGGGGTCGGCAATATCGGCCCCCTGTAACAAAATCGGCCGAAACCGGCCCTCGTAAACTGCTCGGCTGCACTCCCCCTCACCCCAGGGGGGGCCGGCTCAGCAGTTTGCCAGGGCCGGTTTCTGTTCCCAGTCCGGCCCTGCACGCTACTCCGGAGCCCATAAAGGATTAGTGGTGAATTAGTATAGTGAAATATTAAAGTAATTTGAGTGGTGGATATTAGTCAGTTATTTGGATTGAGAAGGATAGCAGACGGATAAAAGAGAGAAAAAAGGTTTGCATTTATATAGCGCTTGTTGCCCCTGATGGGGTGTTGAAGCGCTTTTTTGGCGAGTAGCACGCTACTCCGGAACCCATAAAGGATTAGTAACAATATGATGAACAAATAATCTATCAAAGTTGACAGATCAGTTTACATTTCGCTCGACTGTAGTCAGTTGTTGGTAAGGGAGACACTAAATCAGAGAAGCCTACAAGAAATAGAAGAAAGGTTGGAATAAAATTCGATTAAAGGGCTTAACATCTGGTTTGTGGATTATACAGCACTCCGACTGAAGAACAAGTTACTTACCTTCGGTAACGATAGATCTGTAAAAAACAGGTTAGTTATAAATTCCCTACCCCAGAACCACCCCCAGGCGTCAGACTGGATCCGGAGAATCCCCCGCCAGCAGCACCCCTGAGCGTCGAAAGGTGGCGCCGGTCGGCTCCACGCCAGCCGCCGGCGTAGTGGTCGCCGGGACGATGTCGCGGCAGCCACCCAGACGACGCCCCCGCGAGCCGACGTCAGCTCTTTTACACGACATTCCACGTCAGAAGCGCAGAGCCATGCAAGACACTGACCACTGGTGCACAATACTAGGGCCCTGAAAGGAACTCCCTGACCCTAGAAATCAGTTCGCGGAACGGGGAGGATGGGTGGGGCGCTAAGTAATCTATAACTAATCTATGTTTCTTACAGATATATCGTTACCGAAGGTAAGGAACTTGTTCATCTGAAAGTAACAGTTAGTTATAGATTCCTTACCTTAGAATAGATACCTCAGCAATTCCAACCCCGGAGGTGGGTCTGCGAACCAAGTTCACACCAGAAAGTCCTGGAGAACAGAACAGACAAAAAAGCAGTCTCTCCGGACTTGGCTGTCCAGGCAGTAGTGTCTAGTGAGCGTGTGCAGAGATGCCCATGTAGCTGCCTCACAGATGTCATTAAGGGGGACTCCTCGTCCCAAAGCAGTAGTAGCTGCCGTCGCCCTGGTGGAATGGGCGCGCAGCCCCACTGGAGGCTCCTTCTTTGCCAAGGAATAACAAGCCTTAATGCACAAAAAGACCCACCTAGAGATGGTCCGTTTGTGCACTGCCCGACCTTTCTTAGCGCCCACGTAGCCCACAAAGAGCTGGTCATCCACCCGGAATTGTTTGGTGCGATCCAAATAAAAGGAAAGCGCTCGTTTTGGATCCAGACGGTGGAGCCTCTCTTCTTTTGAAGGACGTGGAGGCGGAAAGAAGGTGGGCAAAGTGATGGTTTGGCCAATGTGGAAAGAAGTAACCAACTTGGGAAGAAAGGAAGGCCTGGTTCTTAGTACAACCTTGTCCGGATTAACAGCCAGGAAAGGAGGTTTTGAAGAAAGCCTGAATCTCACTCACCCTGCGAGCAGAGGTGATGGCCACCAGAAAAGCAGTCTGTAAGTTAAGACAACGAAGAGGACAGTTATGAAGTGGCTCAAAGGGAGCGCACATAAGGTAAGTCAGAACCAAGTTCAAGTCCCACTGAGGCATTACGAAGGGAATAGGAGGAAAAAGATGAGTAATGCTCTTTAGGAAGCGATTTATAACAGGGGACTTGAAAAGAGAAGGCTGATCAGGAAGCCTAAGAAAGGCTGAAATGGCCGAGAGGTACCCCTTAAGAGTGCCCAGAGCAGAGCCCTGCTGGGCCAAAGAAACCAGGAACAAGAGAACCTCAGAAAGAGGGGCAGAAAGGGGATCCACAGCCTTTGCTGCGCACCATGCCACTAATTTGTTCCATCTACAGGCGTATACCGTCTTAGTGGAGGGACGCCTGGCTGCCAAGATAACATCACAGACTTCGGGAGGCAGGTCAAACGACGCCAACAGCCGCCGCTCAATCTCCATGCAAGGATGTGGTAGCTTTAGCTTTATCGAAAGCAAACACTTGGTTGATGACATCAGATGGACTATCATAGAAGCTAATCCAACTTGGAGCACCACAGCCCTACTAAGATGTGAACAACGATGGGACCATCGTCTTCAAACTCACAAGACGGGACTTAATGAGGATATCCCGTGGATCGAACTATGATCCACCATCCTAAGGACTCTGGGCCTTCGACCCCGGCTCACCAGCTTCTCTGATGCAAAAACAAACAAAAAAAACATGACCTAGTGTCTTTCACCTGACCTCTCCTATGTCATGCAACCAGAAAAACATGGGGTCTTCAATCCACGTACCATGTGGGACACAGTACGAAAACACACTCATCAATCCCTGCTCACTACTCGGGGATGAGCACACATGCAAATAGCACCTAGACCTGTGCGCTCTCAACTTACTTCCCCATCGAGAGCACCTGACTCGATGCCCATTACCCTTCACTCCCAACATGATCACCTGAACAGCCAAAGAACAAGGGATGGGTCTATTGATGTGCAGGTTTCCATTACTGTGGACATTGACACCCAACCAGTAATTCAACCATGCACTCCATGACACTCCTTTTAATTGCCCGCACTAGCGCAACAACATACTTGTCTCCCCTAATATAACACACTTAAGTGCAGGCTCCTCTATGCACCTTGCACGATGTAACACTATAAGATGTCTCCCAATGAACCTCGAGCTTATATGCATACTACAAAAGGCATTTTGAACACTCCAAGATGGCACCCGCACATGCGTCATGGAGCACGGACACACCTACCGGAAGTCAGGCAACCGGATGCCAGGCAACAGTAGAACCGCTACTTTACAGGACCGGCAAACCTCCCGGCCAATATTCAGGCACGCAGGCGAGGGTAGGTGTTGCAGACTAGCCCACCAGGCACGAACCGTAAGTACAATATCTCTGGCTACCCCTCGGAAACAGCTACTGGGCTATGCAGCTCGAACTGATATTAAGTAGCGGTATCCATCACTGTTAGAAGGTGGTTCTGACCATCTGAGCCACCTGGATTTTTCACTTTTTGAACACCTATTTGTTGAGCTTTTACTGTGGGAGAGCCTCATAAGTTGGAACTCACCCACAGTGAACTCATGATGAAAGGGACTGCATGTGTATTTTACCGGTGTCCCCCTGGCGCGAGTATGCCGCTGCGCTGCTGCCAGAGTAAGGGGCACTGGGCTGGTTACATGCAGACACGTGTGTACATGCGTGTGCACAAGTGTAAGGGCTGCGCAGGGGAGATTCTTGGCGTGCGCAGCCCAGGAGCAGCTACAAGTTGAATGGTGTGGCAGGACTTATGCAGAACTGGGTGGTGACATGGAATAGGCTTTCTACAATGGGAAGAAACATTTGAGGGAAAGTCAGTGTGCTTTACTGTTTTTATTCCATTAATCTCCTATGAGGATGGGGAGTACATGGGCTAGTTTTACTTTCCTAGGGCCTACAAATTCCAGACACGCACTAAAGTCCACTGTAACTTATGTGAGAGGAAGGATTCTGCAGAGTCCAAAGTCATATTTGTACTGCTTTTGGGTCATCCAGAAATGTCACATTTCTCTGAGTCAGCTCATAACCAGGGCCTGGCTGGGGCTGAGCCTGCCAGGCTGAATTAATGACCTTCCTCCCCAAGCTGTGGCCTCAGAGGCCCAGTTCTGCATGACCAGCATTCCAAGGGCGAAGGCCTCCACTCCAAGAAGAGAAGATGGGTGGAGCTACGGGTTCATCCATCAGCAGCTGTCACCTGTTGCCAGGCACCAAGCTGCTCGGGAGAGAAGGCAGCGAGGGGGGAAGGGGCTCTCAGAGACCATGTGGCATGAGACCCCTGGACGACGCCATTTTGAACAAACCCAGAGGCCTGGGCAGGAAGGAGGGAGCAGGGGCAGAGAAGTGATGTGTCGCTGTGTGATAGGGCAAACAGAGACTTCCTGCCAGCCCCCTCCCCAATTCTTAAAAAGAGTTTGCACAGGAAGAGGAGCTCTCTCTGGGGTGTGGTCTGCTGAGGACGACTGGTGCTGAAGCCTGGCACCATGGGCAGCTGGAAGGAAGAACCTCCAGACTGGCCCAGGACCCTGAATTGCGCCAGGAAGGGAGACCAGGACCAGTGTTCGAAGCCTGGGCCTCTGCGCAAGGAGAAGAGAGGCCCAGGAGGAGAGCCAGGTGGAAGGCTGGCACAGGGAGCCAGTGAAGACTGCTCCCTGCTGAATTCACCGTCCTGGAGACCAGGAAGGCGAAGAAAAGTGCTCCCAGTGGCTGGGGCTGGCCACCAGGAGCGGGAAGAGGCGAACATTGTGAAAATCGGCAGCCTGGGGGCCTGAGATATGCCCCCCAGAAGGTAGGTGACCTTTGACCTCTCATGGGACCGACGACGAAGCGCGTGGGGCTCCGCCGCCGGTCGCAACTATGCCCCCGGGGTGGGTCAGGTCCCGGGGGCTGCCCCAGGAGAAGTAAAGTTGGGGAGCGCCGTTGCGCTCCCCGTGAAATTGCCCAGGAAGGGGGCCAGGAGCCCACCCTGGCACCCAGTGATGTTGGGGAAGGGGGAGCGCCGTCGCACCCCCCCTGAGAAGTAAAGTCGGGGAGGGCCGTCGCGCTCCCTGTGAACTTGCCCAAGGGGGGCCAGGAGCCCACCCTGGCCCCCGGTGATGTTGGGGAAGGGGGAGCGCCATCGCGCCCCCCCTGAAGAAAACAAGTCGGGGAGCGCCATCGCGCTCCCCCGAAGGAACCCTCGTGGAAACCCGGGATCCCAACTCCGGGCCCTGCAGCACGAAACTAAGTCGGGGAGTGCCGTCGCGCTCCCCATGAAGAATGGCCCTTGGGGGCCCCGCTGAGAAGAGGAGGACGGGGGAGTGCCACCGCACTCCCCCGAGGCCCCACCGGACTAGCGGGAGACTCAACATCTGCCCGCCGGAGCGGGCAGACCGAAAAGGATATCCCAGCTCCCGCCGCCGCACCAGAGGGTGCGGGCCGGGTGGGGAGCCACCGGGGGTGGGCTCCCCAGGTGGCTCTCCAATGCTGGAGCAAGGAGAAGCGAGGGGCCCGGGTGGGACCGGGCCCCCGACAAATGGCCAGAGCAGCCGGGGGTGGGCTCCCCGAGCTGTGTTGCTCACCTGGGGGTCCGGGTGGGACCGGGCTCCCATCGAGGCCCAGGGACGCGGCGTGAGGCCACCGAAGGCAGCACGGCTCTCCCCGGAGCAGCGGGAGAGCCGCTGCTATAATATACACAGGCTGTGCCAGGAGCGCCCCATAATGCCTTGCAGGCCTGGACCGGCCTGCAAGGAAAATCCGATCGTCCTCGGCGTGTGGTGGCCCAAGGAGGACGGGGTCACCACGAGGTGTGTGCAGAGGTGCAGGGGGAGCTGCAGGAGAAACGCAGCCTCCCCCAGCACGAAGAAGAAAAGTCCCTCCCTAAGTCTCTGGGGACTCTGAAGAAATACCCCCTCAAGGGCTCAGCTAACATTTAATCACCTCCTGGGCTGGAACTTTTGTTCTACAGCTGGGGGTGTATTGAGAAGTGCATCAAGGTGTGAAGGGCTGAGTTGGGGATGTATGGAGAAGGGCATCCTCTGGAGGTGAAGAGGTGTAATTGCACCACAAATGCATTTACCTATGTTATTTCTTTCTAGAGGGACTGGAAGTCACATGTGTTATGTGAAGTACCTGTGTTAGGTGATGTCATAAGCAAAGTGGGGTTATGTTGCTGGACATTCCTGCTAGGCTGTCTGACTGTATTTGCGTAATCCTGTGATTTTACCTGTGATGCCTTTTAGAGGCTGTGATTGCAATGCATTATAATGGTTATCCTCTATGATAAGTACCTCATTTAAAGTGATGCCCAAACATGTATTCTTGCTGCTGCGTTAGGTGAAGAACAACCCAGACTGCTAGCCCCTAAGATGTAGAGGTGTATACTATATGGTCAGTATGACATGTTCAGTCAGGGTTATGTGTCACCTGGGCAGGTGTGCCTAGTTTAAATGCTTGTTGAGATAATGGGGTGGGTCGCCACTGGGATGGTGCCAGTGTGCAGGGCCTCGCTCCAGGTTATGTTGAACCCACTGCATTAGGGGGCAAGATGATGTGCATACATGGGAGTGGTGGTACTAGATCCCACCCCCCTTTAGGAGGGGTGGAAATGTTATGCAATGTCACAAAGTAATTCCAACAGCTTATGTATATTTGTAAATTGTTGCATAGTATTACGTAGTGTGTGTGTGAATAAATGTACTCTTACTTTTATAAAGCAAAGTACAGACTGGACAATCAATTATTGAGTGTTATTTCTGCGCACCTGTAATGGCGATTACTAGCCCACACCACCTCCCTTGAGTAAGCCTTAGACTGCTCTGCAACGCTACCCTCTGAGAGTCAGGCGCTACACTAGAGTGTTTGGTTCCCAGTGAAGGACAAATGTGACATGTTATTTGTGCAGGCCTCACAGATACTGCCTCTTTTTCCAACATTGGTGGCTAGCGGCGGGAAACATAGTATCCCATTCTGGTACGCATTTATAGCATTTGATAAGTCCAGTTTTGCCACACATTACCTATGCAGTAATGAGCAAATGGAAGAGCACAAGGCTCTGAGAAGGGTTCAAAGATTTGGTTATGTGAACTAAAAGTATGGGAAAGGAAAGCCCCGCTCACATATATGTCATGTGAAGATATTATGGTTTAAATGTAAACTGTATTGATATGACTGAGTTATGTTGATTATCATGTGCTAGCGGGATGGTGCTTTCCAGGAAAGGATGCATACAAATGTTCTAAGCAATATTGTACACCTTTGAACCCTAACACTACACGCACTACACCTGCATGAGGAGGGTGTCTCCTCAAGAGATAGGGACAGCAACTGATACCTACATCACAGATGGGGGTGTAGGGGTGGATTGACCTTTGTGGGGGACAGGAGAGGTAGGGGGTCCTGGGAGATTCCCACGCTTTTTAAGGGCAGGGAGGGATTCCACAGAAGGAGCCCCAGATATCCTTCCCCCGTTGAAAGTTTTCTTGCCATTGGCAAGGGTGGGGCAGGAGGTTTCTTTACCCCGGGTAGTAACACCCCAGGGGTTCCCATGGTGGGGGACCACAAGAAACTTTTCCCACGGTGGGAGGAGGGTGTGGTAGAGTTGTGTGTCCGGCAGGCCCCCCAGGTTAACTGGTGGGGGAGGTGAGCAACCATGGGGTGGCCCATGGTAGTGGGTGGCCCCAAAGGAGGGTAGTTCTCAAGCGAGGGTGTGTAGTGATAGCCCCTAGGTACACTAGGTGGGCTAGGTAACTGACCCAGTGGAGATCTGAGAGTGGGTGATGTGCTCCCTGGATTCCAGGTGAAGGGTTAGTGGTGGACCCTGAGATGTCAGGGTCGGGTAGGTGGTTACCCAAGGAAGCAACAGGATGTCATTCTGAAGCTTGTGTGTGAACCTGAGGTGGTGGCTGGGTGATGCCTAGCTGGTGACGAGTCAGGTAGGTCCTGTGGGGCTTGGACCCCAGGACCAGGAGCATGGGGGTGTTCCCCTAGCTCGAGGCAGGAGGTGGACTTCTGCAAGGTAGTACCACCCTGAACACAGGTGGGGCCCATCTTAAGTGAAGGGACCCTGTGTTTCCCAAAGGGGTGGTGCAGGCCTAGCCGGGATCATTAGGGTCCCTGGCTGAGTGTGGTAGTACCACCCTGAACACAGGTGGGGCCCATCTTAAGTGAAGGGACTCTGTGTTTCCCAAAGGGGTGGTGCAGGCCTAGCCGGGATCTTTAGGGTCCCTGGTTGAGTGTGGTAGTACCACCCTGAACACAGGTGGGGCCCATCTTAAGTGAAGGGACCCTGTGTTTCCCAAAGGGGTGGTGCAGGCCTAGCCGGGATCTTTAGGGTCCCTGGCTGAGTGTGGTAGTACTACCCTGAAGGCAGGTGGGGCCTATCTTAAGTGAAGGGACCCTGCTCTTCAGAAGGGGTGGTGCAGGCCATCCAGGGATCATGAGGGTCCCTGGACGGTCTCCCAAGACGCTGCAGGGAGACCGGGGAGAGCTATGAGAGGTGGGCCTGGGTGTAGCTAACTCGGGGCCCACAGGCTCTCTAAGGGTACTCCGGGAGGAGAGAGCGCCTCTCGGAGGGAAGGGTGCATAGGCCCTGTTCTCGCAGCGGAGAACAAGGAAGGGGTCTAGGTTCCCAGGGTAGTTTCCGTGTGGAGCTACTGACTGAATGAGCTGTAGGTTGTCTGACGAGGCACCCTCAGTGTTCCTCCCTGGCACTGCCAGTGTGGTAGTGAGGCCGGTCTGAGGTCCTATGGGGGAGCCAGGCCAGTGGCCGAAGGTGCTTTTCTGTGTGGGGAAAGTACGAATGGCTGTGCTTTCTTTAGGGAAGACAGTCATCCCGAAAGGGTGGTGGCAGCTGAATGACCCCAGCGGCAGGGTGAGGGTCCAGAGAGGTTGCATCTTTGGGGTGCAAGGACCAAAATGAGAGAGGGTACTGGTTGGAACAAACTCCGGAAGGGAGACCAGCTAGTGACCCAGGGGATGGGATGTAAACCTATCCCAGAAGACCGCATCGGTGCTGAGGCACTGTACTCTTGTCCAGAGAAGTGGTAGGCATAGTGTTGCGTGACCAAGGGCAAAGGTGGGCCTAGTTAGGCTGAGTCCATGTAGACCGTGAGTGACCTAGAGGTATCTAACCTAGAGCCCGGAGGGTACTTAGGGTAGTCTGGGATCCCTGTCATGGGTGGAGGTCTCATGGATGGGAGGAGTAGGTGGTCTGAGCGGATAACTGGTGAGTAAGGGGGGTCTGGTCAGAACCCCTTATAACTAGTTATCGCTGACTACGGGAAGAGTACCCATGTAGAGTGGCTATTTCTTCCCTGTAGGAATCAGCTTGGCGCGGTGTGGGTTAGAAGGTGGTTCTGACCATCTGAGCCGCCCGGATTATTCACTTTCTGAACACCTATTTGTTGAGCTTTTACTGTGGGAGAGCCTCATAAGTTGGGACTCACCCACAGTGAACTCATGATGAAAGGGACTGCACGTGTATTTTACCGGTGTCCCCCTGGCGCGAGTATGCCGCTGCGCTGCTGCCAGAGTAAGGGGCACTGGGCTGGTTACATGCAGACACGTGTATACATGCGTGTGCACAAGTGTAAGGGCTGCGCAGGGGAGATTCTTGGCGCGCAGCCCAGGAGCAGCTACAACTTGAATGGTGTGGCAGGACTTATGCAGAACTGGGTGGTGACATGGAATAGGCTTTCTACAATGGGAAGAAACATTTGAGGGAAAGTCAGTGTGCTTTACTGTTTTTATTCCATTATTCTCCTATGGGGATGGGGAGTACATGGGCTAGTGTTACTTTCCTAGGGCCTACAAATTCCA
Organism: Calotriton arnoldi; assembly: GCA_963921515.1. Lineage (NCBI taxonomy): Eukaryota > Metazoa > Chordata > Amphibia > Caudata > Salamandridae > Calotriton > Calotriton arnoldi. The sequence goes on along the minus strand of CAWUFW010000300.1, from coordinate 3,104,283 downwards.
GATACGCACTAAAGTCCACTGTAACTTATGTGAGAGGAAGGATTCTGCAGAGTCCAAAGTCATATTTGTACTGCTTTTGGGTCATCCAGAAATGTCACATTTCTCTGAGTCAGCTCATAACCAGGGCCTGGCTGGGGCTGAGCCTGCCAGACTGAATTAAAGACCTTCCTCCCCAAGCTGTGGCCTCAGAGGCCCAGCCCTGCATGACCAGCATTCCAAGGGCGAAGGCCTCCACTCCAAGAAGAGAAGATGGGTGGAGCTTCGGGTTCATCCATCAGCAGCTGTCACCTGGTGCCAGGCACCAAGCTGCTCGGGAGAGAAGGCAGCAAGGGGGGAAGGGGCTCTCAGAGACCATGTGGCATGAGACCCCTGGACGACGCCATTTTGAACAAACCCAGAGGCCTGGGCAGGAAGGAGGGAGCAGAGGCAGAGAAGTGATGTGTCGCTGTGTGATAGGGCAAACAGAGACTTCCTGCCAGCCCCCTCCCTAATTCTTATAAAGAGTTTGCACAGGAAGAGGAGCTCTCTCTGGGGTGTGGTCTGCTGAGGACGACTGGTGCTGGAGCCTGGCACCATGGGCAGCTGGAAGGAAGAACCTCCAGACTGGCCCAGGACCCTGAATTGCGCCAGGAAGGGAGACCAGGACCAGTGAGCAGAAGCCTGGGCCTCTGCGCAAGGAGAAGAGTGGCCCAGGAGGAGAGCCAGGCGGAAGGCTGGCACAGGGAGCCAGTGAAGACCGCTCCCTGCTGAATTCACCGTCCTGGAGACCAGGAGGGTGAAGGAAAGTGCTCCCAGTGGCTGGGGCTGGCCACCAGGAGCGAGAAGCGGCGAAAATTGTGAAAATCGGCAGCCTGGGGGCCGAGATATGCCCCCCAGAAGGTAGGCGACCTTTAACCTCTCATGGGACCGACGACAAAGCGCGTGAGGCTCCGCCGTCCATCGCAACTATGCCCCCGGGGTGGGTCAGGTCCCGGGGGCTGCCCCAGGAGAAGTAAAGTCAGGGAGCGCCGTCGCACTCCCCGTGAAATTGCCCAGGAAGGGGGCCAGGAGCCCACCCTTCCACCCGGTGATGTTGGGGAAGGGGGAGCGCCGTCGCACCCCCCGTAGAAGTAAAGTCAGGGAGAGCCGTCGTGCTCCCCGTGAACTTGCCCAAGGGGGGCCAGGAGCCCACCCTGGCCCCCGGTGATGTTGGGGAGGGGGAGCACCATCGCGCCCCCCCCTGAAGAAAACAAGTTGGGGAGCGCCGTCACGCTCCCCCCGAAGGTACCCTCATGGGGGCCCAGGATCCGTGAATAATGGCCCCTGGGGGCCCGGGACCCCATCCCCGGTCCCCGCTGAGAAGAGGAGGACGGGGGAGTGCCGCTGCACTCCCCCGAGGCCCCACCGGACTAGCGGGAGACTCCACATCTGCTCGCCGGAGCGGGCAGACCGGAAAGGATATCCCGGCTCCCACGGCCGCACCAGAGGGTGCGGGCCGGGTTGGGAGCCAGCGGGAGCCACCGGGGGTGGGCTCCCCAGGTGGCTCTCCAACGCTGGAGCAAGGAGAAGCGACAAATGGCCAGAGCAGCCAGGGGTGGGCTCCCCGAGCTGTGTTGCTCACCTGGGGGTCCGGGTGGGACCGGGCTCCCACCGAGGCCCAGGGACGCGGAGTGAGGCCGCCGAAGGCAGTGCGGCTCTCCCCGGAGCAGCGGGAGAGCTGCTGCTGTAATATGCACAGGCTGTGCCAGGAGCGCCCCATAATGCCTTGCAGGCCTGGACCGGCCTGCAAGGAAAATCCGATCGTCCTCGGCGTGTGGTGGCCCAAGGAGGACGGGGTCACCACGAGGTGTGTGCAGAGGTGCAGGGGGAGCTGCAGGAGAAACGCAGCCTCCCCTAGCACGAAGAAGAAAAGTCCCTCCCTAAGTCTCTGGGGACTCTGAAGAAAAAAACCCTCAGGGCCTCAGCTAGCATTTAATCACCTCCTGGGCTGGAACTTTTGTTCTACAGCTGGGGGTGTATTGAGAAGTGCATCAAGGCGTGAAGGGCTGAGTTGGGGATGTCTGGAGAAGGGCATTCCCTGGAGGTGAAGAGGTGTAATCGCACCACAAATGCATTTACCTATGTTATTTCTTTCTAGAGGGACTGGAAGTCACATGTGTTATGTGAAGTACCTGTGTAAGGTGATGTCATAAGCAAAGTGGGGTTATGTTGCTAGACATTCCTGCTAGGGGGTCTGACTGTATTTGCGTAATCCTGTGATTTTACCTGTGATGCCTTTTAGAGGCTGTGATTGCAATGCATTATAATGGTTATCCTCTGTGATAAGTACCTCATTTAAAGTGATGCCCAAACATGTATTCTTGCTGCTGCGTTAGGTGAAGAACAACCCAGACTGTTAGCCCCTAAGATGTAGAGGTGTATACTATATGGTCAGTATGACATGTTCAGTCAGGGTTATGTGTCACCAGGGCAGCTGTGCCTAGTTTAAATGCTTGTTGAGATAATGGGGTGGGTCGCCACTGGGATGGTGCCAGTGTGCAGGGCCTCGCTCCAGGTTATGTTCAACCCACTGCATTAGGGGGCAAGATGATGTGCACACATGGGAGTGGTGGTACTAGATCCCACCCCCCCTTTAGGAGGGGTGGAAATGTTATGCAATGTCACAAAGTAATTCCAACAGCTTATGTATATTTGTAAATTGTTGCATAGTATTACGTAGTGTGTGTGTGAATAAATGTACTCTTACTTTTATAAAGCAAAGTACAGACTGGACAATCAATTATTGAGTGTTATTTCTGCGCACCTGTAATGGCGATTACTAGCCCACACCACCTCCCTTGAGTAAGCCTTAGACTGCTCTGCAACGAAAATGAGTAAGTTACACAAAATGAGTAAGTTACTCATTTTGGTATTCACAGAAGGCACTTACTCATTGATGAGTAAGTGCCTTCTGTGAATGCCAAAATGAGTAAGTTACACAAAATGAGTAAGTTACACAAAATGAGTAAGTTACTCAAAATGAGTAAGTAAGTGCCTTCTGTGAATACCAAAATGAGTAAGTGCCTTCTGTGAATACCAAAATGGTAGTAAGTTTAGGATTTTGTCTTAAGTTAGTTCTGTGAATCGGGCCCAGTGTTGCCAGAATATCCACAAAAAAATGTCGCTATGACAAGTATATCTAGGTAAGTGTGGATATACAATTCAAAACTATACATCTATACATGTTATCACTGAGATACATAGATGTGGAGTTAAGTATAGCAAACCTAAAATCACCTAGATACACTTACCTTCACGATATTTTTTGAAATTGATATCCTGGGTATGAAGCTTTTTGTAGCGCGATGTTTTAAACGCAGTATCCTGTAGTATACTCCTATAGCACATCTTTCATGAACAATACCTAAATTGGAGTGAATGTGATTGGCATCACAGATTAAGTTGCAGGATAACTATTAAAGACAATAAAGAGATCAAGTATCCTAAAACTCAAAGAAATCTCAGATTTTTTTTAACATTCTGTCTTTTGCTAATTTTGATGAAAATTGTGAGAAAGTGGATTATTGGTTGGGGCGTTGGGGTAATTGTGAGACCCCCACTAAGTAATAATGTCACTTCTCTGTATCAGCTCCTTTGCTCAGTCCTGGGTAGCAGTCAGACTTAATTCAAAGGAAAACAAGGGTAAAGAATTTATTAGTGTATAACAGTCAATAAGTAAGAAACATAACGCTATTAAAATCCCACTCCAATTTAAAAAAGTGGTATATATGTTTATCATTAAATAGACACAAAAACAACAATAATCTGAGGAAGGGGATCAAAGTCATGATTTTTGCAAGGTTTTTTTATAAATCATTGCTTTTCTCTCCAAAAAGATCTTAGAATTTTGTAAATCACTGTTTTTCACTCTTAGCAGTAGTCTATAAGACCCAAACGTGAGGGTCCGTGGAAAAGTCAAAGTTCGGGTCGACTGCGATAGCTCTTAAAAACTTCTCTGGTTCTTTTGCTTGTCGACGGTGAGATTGACAGGGTCGTTTGTAGCTTGAGGCCAGCGTTGGGCTCATCGTTGGCGTCCTGGCATAGTCCAGTGGTGTGGTAAAGTCTTGGTTCTCGATGGCATTCAAGGCTACAGATGAACCAGCAAGTACTGGTAGTCTATGAGCATCAGACTGTGCTGGGTACTTTGCTGGTGCAGGCCTCTTGACCTTTTATGTCTCTGAAGCTCAACAGAAGGCTAGTCAACTATCCGCTAGAGTCCTCTCACTGGTCCTTGATATGAGTGGGGAGCAGGTCCAGCCCTTTGGGGCTCTCACCAGAAAGTCAATGGCAGGTGCAGACCTTCTCTTTTCTGAAGTCCTGTCTTGGTTCAGCAGGTGCAGTCTTTCTTTGTGCACACTTTCTTTCTAAGGCCCATATGTTCAGCAGTCCTTTTACTGTTCATTCTGAGGCCAGTAGTGTTCTGAGGGTGGAAGCAAAGGTTGCCACTTTTATGCCAATTTTGAGTGTGTGGGTGGGGAGGACAATGGGGCTACAGTTCCCATGGGGCAACCCTACCCACTCTTAAATCTTTTCCTATCGGGTTTGTACTAAAAAATCTCTCAGTGCATTTTTTGGCCAAAATACAAAATTTTGGGACCCTTCCTCCCTGGGTAAGATCTATGCTGAGGTGTGTCCAGTGCAATTAGACACTCATCCTGGTAAAACGGTTCTGAAGTGGGTTTCTCTCTCTGGAGGAGATGGCAGTCTGTCTACCTATGCAAAGGAGGGGGCAAGCTGAGGTGTGCTCTGCATTTGCCTCTCAGAGGCAGTAGCCCATTTGAAGCTGTGACATCTGTGGCCACCGCTTTCTAGCCGTCCTGTCAGGAGGACGTCACACCTCTTCCCATTAGCAGACCTTTTGTTCTCCTTTCCTGCAAGCCATTCACACCTCTGGCAGGAGGGCAGCAGGCCTGTCTCGGGTGACAGCCGCAATAGTGAATAGTGAATGAGAACTCTGGGGTAAGAAAGCGGCAAGTTTCTAAAGTGACCTTTACATTATAAGTTACTTTAAATCTGACTACAGCATTAAGTCAGGTTTAATGTACCAATTAATTTGATACATTGGAGTACTATATTTGGTCGTCCTAAATGGAAATTAGCACTTGGCGGTTAGGCAATTGAGAATCCATGTTAGCCAAAGGGACTACCAGCCTTGCTGCAGTAAGTTAACCATGTCAATCAGAAATTAGCCAAATGCATATATACATTTTAAGGGTCGGAGCACATGCCCTTGGGCCTGGTCAGCAGGGCCCAGTGCACTTTAAAGTTAAAAAAAACATAATCTAGCAAAAAGTGGGGGCAAAAAGTGGAGTGATTCTGCAAAAAGGGACATTTCCTTACAAAAATGTAATCTGGTTTTAGCTGCATTACAAAAATCTCATGATATTAAAATGACATAAACTTTTTTTAATTAAGGTTTTCAGCTTATAAACAGATACAAAACAATATGCCATTGGTTACCCCATGTAGTAGGGACATGTCACATTGGTGGTACAGTAATAATAATGCTATTACCATCATATCCACCCAGTCACCACACTACATTGCCTCCTTTTTCACACTATATTTCACATCACGTCTGGTGTTGACATTAGAAAGTTTGTCAGTGGACCCAAAATGTTCCTTGGGCACGACGTAAGTGGCAGTAGCTCAGCAAATACTTCTAATTGTTCCTTGCAGTAAGGCATATCTAGTATCCACTGTTTGAGATTAGGCACTGATCTCTTGCCCAAGTGTATGGCCACTCTATGGGGGATATTCACAAGAACGGGCGATAATTATCGCCAACCTAGGCTAACGCAATTTAACACAACGCCGTACATCGCGGGAAACTAACGCCGCGTCAACGGCGTATTCTCAACACGCCGGCAACAGGCGATAGTGCCCCGATAACGCGTCAAATGTCCGCGATAAAATGACCGTGACGCCGATAAAAAAGGAAACCCGAATGTGAAAAAAGTGGCGATGGGCCCAACAGCCATAAAAACATCAGCGATAAGCAGCGCCAGGCCTGCAATTCCCACGTCAGGCGGGAAAAATCACCATAAAAGCTGCACAAAAAAAAAGAGAAATCAAAACCCAAACCCAAACAACTGAGAAGCACCATGGAGGACGCTGGAGCTACTACAGAGCCCAACCAGAACCCCACAAACCCCCCGGAGGACCAGCCAGGGACCTCGGGAAGGAGAAGGGCAAGGAGAAGAAGAAGAGGAACCCGCGATTCAGTCCGCAGGAAAACAAGATCCTGATTTCGGAGGTGATAGAACACCACCAACAACTGTTCATCACCTCCACTGTGTCATTGGCAACTAAAAATGCAATATGGCAGTCCATCTTGGCCAAGCTGAATGCAGTCGGAGTGAAGAGAAGGGAAGTGGACGACTGCAAGAAGTGCTGGAATGATGTGAAGTGCAAAACCAAGCAGAAACTCGCCAACAACCGGAAAGCAGCAATGCAGACTCGAGGTGGGAGTCCAGCGCCACAGCAGGAGCTGGATGAGATGGAGGAAATGGTGTCCACAGTCATCAGTGGGGAGACGGTGGCAGGAGTTGGGGCACCGGACACTGCACAACATGACCTGACCCAACAGCAACAGGGTGAGTAACGACCAGGGACTGGGGGGACGGGGAGAGATGGGCACAACGGCACACATGCACAATTAAGTATAGCACAGTGCACATCCACAATGACCATGGATCATGTCCAAGATCTCCCTGGCATACTGCAGCACACATAGAAACAGCAAGTAGGCCCCCGTCGACAATGTGCCCAGAGGGGGCCCTCCCCACACATCACCAATCTCACAACAAACCCATGCATGTGAAAACCCATGCACATGCACAAGGCTGGCCCTCCACGGGGCAACAATGTAAAGTGGGGTATGCATGGCCATGTACTGGTCCAGCTTTAACACTCCACCGAATGTGACCAAAGCATTCTAATTCACACAGATGTGTCATGTCTATTAGCAAGCAAGTATGAAATCATGGATGAATGCAGGGGCAGTGATACCAGAAAAAGGTACTCCCTGGGAACTGATATCAATGCTCATGTCTGACCGTGACCCAGACAGGCAGTGAAAAGACTGGGAATGTATGAACCACCTGTGGGCCCAATGCTCCTAAACAACAATATCGCAATTTCCCAACTAAGCCCCACGTCAATGTAGGAAATAGGGCTGGGTGTTAAAATGCCTAAGTCCAAGTTATGTGGATGCCACAGCTCGGAGCAATGATTTGTTTGAGAGTGCAGCGGTTGGACTCCTGGGATGGTCTGTGCATAAGTGTGAAGGTCATTCCATGCAAGAGAACTGCGAGCAAGGACCTCTGTGTGTGGGGTGTGTATGCGTTGGTCCCTGGTTAGCGCTGTGCGTAGTGTGGGAGTCGTCATCAGCTGCTATGGTATCTCTCAGGGGGAGCCGGGCGCATGCAACTCCAAGGTCGGAGGTGCAGATGTGCTACCGCCTCCAGTATAGACAAAGGATCTCTCCTCCCTAATGTTAGTTTGCCATCTGCTAGCATTCTGGAAGAGTGATGTGGTTTGAGGGGGGGGGGGGGTCACTGCTTCACCTTCCGGCACGGTATCCCTGCTGCCTATGACCCCAAATGACACCCGCTATTTCATATTTGACCCCAAATGACACCCGCAAATTCACACCTGACCCCGAATGACACCCTGTTGTCTGATTTGGAACACCAATGACAGCCTACATGTCATGTATGTGTACACATGTGATACGCTGATGAGTGGGAATACGTACTACATCTGACACCCTGAAATGGCATTCCGAATACGTGACACCTTGAACAGCCTCTCTGTACAGAGGCGACATACCCACCATCTATTTGCATATGTGAGATTGTTAGCACTCAATGTTGCACTTACACTTGTCGGAGTGATGTGCAAATGCAGAGGACTGACATGCACACAGGGAATGTGTGTTGCAATGAATTTATCTGCACATGCTGGTCATGTGGTCATACTGTACTGCACCATGATTGCTAAGGACTGTCACAATGTGACGTGCCCATGCAAAGAAATTGTCAATGATTGTGTTCCTTCGGGCCATTCCTGCTGCAGCTGCAGTGGGGTGTGGGCCACCTGCCTCATCTCCCTCATCATCGTCCGGTGCATCTGGCACTTGGATCCATGGGGCATTGCTGCGTACACATATGTTGTGCAATACACAACATGCAATGATCAACTTGCACACTATTCCTGGGCTGTACAGGAGTCTACTACCTGTGACATCCAGACACCTGAAACGTGACTTAGACACGCCAAATGTGCGCTCAACAATGCCCCTGGTGCATTTGTGGGCCACATTGTACTGCCTCTGGGCCGGGGTGTTCGGGGCTCAGAGGGGTGTCATCATCCACGGACAGACCACCTGTGAGAGGTAAGTGAGACCAGTGTAAACTGGTGGTCCTGCATGCTGTGTTGGCAGACTCACAAGTTTTGTGGTGTGTGATTTGTGTGACTTTGGGATTCATGTTTGCCATGTATTGCTTCAGGCAAATGTGCGGGGACAATGTGTGTTACGTAGCCTCACAGCTGCTCCTCCCCCCCCCCGGGCCTATTCACCTGTGAGCGCTGCGCGCTTGCATCACTTGCACTGCTACGGCACACCTTTGTCATGCCTGTCTGCGCATGTCCGCAAGCCTGACAACAACACTGCAATGTTGGCCGTTGAAGGTGGGCGGCCACATGTGTGTAAGCCTTGGTAAGGATAGGGCGGACACAGATGTGGAGTCCAGGCCTGGTTGAACTCGCGCTGCGATTCGGCCTAGGCCTCTGGCTCATGCTGCGGCAATGAAGATACACACACAACAGTTGGCATGTATGAGCCAAGACCCCGAGCGCTCCTCCATTTTCCATTCGTGCGAGCCCGCACTCCGGGTGCATGCTACTGTCATGTCATGTCATGTCATGTGGGTAACACGATCAAGCATGAAACGCTTTGGGTACGAGTGCCGGCTCTCATAGAGGGCTTGCCACTTACACATGTAACACGTACTCTTGGCCATCAGCGCGTGGGACCCCACGCTGTAGGCAACACTCTGGCTGACGAGGCAGCCAGAAATGCAGTAGCCACTTGTTCATTAGCAGCAGTCACAAGGTCTGTGACAAAAGTCGATACCGACACACTGGCAGCCGTGGCGGCTACCAGAGACGGGACGTAATACCCACAGGGCTTTCCGTCCAGATATGAATACCAATTGTCCCCGGAACAAGTTCCGACAGTAACAATTCCTTCCGTTGGGGATCCGCTGATTCCCATCGAGGACCTCAGACATGCGCTGATCACAGCTGCACATGAGGGCAAGGCTTCGGCGCATGCCGGTGTATCGGCAACGGTGTACCTCTTGCAGCAACGTCCTGTTTCCACCCCCGCATGGCATTGCTGATAGCTCTCTGTGGCCTTCTGTTCCCACTATGAAAGCAAGCTTCAACAAATTAAGGAGGCTCGAAGCACTGTTATTCCAACATGAGGTTGCCTTGACCTCGGGCCGTGAAACAATCGAGCTGCAGGTGGCTCAGACATCAAGTGAAATACAACCCCAATTAAATAGCAATCGCCTCCCACATTTTGGGGAGTTGATACACCAATTATACAATGTATCTGACACAGGAGGCCTTGCACCTTTTTTTAAAATTGTTGGGCTCAGGTCTTGTGTCCTCATTTCAAAGGATATTTGGTCTGATTCCGGCTTTTATTCATTCCATTCTTTTCCAGCGCTATTGGCTGGGTTGCCGTTGATCCTGTTGCTCGCTGGTGCTGTCCTGGTACTTGTATTACTACTTCGTAATGGATGCCCTTCATGTGGAACTCGATCATCCAGTCCAGCTGGAGCTGTACCGTAGCCGATTGTAGGAATTCCTTGGTTGCCTGCCTATGGCCGTTGTGGGTGCTGCCTACAATGTGACTTACAGATACGCATACTTTACATGCTTACATCCAGTTTTTTGGTGCCACTTCTGTCCTTTCTCCTGGGCTTTGGATTTGTGCCTCTCAAACACCATACGGCCTTGCCCTGATTACGACCGGTTGCTGTGGCCCCTATTGCGTCATGATCAATCATGTGCAACTGGTACCCGCATGCTGCTGGCGGCCGTGAATGGAGTGCTGGCAGAATGGGACATCTGTGAAGGGGTGTCGCGCCTGCTGCACCACAGCTACATTGAGTACGATACAGGTTGCCCAACCATGCTTTTTGAAGCTATGGATTATGATGAGCATGTATGCTCCTTCGAGTTGTTGAATTGGGTGTTGTCCCTCCTTGTCTATGAGGAGGGGGACCGTCTTTTGGAACACCTTGCCTTCCAAAGTTCAACGGATCTCATATGATCCCGATGATTAATGTTCGACAAGACATTTTTATTTTCTTCTTCTTCTCGTATTTTACCACTAATCAACCTCATTCTGGTTCTGATTCTATTGAACTTTGCCCCTGCTATGCTCAGTGCTTTGACTCTGCTTGCGACTTGGACTTTGCTTTTTCTATTCTTCTGCAACCTGGCCAGGGGAAGGGTCTCATGTGGCTTTCAGGGACCCCGTTGGCATCTTTAGGTAGAATGGGTCCGGAGGCCATGATGCTGCTTTAGCACATGACACTACAGGCCTCTTCTAATGCAAGAATGTATTCGCTGGCCACATGCGAGCCGCTCGCTGCGCTGGTTCCCTGCTTGTTCCTGGAGTTTAGTCTGTACATCGTGAGCAAGGTCAAACAACACCATCCCCTGTGATTTTGATCTGGTCAGGCCCTGGCACGTTGACAAAACATACCCTGCAGCTGCTGTTTGTGGGACATGCACCTTTTTAGGTCTCGCCGAGGGACGCAGCGCATGCGCTGCTCACCTTGGCGAGACTTATTGTCGTCGGTTTGGTGAGCGAAGGGGGACAGGACATGTTCACACGCGTGTGCAGAGGACAGGAGTTGTGCACGCGTGCGCAATGTTAATAGCTGATAGCGGTGGCTACTACTCAGGGCTCGTGAGCAGCGCCCCGCCCATCGCGGCTTGGCTGTTGCAGTCGTGAGGAGAGACTGCCTGTTGGCTCGAGCCGTGCAGCTGACGTGACGTGCTGGCTCGTCACTGCAGAGCAACACGTGTATTTGTTGTGAGCACGCCGACTCCGTCCCTCAGACCTCCACTACAACCAAACTGTCATCTATTGCGCAGCTCGCGCATTCAGCTGCTTCTGGTGCCCTGGCCTGTCACTGTTCAGGTTTCACCGCTTGTGCAGCGAGCTCCCCTCCCAGTAATCGGCAGGCTTGGGTGTGTGTGCGACAGCTGATCGCTGCCCCTCCCCCTGTCACTGTACAAACGCGCCCACGTCCTCCCATCAGCTGGGCTGGCAGTGCCCGCACAGAAACGCCCTGTCCGCGGGCTCGGCAGTGTTCCCAGCCCCGGCTCACTCTAATTTTTGGGGTGGGACTGTGCCTGTAACCACCTGCCTTCCTTGCCCAAGCTGACGAGGCAAAGAGCCTATATTTATGCCAGGGAATCCTAGCGGCCCTCGGTTCCCTATGAGAAGATGAGGCTTCGACGTCTGAGTCCATAACTCTGGGACTGGGAAAGATACCACCTGGACGTGCACGTCGGAGAGCACCTGGCCCTTGAGGCCGTGTCTGTTACACCTTCAGGCTGGAGTGTTAACCGCCTGGTACTGTCAAGCTTTGAGTGCCAGTCCTTGGTATTTTTAAGACCTGTCTGCAGGACTTGACTCGAGGGAGTACAGGCTTTTCCCAGTGAGACTCTGGAACACTTTAGGAGCCGCGCCCCCTTTCCTGTATAGGAATGTGATATTCGTGTTTTTTTTGTAGATCAGGCGTGCAGAACTCACATTTGAAGGTGCTCTCATATATGATAAGGGATAGGTCTCGCATTTGCTAGAGTTTCAGCTATTGCATTGCCAATAGCTTAAACTCTCGTTAATGCGAGACCTATTGCATTGCAAATGCTTGTTCTTGATGTTAGGAGAATGCATGTTACACGCAGACACACTTGAGGAGTGACTTTTCAAGAATCAGGAGCTGTATGGAGCTGTGATGTAGAGACACGATCTATGTCTTAGGGGTATGGGGTCTGCTATACAGACACAGGGTTCTGCTATGTTGTCATCTTGGTTTTCCCGTCCATGGGGAGGGAGTGTAGGTTTGATAGTCCTGTCTCCAGGATCAATGTACAATGATTTCTCCTATTATTTGGTATGGACTTGCTACAATGCTGACAATGTTTGTATTCTGCATTCTAATTTTAGTAGTGGCTCGTATGCTGCATTTCAGAGCACGTTAGTTGATATAAACATTTTGGACTGACTCAGTGGCTCTGTCAATCTCTTGTTGTGAATGAGTACGAGAGTCTGAGCGATGGAGAATGACCTGTTACCACGATCCCTGAATGATTAGGGGAGTGTTGTGTTCTGGGTTGTCTAAACGCCAGTCTGTCAATCTGTGTATAGGAGGGCAGGTGGGACACCATAGCTAGCCGGTCGTGGGCTGTAGGAGGTGTAGCCCCTATATACCGTAGTCCCGCATTGCTGTGCATAGTTCTGTGTATGTGCAGACTCCCTACGACACTACATTGCAACATTGTCGATTGAGGGCGGGGGGTGCCGACTCCACAACAGAGACACACGCCATAGTTACTTTGGTGGCCATCCTGGAAGTGGACCATGCCCAGGGCCCCGGGCTGTTAGTTCACACTCCTGCGCTGGACTGGCGTACGCTGGACCAGCCCACTACGCTTACGCTTACAGGGGTGGCGACATGGCTACATGTCCAGGGTCTTCCCCACTGCCTGAGGTGACATGGTTGCGTCCACTGTCCACGTCACTACAGCCACCAGCAGTATATGTCCACATGGACATGTCTGTGCTCTGCATACTCAAGACTGTCCGGCACATCACTTGGCATTGTGTACATTCTCATTCATGGGTCCATAGCCTCCTTCTCACATTCTTGGTTCCCACCTCTCCCCACCTTCTGCAGTCGTGTGGCAGAGGGGCTATACCTTTGTGGATGGTTTGTCTACATGTCTGGCCCCTGTTGCCACAGTTGCTTGTGTTGTCGTTTCTGGTAGGTGGGCATGTTTGTTGGCATGTTGTATGTGATTTTGCAACGTGTGCATTCCCACAGTTGTGAGTTGTATGATTGTGGAGTTGAGGTGTGTCGTGTGTTCCGTTGGTGCTTGCCAACGAGCAGTGCATTTCCATGGGTGCCATCCTGGAAGCGCTGGTTGGTGATGGACTGTCGGAGGATGTGGGAGTCATGCACACTGCCTGGAAAGTTGGCGACGGCATTGGTGAACAGTCCTGGGTGGTCCACTTTTGCCTGCACATTGATGGAATGCGTGTGCTTTCTGTAGCGTTAATTGTGTGCAGTGTCGGCAGGGGGCACGAGTGGGACATGTGTGCAGTGAATTGCCCCCAACAGGTGGGGGAAGCCAGCTATGGCGTAGATGCCTTGCTTGGTCTCCAGCTGTTCCTGCGCAGTGTGGGGGTAGTGAAGGTGCTGGGGTAACAAGCAGATGATGGCATCCAAGACAGGTGTGAGGAACTTTGATGGGCTGGCTGTGCGACTCCTCCGACTCTGGCAGTTGTTGTTTGAGAGGTACCAGAGGCCAACAAGTGCAGCACAGCCAGCAGCTCTGTCTGCGGAGGGATGTTGGTTGTCCGCTGTGTTGGTGCCGTCAGCCTGTGGGCAATGTGGGTCAGGATGCGTTGGATGGTTGTCCTTTTGAGCCTGTAGTGGGCAATGACATCCTCTGGCGTTGAGTCTCTGGGGCTGGTGCATTTTCGGAAGGTCCGCTGTCTTGTTCTGCGCTGCCTCGGTGGCAGTCCGGGGGGGTGGTGGTCCTGGGGGTGGGGTGGTCCTGGGGGTGGTGGCGGTGGGTGTTGTGGCCCTCTTGGGTCTCCAGGCTGCATGATTGGTAGCTCCATGGCATTCTTTTGGTCTTCAGATGTGGCTCTGGGCTGGGCTCCCTTTGTGCTGCAGGTTTTCATCCTACTTAGGACCAGGTGAAAGCAGGTCTTAATTCCCTGCTGCTAACGTGCCTTATCGCCTGTTTTTGGACCGCATCGCTGATCTGGCTGGTCATTTGGAATATCGCAAAGTGGTGTTATCGTGGGTTTTTGCACGGGAACGCCTACTCTGCATATGATTAGCGTTAGTTGTCGCTGTCAGCCTTGGCGATGTTTTTGGCGGCAGCTATCGCAGAGAAACTGACGATGTGGGCTGTTAGCGCAGGCTTGTGAATGGGGCGATGGGTCTATTGCCACTTTCGTGGCGGTAAAGTGCCGCTAAATCTGCGATGAGTCCTTGGGAATATGCCCCTATGTTTTGCCAATAGCTGTGCCTCCGCTATAAATTTATGATTCGTTGGTCGTAGCTGTTTAACTAAGCCAAGTAAACATATCTGGGGGGTGCAGTCTTCATGTTCTAGTACCACGGCTGACAGGTCTGTTGCCACCTGTATCCAGAACTGCTGAACTTGGGAGCACAGCCAGGCCAAATGCAGGAAGTCAGCTTCTAGTGCCCCACATCTCGAACAGTTCATGTCTCCCCGCAGCCCGTATAAGTGGATGATATGCAAAGTGCAATTGGGTGTAAGCATTCCGGTCAGCGTGCAGCAGGATCCCCAGTCCTCCGGTGTCAAGTGTACGTCTAGGACAGCATTCCATCTGTCCAATACCGGGTTTTGAGCTGACTGTCTATCCCTTTGAGATAGATGATACAATCTCTTAATGAGCTTTCTGCATGTGGGGCTAGTTTGCAAAATTTCCAGCGCTTCTAGTGTGAGGGGTTCTGCCGGGAAAGAGGGACATAGCTCCCTTATAGCTGCCTTCAGCTGATAGCATGGGAATGTCAGCAGCGGTGTCTGGTGTTGCTTGCATTAGACGTCTGCCAAAGAAATAACTTGTTCTGCTGTGACACATCCGCGAAGGTCTGTAGCCCTGCTTTTTCAAACATAGCAAGCGCACCTACTTCATGGGTGACTGATATGGCCAGGTGGAAAAACAGGGAGAGTGCTGGAGCTTCTTCGCTCATGTGCCTAATAGTCTCCATGCATTTGTGATGTAGTTAATAGTATTCATTTCCACTCTAGGCACGTCTGTGCGGCAAGATGGCATTGAGTGGAATGCGGTGTGCGTCATCAGCCTCTACTGACAAGTGTGGTATGTACGCCAATAATGTGCAAATTGCACCTGGGCACACAGGTAATAGAGATATAAGTCTGGTGCACTGAAACCTTCTTGTGCATATGAGTGTCAGTATGTCCCAACTGATCCTGGACTGTTTTCCTGCCCAAGATAATGTGATCATGTACGACTGGAAAGTTTTGAAGAAGTGTTGCGGCAGCACTAAGGGAATGTTTAGAAAAAGGTATAGGAATCTGGGGAGCACTATCATCTTCATGATTGCCACTCTGTCTGCCAGAGAGAACAGCACCGGGACCATCTGGTCACCTGCTCCTCAAGCTTCATCACTGCCCTCCCATAGTTCTCACAGGTAACCAGGTCTGGGTCTCTGTGGATCCAAACCCCTAAATATTTAACGGAGTCTGTACTTCATTCCAGGAGAAAGTCCAGGGGGTGTAGTTGCATGCTAGGGGTCAAGGGAAATACAACTGATTTTGCCCAGTTGATACTGAGGCCAGAGTACCACTCAAAACGAGTATATTCTCGGAGTATAGGTGCTAAGTGTAGTGTGGGGTTCCGGACGACCAATACCATATCTTCTGTATGGAGGGAGACACTGATGGGACGCAGCAAAAGTCCAGCACAGAATCTGCGTGCCTCTGACACTGTACACAAGCTAGGGGTTTAGGAGCAAGTGTGAACAAAATTTAGGACATGGGGCATCTCTGTCGAGTGCCCCAGTGCACCGGTAGCAGCTCCAATGTGTGTCCATTGACATGTACCTTGCCATTGGGTCGGTGTGCAGCAGGCGCACCCATTTGAGAAAAGCCTTGGGCATCTCCAGAAGACTGGGTACTGTGAACATATGCGTCCACTCGATGAAATCAAAGGCTTTAGCGGCGTCCAATAGTACCACTGCTGCTGCCATGGATGGGTCAATCTGGTGTAGCAGCGTGAATAGCATTCGCAAATTGTGTGTTGTGGAGCGGGTAGGTATAAAGCCAGATTGGTCCAGCAGGACCAAATTCATCATCAGTGGTTGGAGCCTAGTGGCCAGTATGTTTGCTAGTATTTTGGCATCAGTGTTTATCAGCGATTGCAGTCGGTCGAACTCGCAGTACTCTGGTTGCTTGTTGGGCTTTAATAACCTGATAATGTGGGCTTTGCAGAGAGAGGGGAGAAGTTCTTGCATAGTACATGCCTCTTCATATATTGCATGAAGGTGCGGTACCAGCAGGCTGGCATATTCTTTATAAAATTTGCACGTCAGGCCGCCTTGGCCTGGTGCCTTGCCATTGGGAAGTGAGTGTATAGCCTCCTGATCTGTGACAGGCTGTACAAGATATTCTCGCCGCCGACCTAGGGACAGCCATGCCAGAGCCACATCATCCAGGTGCTCATCGATCTCTGCCATTGTGGCAGAGCCTCTGATGGTGTAGAGACTTGTGTAGAAGTCTGAGAAAGCAGATAAATTTGCTGGTATTCTATATCTGTCCTCCCTCACAAAGCCAGAGGTTTTGATAATGCGGCTAGGTGCCCAGGTGGACTTCAGTCTAGTGGTCAGGCTACATCCTGGGCAGCCTCCTTCGCAATATGTCCTCGCCACATGGCACCTAGAGAGGTGTCGCACCTCACTCTCAGCCATATTGCTGTAGTTTGTGATTTGTTCTCTAAATGTAGCAAGAGTACTGGGCTGGGGCACAGTTTCATAGTCACGCTACAGTGTCCGCAGTTTGTTTTCTATCTTATGCAATTGTGTACGGATGTCTCGCAAGACTCCAGCTCATGTACTTATGCAAATCCCCCTGATTGTGACCTTGAATGCTTCCCAGAGTGTGTCTGCCCCTTCCACAGAGCCAAAGTTAAAAAAAATATTCTGTGATGGCTGATTGCAAGCCCTCCTTGTACACTTGGTCCAGCATCTCTGACATCTTAAACTTCCACGCAAATTGTGTGGGGATATGCATGGGTATCGACACTGCCAGCTTAACCGGCGCATGGTCCGACAAAGTTTTGCCACGATGTTGTACATCTTATATCCAGGTGTTCACCTCCTGGATCGCCAGCCAGTAATCCAGGCGGGACCACAAGGCGTGCACTGAGGAGGCAAACATGCCCTCCCGCTTTTCAGGGTTATGTAATCTCCATATGTCTACTAGACCATACTGCTCCCAGGATCCTGGTGGATTGTTTTACATGCCAATACCCTCATGCTGATCTATCCCACAATGGATCCAGGTATGTATTTAGGTCACCGCCCCATATGATGGCAGTAGGACACAGGGAGTGCAATCTGTTCCATAGTTGTGTGTAACAGTCGGGGTCGTCAGTGTTGGGCCCATAAGTGTTCACTAGAGTCACTAATGTGCCACACAGGTTTTCCCGTATTATTGCGTATCTGCCTTGGTCAGCAGTCTCAGTGTGAATGACAGTGAAAGACACCCCTTTTTTAATTGGCATTAACACACCCCTAAAGTATGAGGAGTAGGAAGAGGCCAGCTGGACCGCCACCCAGCTGGCGTCCACAGTGTTCTGTGTATGTTGTGTCAAGTGTGTCTCTTGGAGGAGGGTGATTTGAATGTGGAGGGTAATACCTGACGTGTTTTACAGGGGTTGTTGAGCCCTCTTACATTCCAAGTTAGAAGGGATATACGTCCGGGAGGTTGGGCCATTCTAGCATGGTATAGGTATGAGTCGTGCTGTACGGCATGTTATGCAACAAGTGGTAGTGCACATATTGATGGTCAAAAACTGGTGCATCTGTGGCAACGAAGACAAAAAGCATCAACCCCATCCCTTCTCACTTCAGCATCCCAATTATGCCAAAGACTGCCTCAAAACCTGAAGGGAAAAAGCATGAAACTGTAACTAAAAAACAACAATCTCCAGCATCTGCTTGCGTGATACAGTGTGAAATCATGTGTGGTGTACCCTCGTGGGGGCAGCCAGATTCCCAGTACTCTCCCGGTAGACTGGGTGGCCGGGAGACACATGATGTACTGGCTATTGCATTGTCTACATTGTTGGATCATGGAACCAGGCAGCATGAGGGGGAAAAAAAGTTTGGGGTACGCAGTCAGAGGCCAAGTTGGTAGCAGGCCAAGCAAGAGACATTACAGATTATCTCGGTAGGGCAGGTGGGGCCACAGTCAGTTTTTCCACATCCACCCACTCCACCTTAGCTTCTAGGCTACGTTTTGGGGAATTTCATGTCGCAGTTTTTCTTTGTTATCCTTGGAACAAGCATTCACATGGAACTCATTCGAAGAAAAGTTTTTGTTTCACAGATCTTTCTGTGCAGAATAAATCTTAATAACAACATGTGTGATTCAATTAACAGTAATCTTGAATAAGGAATTATTAAACAAATTACAGCACAGCCAGTATTTATGAACAACTGCGGTTCAGCCGAACCGAGTTTTATTAAATGAAAATTATTTAGAAGACAAGTTGTAGGTATTACTCAAAGGAGAAAGTAAAGAGTGAGTACACCCCAGGTGAAAAGACAAACCAAAACCAAAATCAAAGAAGGGACAGTGAAGTACAATGTGAACATACACGATATAGTAGTTGCTTTATATCAAAAGACAGCAGTTTTATATTCAGTAAACTTAAAGACACAGGGAATCAATTATGAAAACCAGTCTGTCTTTGTACATGTGTTGACGGCGTTTCGACCCTTGAAAGAATAAAAGGTTCTCATCAGGACTAAAATTACTTGGGGTTGGCTAAGATAATGGAAAACCGATCCGCAAGGTAGGGACCACTAAGGAGTAGCAACAATAATTGTTCTTGGTCGATGAATGAGTATCTGATATAGGCTTATAAGGGGCAGCAATCCCCTTCTCAATCCTTTAGCAGAGTAAGGAGCATCTACAATAGGCTCTCTTCAAAAGACACAAGGTCTTGTGTGGTTAGATTGGGATAGTGATTCGGATGGGCTATCAGCAAGACCGCAAAAACCTTATAGGGCAATTTTACGCTCCTAATAAGACCGCCATGTGGTTCTGTATGAGGCTGCTCTCCCTGTATGTCAATCTATGCTGATAGTTCATCCAAATTATTGTTGCTACTCCTTAGTGGTCCCTACCTTGTGGATTGGTTTTCCATTATCTCACCCAACTCCAATTCATTGAGGGTTATGGCAATCGCATGCTCTCACCTGTTGTTTTAGTAGGGCAGCTTCCTCCTCAGGTCTCACGCTGGAGTTAACGCCGCAAGCCATGTCCCCATGTAGCGCCGCTCACAAGGGATGCCAAGGCCTTTCAGCAGCCCGCAGTCAGATTCGATTCGCTCAGGATGTCTTTCAGCCCTTGGCCTTCCGTATCAGCACTCCGTGCCTCGACCGCATGCAGGCCTCAAAGGGCAGGATCTTCTCAGCTGCCACAGCCTGTGTGGCCAAAAGGCTGGTCATGCTAGCTGGTCGCCTCACAGCCACACCGCTCATGGCCAGTGTCAGCCCAGCGACGCTGCTCCTGATCACTCTGCTCGGTTTGCAGCTGGAAGCCCTCTCAGCATACTCCGAAGTCCCAGGTCGTGCCCAACAGGATCTGCTGTAGCGGTGTTATTTACCTCATCTATTTTAGAGCTGCAGTTTCAGTGTAGTCAGGCAGGCGCAGTAGTGCTCCGCACAGCCGCCATTTTGGGCTCAGTGGTGTTTCATGGAGTTCATTGAGTGCAAGCCATATGGCATCTGTCTGTCAATTTCTGCTGAAAATTTTATAGCCCGCAGCCTGGGCTGATCTTGTGTGTGTCTAGGTCTTCTTTTGCAGGCAGGATAGAGGCCGGGTGGCAGGAAAAATGATGGATGAAGACTCACGGCTGGCGAAACCGCACTAAAGGGCCACCATCTTGCCATGGGCTCTCTAGCGCCCCCCTGACCCATAAATGTTAACCTTGAAATTAACCCCATGTTATCTGATTAATAAAAATAGCATAATTTAACATAGAATTACTCTTTGAATTCGTTTTTCAAAATAGACAAAAGCTCTACCCCAGCATGATTTCTCCAAAATTAATTTTTAAAACAGGCCTGCCTAGAAAAATTTATTATTATATGCAAGAAAAGTACCACACAAAAACAGTTAGCATTCTAGTGGCTGTGGAAAATGAAGGTGTTTTTACATTGTGAGTTCATGTGTACCAAATTAAAGGAGTAAAGTATGAAATTGCACAGCACAGACCATGCACAGTGTTTAATAATTTTTTGTTTTTCCAATCCCTCAATATGCCTCCTCTATTGGTGTTTGAGGTTGGTGAACTTGGATTTCATCAAGTTGACAAAGTGTAAAAAATAAATACTGAGTTAAATATTCACACACAACCTACATTTGGCTGGACATTTTTTGCGCAAGAAAGGAATTATGGGTCCTTTCACAGACATATGCAATTTGGCAAAGGTGATACATTTTGAGAAACTTCACCTGCAAAATTAAAATTTTACACACCAGTGGCGTAACATAAGCCCACACAGCCACCATGGTGCGCGGGGACTTGAGCTCCCCACTGTTAACTACGCTTGTGCCAAACTTTGAGGATGTCTGTGAGATGCATGACATTTGTGAATTCCACATTATGAGAAAATTCAAATACATTTTGCAGATAATTCTTGTTTGAGCAGAAAATATCTTTTAGGAGTCTTTACTCCCAAAGCCAGTCTCCTGCTGGTATCTCACATGACTTCTGAATGTAAGGTATGCCCTCACATTCATTTTGCACAAGATTGAATTTTCATATAATTTCACACACAAAAATGACAATTTTGCACACCCTTATTTCTAAAGAGGGGCAGTCTGTATTTCAAGAAATACAAAAGGACACACATGGGATGTATCTTTCTCGAATCCTTATCTTGAAAAACTCTATTTTCAATGTGTATAATGGAATCTCACCTTAATTCTACCCATAACATCCATCCTTTCGACTTTCATAAGCTGAGTGGTAAAGATTTCGGCCCTGTTCTCCACCTTTCTTCAACATATTCTGCATTGCCAGCACAACACACGTAAGTAACAAAAGAGCATTGCAAATTGCTCCAAATTGCAATTCAGATTTCGGGTACATAAGAGAGAGCGGTGAGGCCTAATGAAGAAAATTACATCCGATTCTCTGTTGTTTCTCGATGCTCAATCTTTTCCTACACTCAGAATTATCAGAATTGCTCCATGTATAGTGTGAGATGTGTACAAAAGATGAGTATAATTTCGATGGACCTCGTCTCCAAAGACTATGACCCAGATTCGCTCATTACATGTGCAATTTTACAGAAATTACGTGCATTATGTGTGGAAATATAACTCGATTTTTCTATCATAGATTGTTTAAGTCTGTTTTGATTTAGCCTTTTGATTGCAGGAAAAGCCATCTCTTGTGACCTTGCGTGACTTAAGTTGACCTGATTTGCTTTAAATCCTAAGGTTGGCTGTGTACACTGTTCCCAACACACTGCACCCATTTTAGATCAGTTATAAGTGGTTTTGTCCTACGTGACACAATGCTGTTTTCTGACTTGTGTCAACTGTTGTCGCAAAATTATTTTTGCCTGTGAACTTTGATTGACGTTGTTGTTTGCACAGCTTTGCATCACGTACCACAATGTTTATGTCGTCGTATGAGCATGTTTATGTCGTTGCGTAAAAAAAAAAACGTATAAAAATACCACGGTAAAGGTGTATTTCTAATAAAAAAGTAACATTCTGTATCAATACCTTTCAGTTGTCTACTTTTGCCTCGGTGTGTTTAGTATTTGACAGTTATTGTCCAACTCTTCTTCTCCAGTTTTGTCTCCTTTTTCATTTTATCTAAATGTCTTCAGGAGATATTCTACTTGCACAACCCATTTTCTTTTTTCTGTTATCTCCTTTATACAGCATTTTCCCCCATACTGTACTCTTTCTGTGCACCCCTTTTTTCTTCCTCATTTCTTGTGTTTTATTATTTGCAGGTGAATACCCACTTAAGCTCAATTGTTTCCCTCCAGTTACACTCCTTTGCCACCTTCTACCCTCCAAGCACTCCCCACTTATGCTCCTACACTGATGCTGTGCTGTTGTGTAACTGTGCATTGCTCTTCTGTTTTCGTGCCTACATCACTCTTCTCAAAGACGCCATCTTGCTGTCCTCTTACCTTGCAGACATTTTAAATATTTTTGGTCTTTAAAAGTGAATTCTGTGTATTTGTTTTAAAGTTTTCTCAATACTTTTTCCCGTAACATACAACTTTTTGTTTTCTAACGTATCAAGTTTTTGTTGCTGAACGTTTTACTCTGCTTTTCTAGCACAAACCCTTGGACTTGCAGGTGTTGGGATCAGTACCATTGGTGGTATAAAAGACATTGCCCTTTGCTGTCTTATGACATACAGCAGAAGCATGCAGTTTATCTGGGTCATCTTCACCACCATTGTCAATATCAAAATCATGCTCAGTGGGACTGGAAGTTGTGGGAGATGAATTGCTGTGTTCCACTACAATTGGTGATTCACCCCAGTCGTGGTCTGCTGCAGGGAACTCAAACTCCGAATCCTCAGCACATGTTGTCAAGGAATCAATGATCTTATCATCTCCGGGTGAAAACCAGAGCCCAAGGTTTGAATGTGCACGTGTGTCCGCTGCCCGTCAGAGAAGGCGCCCCTGGAGGTGGCTGCAGTGAAGTATCTGACACAGTCAGGAGAGTGATGACATTTGATCGAGTACCTATCACAATTGGCATTTCAATGGTCAATGCACCTGCAGTCAGTGGGTTCCTTATGGTTGCTAGCCACACTCTACCACATACAGTTTTTGCATGCCCAACATTTGCTGCAGTTTCTGCAATAAACTGCCTTGAGTTACCTTGCCATCGCCATCTCTTTTGAAGTCTGGCCACAAAGGATGTTTCTTGCCAGTGCTTACAGCACTGGTTAAACACGTTTTATAAATGTAGTGATGTATGATGAAGCCATGGGTGCAAACTCCTAAAGCAGGCTGTGCCATAGCTACCAGGCTGCCTTCCAACACCATGACCAATGTGGCCTCCTTCAATTGTGTGGTGAAGAAATATATAGCAATAATCACTTCTTAATAGGGTGTAATCATTAAAGGGTTGTATGCCAAAATACCAAAGTCAATAATATAGATCTGCATTAATATTAACTAAAGAAAATTCACTACCAACATCACCCATTAGTGTCAAGGTAAGCATACACAGATTTACCATTCATTACCCCCACGTCTAATTATCTCAATGATATGTTGGCAGCTGATTTTGTGGCGCTGATGTAAGCGTAGGACAATATAGGAAACTGGTGTTTTAGTAGAACATCCAATGAAGCCCTTGGCACAAAACCCTCACACTTTATGGTGTTCCATCCTTGAAGATAACTTCAAATCGGTCTCACATTGAGTGGAAAGACAACAATTGTCTCACCCCACTCTGCTGGCCTCATTTGGCCTTTTTGTGAAACTGTGATCCCTTTTATATAGTATTTTTCTTGTACTTGTAAGGACTAAGGGGCATATTTACAATGGGATGGCGGAGCGTGGCGTTAAGCACAAACTGCTAACGCCACGCTCCGTCATTCCGAAAACGCAGGGATTATTATTATTATTATTATTAATGCATTTTATAGAGCGCACAGCTACCTCCAACGGAAGTGTCCCGGCGCTAACGGTAGATGCAGGTTGCATACAGGGACTGTGGAATTCCGCAAATGTACTAGGTTAGGCTGAAGAGCCAAGTTTTCAAGGCCTTTCTAAACAAAGGCTCTGTCTTTGCCTTTCGGAGATGGACTGGCATAGAGTTCCACAGCAAGGCGGTTTTTACTGCAAAAGCCCGACCCCCCATCGGAGCCGTATTTACAAAGATATGGCACATCCCTGCATTTTCCCTAGTGCTGGTGCTAAATTAAGCTGCCTAGCGCCAACACAGGCCCCCTTGTACCATAGTGCAAGAGTGCCTGCGTTTAAGGATTGGTTGTTTCTGTGCAGGAAGGTGTCCCTTCCTGCACATAAATAATCATAAATGGCGATTTGAAACTTCTATGTGTGCTGCATTGTGCAATACACATAGAAGTTACATTTTGTCATTTTTGCAATGATTGTTTATGTGCAGGAAGGGACACCTTTCTGCACATAAACAATCATTCATGGCATTTTACTGTTTCTATGTGTGCTGCAGAATGCAGCACACATAGAAACAGCAAAAATGAGAAGAAATAAATAATTTCTCTTCGTTTCGCCATGTTAAGACCAGGTTTTTCCTGGTCTTAATGTTGGCGCTGCCTCTATTTATGCCACCCTTGTAAACAGGGGGCAGTGTCAAAATCAACGGGTGTTGCGGCAGAACGCCCAACGCAACACCCATTGCCAACCCCTTTCACGCTAAGTATAGCATGCAAGGGTACCTTATTTACAAGGCGGTGTTAAGTCACGTTAGGTGGCTTAACTCCACCTTGTAAATAGGGTGAAGCCCCTATCGCCACAGGAACGTCCTTAAAAGTGATGTTCCTGTGGCGTTAGGGCCTTGTAAATATGCCCCTAAAAGGCTTTTTCTTGTTTGGTGACGCTCTAAAATGATAGCGATTCAAGACCCCCTTATAGAGTCTCTCCTCAATTTATTCTCATCCAGCACCCTCTTTCATTTTAGCAAGCCGCTGCGCGAGTGCTACGTAGCTGCAGAAGCAGGAGTTTTTCATGGCCTGATGAAGCAACATGCTCAAACTCCGGAGCCCAATCTTATAAAAAGACAGAGTGGTTCAAGTATATTGAGATACAATTTGGCCAACACAAGATGCCCCAGCCTTAGGGACAATATAATGCTGCTGAACCCCAACAAGTCTGTTCACTGTTGTGTTTTAGGACTAATTACATTTTAATGTTTTTTTACATGTATTCTGATAGAAGGTCGTTTTATTCCCAGATTAATGTAAGGATTAACACTGTTTTATCTGTTTTGAATTGTTTTAATTGGTTATATGACGGAGCAAAGCATGCAATTACATTGCATGTCTTAACAATGCACTCTTTTCCATGACCACGTCTTTACCATGCATGCCTTTACCACGCATGCCTTTACAACAAATTTCGGTGTAATGGCACGATTGGTAAAGGCATATGCGTGGTAAAGGTTACATCCCAGCCCTCCGCCCTGAGCCCTAAAACCTGGCCCCCTGCCCTGAAAACGAACTTGACCCCAGCCCTAAAAACACTCCAGCCCCCTCCCTGAGCCCTAAAACTGGCCCCCAGTCCTGGAAACTACTCGGACCCCAGCCCTAAAAACAGAAAACTACTCACCAAGCCGTTCCCCGATCCTTCCCGCTCCTCCCAATCTCGTCCGGGCAGGAAGTCCCTCTCCAACACCTTCCACCCCCACCCATTCCTCTTTCGTCTGGAGCACTAACTGCCTGTACCACGCACATGCCTTTACTGCCTTTACAACGGAAATCGCTGTAAATGCATGCATGGTAAAGGAATATGCATGGTAAAGGCATATGCGTGGTAAAGGCAAGCGTGGAAACGCTTGCATTGTAACAGCACGCGTGGTTCTGACCGCATTGTTAATGCCGTTTCCTGTTTAAATTATATATGGTGGTTGCCACCGTGTAGTTATAGTTAGATTGGCGTTTCCATAGACAATGCATTTTTTGGTTTGCTAAAAACTGTGACGCCATTTGACAAATGTTCGTGAAACTTTCCCAAAAAATGCAAAGGCTCCTTCCTGGAATGTTTTGTGGTGACCCGTTAAGCGGGGGCTGAAAAAAAAGGTGGGTCCCAAAAGCAAATCTCCCCAAACATTTTCTAAAGACATTTTTAAGAGCGATACTGCAAAAACTGCTGAATTGATTTACAACAAATTTGGCAGGAAGATAGATCTTGGTACGCAGATTGTGCTTTTTGTGATTTGGTGTAATTCTGTTCGGTAGTTTTTGAAAAATGAAGGTACAAAAATATTTATATATCTAGATGGTTGGGTCCAAGGGACTCTCGTGAGAGTGTCACTGGGGCGCCAATTTAAAAATAGAACATTCTGATTAGCCCAGGGAGATTTTTTTACCGCTAGGTGGGAGCAATGCCAGCTTCTACACCATGCGGGTAGCCGGCTGGGGCTGTGAGGAACATGTCGAATATGGATGCCCCAGGAGGGTACCGGGGCCCCCACCTCTGGCCCCAGGGGCTGGTTCTCGGGGTCCAGAGAAGCCCCTGCACTGTTTAAATTAGATACGGCCCCAGGGGATGGTGTCCCCAGGGTCTAGTGAGGATGAGGAAGGGGGCCTGTGAGGCCCCACTCCCCTTTTTTAAGTGCATTTGGATTCGGAAGGTGGGCTGAGAAGGCCCCCCCTCCCCTTTCTAGTAACATGCAGCCCCAGGGGATGGGGTCTCCGGGTCCTGATAAGGCTTGGGAAGGATGGGCTACATGGCCCCTTCCCCTTTTTAAATACATTTGACCCCGGGGTTGGAGTTCCTATAGCATGATAAGGCTCAGCGATGGTTTGCTCTCTGCGGGGAGTTGGATGCAGGGCCTGGCTGTAAGCCAGGCCTGTTGCCAAACTCACACCACGCACGACCAGAGGGCATGCGCTGTGTGGGGGTGACTGCCTTCGGGTGGTTGCATGCAGGGAGATGGACACAGGGTCTGGCAGCAAGCCAGGCCCTGCGGCCAACCCCAAGCTGAGCAGGGTAAAGGCTGTGCGCAGCATGGAGTTGGCTACCTGCAGTGGGGGGGGTTGGCTGCCTCCAGGTGGATTGGCATCAAAGCCTTGCCACAGGCCAAGCTCTGTTACCTAACCCCTGCTGTGCACAGCCAAAGGTCAGATTGGCAGATTATGGCTTTACATATGGTAATAAAATATTACTTTGCACTAAAAAAACTTTAGAAATTCAATGAAAAAACAAAGGCTAAAGTAACGTTATAGTTAGGTACGATAACAATATTTGTTTTTGTTAAAAAGAAATCCTTAGACATTCACTAAAAAACACAAAAGTTAAAGCGATGTTATAAACTGGTGAATTTGTGAGTGACAACATTAGTGTTTTGAACTCAAAAAACCACTGAAATTCACCAGTTATAGTTAGTAGAGCTAACAATAACTTCTTCCCCTGCCATGCACTGCTTATGACCTCACATATCATATCATGTTCTATGACATCATTCATGACATCACTGATTACATCTCATCTTTTCAGTGAATACATATATATATATATATATATATATACATATCCAAACAAATCCTTCGTGTACACACGGAAATAATGCACTCTCAGGACTTGTGCAAAGTTCAAACAGGAAGTTTAATGTCGCTTCCAGGCTACGCGTTTCGGCATACAGCCTTGCTCACACGTAGGAAGTCAATATTCAGTCAACGTTAAATACCAGTTTCCACATCCAACCAAAATAGTGCAAAAGAGAAAGGACTCACAGTATTACCAGTAAAAACGGCAGCCATCTTGGTGCTCGCAAGAATTATACAAATGCATGTAAACGAATCATATGCCTCCTGGGGTTACATTGTACTATTTTAAATAAGACACAAATTGTGAGAATTACATAGCCACATCTGAAAGCAAACTTGAAAATAATATTATATTGTATTACGCGCTGATCATTTCAGAGAGCCCTTAACCCACGTGGCATCACATAAATGCTGCAGTCCTAATACCGAAATCGCAAAAAACGGGTCGCACTGGAAGCAGGCTGATGACATCACAACCAGGAAGTCATCCAGTCCATGCTTCATTCAGTGCCCTGAGGAGCTCAGAGGAAGAGGCAGAGACCTGAATCTGAGTGGAGAAACCTCACACTCTGTATCCAGCCACTGTACCCAGACCCAGGATGGACAAAAACGATGCAGGGAAGAGTGCCACGCCTAGGAAGAGGAAGCTGAAGGTCTCTGAGAGGGAACTTGAACACCTCATTGAAGGTGTCAGCAGTAGCCACGACAAACTGTTTGGGAAATTGTCCCTGAAGGTGCCAGAGGCTGTGAAGCGCAAAATATGGCTGCGCATAAAGGAAAAAGTGAATGCTGTGGGAGTCACACACCGCAGCATTGATGATTTAAAGAAAAGGTGGTATGACCTGAGGAAACGCGCAAAGGAGTGCATAGCAGAAAGGGTGAAGGAAGCAGCTGGAACAGGAGGGGGTCCATCGAATGCACCCGCAAACACAGCCCTGGAGGACCTTGTTGAGGGGACAATCGAGCCTGAGGCAGTCGTCGGAGTGACACAATTGGACACATCCGGCACAGCAGGAACATCACAAGGTAAGATGCATGCAAGCGCTACTCCTCTGCGTACTGTATAACCGTGCACAATCCCCCAGGCAAATCACAGTGTACAGCTAAAACCCCATGCCACGTTTCTCTTCATACACAAAATGCATCATGGGAGTTGTAGTCATGTCAGACAAGTGGTCATTCAAAAGCCAACATGGGAAATTAAACATACCAATCCCACATGCCAGCCAGTGTGTTGAAGTCAGTGATTTATTCAGAAATGAGTTTGCCAAATGATAAACAGAATTAGGATAATACAAGACTAACACTGCACTGTTTCACATCACAGATGCAGCGGAGGCAGACTCCGAGGACAGTGACCAGCTCGTCATCTCAGAAACACCTGCAGAGACGGATGCAGAGACTCCTGTGGTCCCAGAAAAACACCACCCCCACCACCAAAACGCAGGGTACATGTACCCTCACTGGCAGAAATGGAATCCGAACAGACTCCAGCACCCACTACATCCTCCAGCCAGCCACGCGTCCCTTCACCAACTCCAACACCGGCACAGCTCCAAACAAGACGACGGCGCAGGTCCAGGGCCCGTATTGCGGCACATGCTGAGCAGGTCCCAAATGTATATGGCGGCGTGGAGTCTCAGATGCTACGTGTGCAGCGCCTGCAGGGGAGACACATGGGCACAATCAACATGCAGCTCACAAAGCTGGCCAAAAACATGAGCACAATGGCAGACAATGTGCGCGAACTGACATCAGTGGTTGCCGAGGGAATCGGCAGACAAACTTGAGCTTACAGGAGCTCACCCGTGCAGTCCTCGCAGGACAACGCATGAAGCGGAGAAGGCATCACCAGAGCCTGATCCGCATGTCAGCGAATACCAGGGCCATCAACAAGCTCTGTAATACCACTGCGCTATTGGCACGGCGCTCCGTGTCAATGCAGATTGATCTAGGCCATTTCTGTGGGGATGTTGCCAGGTCCTTAGGACAAGTCACCACTGCCGTGGAACACATCCAGTCCGGGACTGGGAGTGCCATCCACCTGGAAGGGGAGGAGGGGAGTGAGGAGGCCTCTAGCCTGAGTAGCCTATCGGTGCCAGTGACCACTAACAGGAGGCGCAGTTCGCGCAGCTCAACCTCCATGGGATCACGTCAGGGTGATGGAGGCGACAGGAGGCTGGGGGTACGTGGCAAGAGGCGCTAGCCATGCATATACTTCTGTTTGGCCATGGTGGGGTAACCATGGGCAATTTATACCTGGTGATTGCCCTCCAGTGCTGAGTACAGTTTTATTTTGTTTTTATAGACCAATGCAATCACCTTCCAATATTTCTGAACGCACGTCTCAAGTTTGACATGTGCTCATGTTAATAAATATTTACGTACAGCATTTGTTTGTCATGGCTCATTCTTACCTACCTCAAAAATGATGTTGTGTGATGTGTGCACGTCTCCTCTGACCCTCTGCAGTGTTTGCCACATGCGCCTGTCGGTGTTGTGCGGGTGGTTGCTCGTCGCCATCCGAGTCACTGTTGTCCATCTCAATGGTAATGCCCCTTCTGGTGGCAATGTTGTGCAGCATGGCACATACAGCCACAATCCTGCAGCATGTCTCTGGGCTATATTGCAATGCACCACCAGTTTTATGAAGGATGCGGAAACGACTTTTCAGTATGCCGAATGTCCGTTCTACCACATTCCTTGTGCTTATGTGTGCCGCGTTGTACCTCTGTTCCTGTGGTGTGGCTGGGTTGAGGTATGGCGTCATGATATATTCGCGCAGGGCATATGCGCTGTCACCTACAGGGTGGAAAGCAAAGGGTTAGACACAGTAATGCTATTACAGTTTGCCTCATGATGTAGCAACTAGGTATATGTATGTACCAAGTAGGTGTCCTTCGCCAAATTCACCCCTGAGCAGACGCCTGTGGATACCACTGTGGCGGAATATATACGAGTCATGTGTGCTCCCTGAAAATTGTGCCACGATGTCCGTTATTATATGCTTAGCATTGCACACAACCTGCACATTGATGGAGTGGTACGACTTCCTGTTCCGGAAGATGTACTCGTTGGCTGCTGGTGGACAGATGGGGACATGCGTGCAGTCAATGCATCCGATGACATGTGGGAAATGTGCCACCTGGTAGAACTCCAGTTTTGTCTGGTTCAACTCCTGTGGGGTTGTGGGGAAGGTGATGTGGGTGTGTATCATTGCCAACATGGCGTCAAGGAAGTTTCGGAAGAAGCGTGAGAGTTCGCTTTGGGATACACCTCCGGCTACGGCTAACACCCCCTGGAAACTGCCTGACGCTAGTAGGTGCAGGCTGCATAGGACCTGTACGTGTGCAGGGATGGCATTGGTCCTACGGGTCTGGTGCTGCAGCAGGGGTTCCAAATCTGCAATGAGGCTCATGATCATTGCACGGTTCAACCGGTACTTATCATATATTTCGTCTTCATTTTGGCCCAGCAATGTTATGCGCACTCGGAATACCCTCTCCTGTATCCTCCTCCTGCGCTGGGCTGCTGCATTGATCCTCATCCTCCTTGCCAGCACGTAGAGGGCTGCCATTGTGAAAGGCTTACGGGGTCTCCTGAGGCATTTTTCAAGGGTTTCTGATTGTTTGCACCTGTTTTTTTTTTTTTTTTTTGTATCTTTACCTCCTGGTTGAGATTCCCCTTATTCTGCTCTTGCTAAATAGCGATTTTCATTGTATTCGCTAATTGCGAATTTTGATGCATTGCTTTGCGATTCTTTATTTGCTACTAGCTATTTGCGGGAGCAACTGTATGTTTCGCTATTATGGTTTCACTATTTTGCGACTCGCTAAATTTGCGAAGGCTTTTTTGCGAATCTCTAGTTTTTTTCGGTATTTCGGTTGATGCATTGGAAATGTTCGTTTTGCGGTCGCTAACGGCCTATTTTGCATTTTCGCAATTTTTGCCAGTGCAATTATGCTTGATGCATGTGCCAGTAAATGAATTAATAGTATACAATCATTTCGTTCACTGAGAGTCTACACAATAAGGGTATTAAGTGGATTAATAAACTGATGTAGCCGCATTCATTAACTATTCGCATTTAATAATGATTGTTTGCTTTCTACTGAGTGTGATGCTGTAATGTGCATTCATTTTAAACCTTCAGTTAACCTAGCCTGATAGTAGGCCTTAGCTGAAACTGTTTGCTTTAATTCTGCCAAGCATACTGTTTTTTCTTCTCTGCAGGTGCGTTATCATCATCTTGGTTAGCTAGAGAAAGGCTTTTTGTTATGTATTAGACTGCTGACAGTGAGGCCTGGGAGAGAAAAGTTGGCAACAAATGTGGAGCCTCCAGTTCACAGTGTACCATGAGGACACAGCATCCAAGTTCAACAGATGCGTGTCTCATTCTGTGTAGGTGGGAACTTATGAAGTAAGTTGACTCCTTTCAAATGCGGTTAGGTGACTAGTTCTCAGTAGGGGGAACGAGATATGGAAGTTCTGGAAGCTGCTGGTTTTACTTTTAATTGTTGTTTCATAGTTAGTTACAGAGACTTCATCCTGACTTCGAGAGGGAGCAGCTCTCTCTCTGCTGGCCTACATGCTGAACACTTTCATTTGCTTCAAGCTTCTACTGACAATTTGAACCTTTTACACTCCCCCTTTAGAAACCCTTTAGAGTTTGGCGTCCTAGCTTGTGTTTAGACTAGAGAGGGAAAGTTTCTTAATGGAACATCTGATTTGTTTCCTCTGCATTGTGGCTGTCACTATTTTGTATCTCATTTTATTACAACTTAACTTACTGGCACATTTCAGTCTCCAGATGTTGTACTGTATCTTTTAAATCTGTTCCTTAAATGCATATATACTGGTTGGATTAATATTCTAAAATAAACCTTTATGGTTGAGAATGAGATAACTGAATCTTGGTCTTCATTGTAGAGCTGCATTGGTTTCACAGGGATAGAAATGTGATCCTGATGCTAGCTCCCTCACAACGCTTCAAGTCGACTAACTATGACCAATGGGGAAATTTGTTTTATGATTTTACTAAGAGTTTGAGTCTCAGATACCCACGCTCCATCACTAACTAATAGATAACTCAATATATCACTTCCTTCTGTTCTGCATCATCCCCCTCCACAGCTGTGGCTGCACTAATGCCCCTTTCCTTTTAATATGTACTTGACCTTCAAACTGACCTTGCTCCAGATTTACTAAGGCTCTGCACAAAGTGATGCATAGCAACGCAAAGTAGTGCATGGTATATACTTCCCAATGAAAAGGGCATTTTACGTTGGAAAGGGGTCCTTTTTCAGTGCAAAAGCACTTTGCGCTTCTTCAAGGGGGCATCACTGGGTGTTACTTGGGTAGATCAGCACAAATACCCATAGTTTGGACATAAAACCCAATGCTGAGATAACTAGACCAGGCTCTGCATGAAAGACTAACACCCTCTTGTAGCAGGTGCTAGCAAGGAGCAATGTTTTAATTTTGTCAAAAGAAACCCACACACTGCATGTGTGCTGATGCTCACATCACACATCCAACATGTGGGATCCTTCTATGTTTGTCTAGACATAGGAATATGTACTGAGAAAGTATGCTTCCAGTACAAGTTTTATGCTAGAAATCAGACATTGACCCCTGCAAAGCTGAGCTTCACGCAAGGCAGCCTTTTAGAGTGCCATTGAATGGGATGACGGCAACAGCAGTACAATATTAATAATTATGGCTCTGTGCTGTGCTTTCCCTCTTGAGCAATGCAGACAGCAAATCTGTTTGCTCCTCTAAGTTGCATGAAAATTATTAAATATGGGCTCTCCTCTTCTTCTTCACCTTAAACTATTACAAGTAAGCTGATGAGAGGCAAATCATTCTGAAGATTGAAAATCTATCAGTTGTAAGCTCCTCTGATATCAACCATTGGCTCCCAGTGGTTGACCACTAGACGATATTAAACAAACTTAGGCTAAACATTTCAAAAGCTGAGATACTGTTATAATTAATACTTTTGTTTATTGGCACTTCAAATGATACAACAGTACAGTAGAATGTTATCAAGTGAACACTCACAAGGGATGGGGTTATGGTCACACTTTCAGGAGGATTAGATGCTATAAGATAACAATAATACTCATTTAATAAACAAACTATAACCGTGTCCATGCCGCCTAAGGTTCGTCACAGAATGTGTGAAGAACATCATTTGCAAAGGAGAGGAGGTTAAAGGGGGGCAAGGAAGAGC
Organism: Calotriton arnoldi; assembly: GCA_963921515.1. Lineage (NCBI taxonomy): Eukaryota > Metazoa > Chordata > Amphibia > Caudata > Salamandridae > Calotriton > Calotriton arnoldi. Next base: position 3,070,678 of record CAWUFW010000300.1, on the reverse strand, counting down.
AATCCATTCGGCCTACGGCCGCAACAGGACCCGCGCACCCTGAGTCTTATCAGGGTTCGGCTAATTTTCGCAGCCAGGACTTGGCCTCACAGTCTGCCCCTCCTCAGAGTCAACTGCAGTCCCAGGGGACACCCATTCATCAACCACTTCCCTCCAGAGTGGGTCAATAGGTCTGTGATGGACACCCCTTGCTTCCTCAATATGTAGCGCCCTTTCCTCAGCCCATGACCAGTGCGTGACGTCAGTCACCCATGTTTCCACACTAGGTCCCATGTGCAGTTTCCAGGCCTGTTTTTGGTTTATTGCTCTCTTTTGGCATTTTTGAATTATCCTGGTTGGGTAATCTCTTTCTCTCAATTAATTTAATTCAAGAACTTGTTTTCTGTAGTCTTTTGTGATGCTACAGTTGCTTCGTATGCGTAAAAACTGACTAGAGGAGAGGTTTACCCTCAGGGCTCAGGGACGGAAACTGTTAAAACGAAATAGAGTGTTTTTGGCGGTGGGTTTGTAGTAGGTTTTAGTTTTCAGGCTGTTGTCTTCCACAAAGATGGTGACATCCAAGAAATCTGGTGTACTTTCATGAGCCGTGCATGTAAAGTTCAGCAACTCATCTCGAGTGCTGAGCCCTTATGTTACCTCTATGTTTTACGATTTTTTAAACTTTGATGACACCCGTTATTACACCAAGTGTCACCGCTTTTGTTAGAACACATACAAACTATCATCTCGTGTTGCACAAGAACGTCAGATGAACACTGCGGGGCAGATTTACAAGCCCCTTGCGCCACTTTTGCATCACTTTTCCCATGTTAAACATGACGCAAAAGTGGCGCAAGGGGCTTGTAAATCTGCCCCTGCCTGTTTATTCCCAGTGTGATTATGCGAGCTCGTGCGCAATAACAACATTTTTTATGAACGCTCCACTAGATTTTTTAAGCAAAATGTGTGGTCATGCGTAAACTGCCTGTTAATTTCCTCCTGTGATTATGCGAGCTCGTGCACAACAACAAAGTCTTTCACAAACCTCTACTTGATTTTTTAATACACATTCTGCATAAAATGTACAGTCAGGCGTAAACTGTCTGTTAATTTCCTCCTTGATTATGCGACCTTGTGTGCAATAACTTAGGCGTTTACTAACGCTTCCTTAGATTATGGACTACACATGCTGCGCATAAAATGTACGATCTACCCAAGTAAAAAACTCTTTTTCTTAAAAGAAACACTCCCCTAGGCGAGCCACTTTTCGCTAGCAGTAAAAAAGGAATAGATGCCTTCCTCATCACCTTTCCCTGGAAGTGTACACATACTCAGCCTGGACTTCACAATTTAACATCACCGCAGTAATCACACATACCTTATAATTACGGTATGACTTAGATATCTAAATACATTTATGATAGATAGCAGAGCATTTTTTGCCCAATAGGGTCAATATTTTGTAAGCATGTTCTCCTGACCATTCCCTTATTTCAAGATAAACTATTTACACAGCACTATTTGTATTCACAAAGTGTGCACTAAGTGTCCTGTTGGCCTTAATATAGGGAAACTAGCACATTAATGTAATAATTCAGTATATTATTTACTATGTTTTCTGTGTTCTGTACAGTTATGGCCAAAAGTCTGTGCCTATAACATTAAGTCAGATACAAGCAGTTGTGCTCACTAACGAAAAGTGGTAAGTGAGTCAACTTACCTATACTAAGCACAGAGCGTTGTAAATTCTAGACCTCTTCCTTATCAGTCCTGATGAAGGCCACCTGACCTGTAGGGGCATTCCCTGGCCAAAACATGTCAACCTATCACTAGGTGTTGTGGATCAATAACTCATCCACTCCAACACAGCCGTTTCTTTTAACCTTATCCCTTTTCTGGTTAAATAAACTATTGCATACAGGAAAGTAGATAACTTTAACTCTCTTCACTACTGTCGCTATCCACACAGTCTCCCTCCTGGCGGAGGATAGTAGATCACGTGGAGAACAGAACACTCAAGTGATAGACCCAATCATGATACTATCCACCAAACCACAAGAGCGGAGAATAAATATACACCACTTACCGTGAATGTATAGTTGAGGGTCTCCAATACAATGTTTTTGAGGCTCTGGAATATTGACTAGGTCTGAGTGGAGTTCGTATTTGTTGAGGGCCGCCTTGAAGGTGGCTCGGTCGGTGTTGTTCTTGTTGGTGCACCATGTTCTTTCCAGTTGATTGCATCTGCACTTCAACATGCTGAGTTCCGTGGTGTACCAGATGGATCTGTGCGTTTTGGCTGGTTTGGTGTGAGCGACACGGTCTGTGGCGTTAGTGATCGAGGCGTTGAAGTTCACCACTGCCTGGTTCAGGTTGGTGGTGACGGTGAGCTGTGTGATGCTGAGGGCATCAGCCCATTGGTGCTGGGTGACCCTGGTCCAGCTGCGGAATGGGTGCTGTGGTGGTTGGGGATGATGTGGGGAGGCCCGGTGAGGGTGGAGTGTATGATGGAGTGGTTCGACCAGGTGAGTTCCATGGTGTGGCTGTATCTGATTCTGATGTTGGACGTGAAGATGGGATCCAGTGTGTGTTCTGCTTTGTGGGTGAGGTTCGTGGCCAGCTGTTTGAGCCCAGTGTTGTCCAATCTTTCCAGGGGGTCAGTGGAATTGATGTCCGTTGGGTCATCCATGTGGAATTTTAGGTCTCTTAGGGAGACATAGTGTTCGGATTCACTGGTGAGCGGGGTGATGTATTCCGCGATGGCGTCACTTAGTCCAGTTCGTGGTCCTGGTGGTCTGTAAGTGGGGTGCCTTTGATGGTTTTGTCATCGGTGCAAAGCTGGAAGTTCATGTGTTCCATGATCGCGTGGTTTAGTCATCATTGGTGGTGCAGGTGATTGATTCTTTGTGTAGAATGGCGATACCACATTTGAATCCAAAGGGTATTTAAGTGGCGATGGCAGGAGCCAAAGCAGGAGTGAGCTAGGTCTCTGTAAATGAAGGTCATGTCCAGGGCGAGGGTGGAGATGGTGTCCCAGACTTCGGTGGCTTGTTTGTAGAGTGATCTGGCATTGATCATGAGGCAGATGAGTTGTTCGAGGGTGGTCTCGGCTGGTGGGGCTGGAGTAGGGCTGGTTGCTGCGATGGCGGTTGGTCCAGGAGTGGAGGTGTACCGGCAGTGGATGCAGGTGAAAGGTCCCGCTGTGGAGCAGGGCGATGTGAGGCAGCAGTTGTTGTTGCGTCCAGGGTCTAGGCCACGGAGGTCTTCGGTGGAGTATCTGTGGGAGAGTGGAGGGCCAGGATTCCTGCCACTGGGCGCAGACAGGCTTGCATTTGGCGTGCCTTCAGCGTGCCGGCAGAACAGCTTCACAGCAACCTCCATAAGTAGTTCTGGGAGGAGGGAGGGGCTGGCAGGGAGGTGGGAGGGCGGCGATCGGGAAAAAATACGGTGGGAGCAGGTAAAAAACGGCCGGAAATGGCAGGAACAGGGGGGCTAGAAATGACAACACAAGCACATGGGGAGATACACGTAAAATGCACTAAACAGGCACAAATGGGCAAATTACAGTGAAGTCACAAGCACTGGGGGAAATACAAGTAAAACAGTAATAAGTGCAATGGGCTAATTACAATGGAAGGACAAAGTACAGTGAAAACACAGGCACTGGGGGAAATAAATGCAAAAAATAAATAAATAAGTGCAAAGGGTCAAATACCAGTAAGGTAAAGTGTGCTTAGCAGTCAGTGGGACTGTAGTACCGAACTGGCGACCTTGAGGGCTGTGCACAGGGCATCAGTGACGGGAAGCTGGACAGCGGCAGCAAGGGGAGGTCAGAGGCTACTTTTGGAGGCTACAGTTGGCACTTTTTCACAATATTTTTTCCTAAAAATGTACAATTTAATATCTCCGGATCTGCTTATTGGATTTTTGTCATTTTAGTATTGTTTTATTATTAAATTAAGCTGTATTTTTCTAACCTGGTGTGGGATTCTTTTTGTGTGGTGTTTTCACTGTTTTGCTATTTGAAGTGTTACTTAAATACTTTACACATTGCCTCTATGTTAAGCCTGATTGCTCTGTGCCAAGCTATCAGGGATTTGAGCTCAAGTTAATTTGAGGTTTACTTGTGCCTTACCCTGACTAGGATTGTGGTTGCTGCTTGACCAGGGCTCACACCCTAGTCAACCAGCAACCCAATTTCTAAGATTGGTGGCAGCGGTGGGATAGGACTTGTATCTGTGCAGTGCCATACAGTGATTTGGTGAATACTACCATCCCATATCTAAGACCAATTTGAGTTGTAAATTCTCCCTGATTGGCCTTTTTGTTCTAAATTCATTCCTACTCTACCTGACTGTTTGTGTCTGGGACCTCACCTGCAAAGATGGAGTTTGAGCTTATCAACCTGGAGAGCTACATTGTGGCTCAGCTCAAGTTCACACAAGAGTGGGCTGCCCACTGAAAGGAGCATTAAGAAGGTGATGCTCCAGAAAGCCTTGAGAGCAGGGGCAGAGGCCTACCAGTTGCCAGTCACAACAGATGGAGGAGGAGGATGAGGAAGGATCAGCGCAGGACCCACAGGAGGGTCTTGAAATGCTGCCTGTTGAGGAGGGGGGATAACCTACTCCCAGGACTGAGAATCCCCTCCTGTGCAGGTAGCAGTATGTCGTCTCGCAACCTGTCCCCAGATGAGCTGGTGGAGAGGAAGCATAGGCTGGAGATGGCCAAGTTCAAGATGGAGGAAAAGAGACTGGCCATGGAGACAGAACACAGGAAACTGGCCATTGAGGAGAGAATTACCTTGGAGCACATGGCTCATGAGAGGAGCCTTAAGGAGCTGGACATCAAAGCCAGACAGGCAGAGTTTAGCAGTGATGGTGGCAGCCCTCTGGAGACAAGAGAGTCCATATTCCCAAAGGTCTGGTGCCTGACTTTGTTGTGGGGGAAGATGTTGACAGGTGGTTTGAGGCTCATGAGATTGCTTAATAGATGAACAAGATCCCTGAAGAAGATTGGGGCTAGTCTGTGGAGGCATATCCCTAGTGAGGGGAGGGATACCCTACTGGCCCTAGAGAAGGGAGACTGGGGATGACGTATCCCCCCCCCCCCCGAACATGAAAGAAGCCCATGTCAGGAAGCATGGTCTGACCCCAGAAAAGTACAGACAAATGTTTAGGGAAAGTCAGAAGCTGGCCCAACAGACCTGGGTGGGTTTTGTGGCTTCCTTTTTCAAGGCACTAGATGGTTGGGTCAAGGGCAGTGAAGTAAAGGATTATCATGTGCTGTACAATTTGATTGCAAAAGAGTACATGTTCTGGCTTTGATTTGCAGATCTGTGCCAATACTTGATTGACAATAAGATCTCTGACCCCAGGGAACTTGCTGGGGAGGAGGACTGCTGGGTCAGCACCAGGGTCCATAACAAGGTATCTGAGGGGTAGGTCACCACAAGGGTGAGCAGAGTCCCCATCAGAAGAAGGAAGGGAGGGACAAACATAAAAGCAAGGAGTTCTGTAAAGGGCCTCAAACTAGTTTCATGGGTCAGGACTCCCATCCCACAACTGAGAAAAAGAAGAGATGGTTCCCTCACAGTAAGTCTTCAGGGAAGGCACTCCCCAAGTGCTATCAGTGCCAACAGGAAGGGCACTTCAAGAGGGGTGCCAAGTGTCCCAAGCGGGCACAGCCCCCCACCGGTGGGCAGTCACTGGCGTTGGCTAATGTAGCTCCTGGGGAGGAGATTGTCCCAGATAGTGTAAGGGACAGAATGGAAGGTACCCTAGTGTCCCTGTGTGACGGAGACATGGTGTAGAGAACTCACATGCCTAGTAATAGTAGGAAATACATGCAGTGGGTCACCATCAATGGGCAAAAGGTGGAGGCTCTGAGAGACACAGGAGCCAGTATGATTACAGCCAGATGTCATCTGGTGACCTCAGAGCCTGTAGTCCCTGATGTATTCCACCAAGTTGTTGCAGCTGATAAACATAAGAGTAACTATCCAGTGGCTTTGGTTCCCTTTGATTGGGGGAGTATCAAGTTCCTTAAGGGTAGCTGTGAGTCCATCCATGCCTGGGGATTGTCTGCTTGGTGATGATGTGGAGCACACCATCTGGACGGAGGTGGAGCGCAGGTACAACCTGGAGATGTTAGGGTTGCCTAAGTGGGTATGCCTAATCACACGGTCCATGGCAGGCCAAGAGGGTAGTCAAGAAGACTTGGAGCCTGGAGGAATGACCCAGGTGCCAGCCAACAAGAGGAAGAGCAAGGGGCACGGGACACCTGCTTCTGAAACTCCCCAGTCTAAGAGAAGGCTGAACCTGAGGGGGACGCCCCGGAGCCTACTGGAGAGGATGTTGCCGCTATGAGGAACCTACCTAAGTTGGCCAATTGGTAGAAGGTAGGGGGCCCCACCAGGGAGGAGTTCTGCGAGGTGCTGAGGGAATGCCCTAATCTTGTGCGCCTACAGCCGCAGGCCAAGGCCAAAGCAGCTGGTGACACCTTTGGTGATCACTAGATTTACTGAGAGAATGGTCTCCTGTATAGTTAGCCTAAGGTTCCTGGGCATGGTGCAACCCATTTGATGGAGGTCCCCCAGTGCCTCATGGTCTTCCTACTGGAGCTGGCTCATGATAGGCTTGTCGCCCCTTTTTGCTGGCCTCAAATGAGGAGGGCCTCAGATGCACTCTACAGGTCCTATTCTACCTGCCAGTGGCAAGTCAGGATGGAAGCGCAAGGCTCCACTGCAACCTTTTCCTGTCATTGTCACCCCCTTTGAAAGGGTGGGCACCGACATTATCGGGCCTCTTGAACCCAAGATAACCATGGGCAACAAGTTCATCCTGGTCTTGATAGACCATGTCACCCGGTGCGCAGAGGCAATCCCTCTGAGAACAGTGAATGCGTCTGCAGTGCCCAGGGCACTGATGGGGATATTTACCCATGTGGGCTCCCCCAAGGAACGTGGTATCAGACCGTGGTACTATTATTACTAAAAAAAATATATAAATCACGTAATTGCCGAGGCGTCTTAGCACTGAGCGTTCCTGCTGGAGAGGACTAAAATAAATCTACTGATAATGTACAGAGAAAAGCCAGGTCTTTAACAATTTTCTGAAAGAAAATATACTGGAGTGGATCTCAAAGCAATAGGTAAGGAATTGCGCAACCTGCAGGCAAAAAATTAAAAACTTCTTCCTCCCCATTTAGATCTCTTGATTTTGGGGACCACTACAAATTTAGCAGTGCTAGATCTTAAATTGCAAATTGGCACATGCCAAGAGAAGGACTGCCAAAAATATGCAGGACCTTCAGTGTACAAGGCCTTGTGGACAATACAGAGGGCTTTAAATTTAACTCTCTCAGTCACTGGTAGCCAATGGAGGTCACAAATGCCCTTGGAGATCGAGCTGAACTTGGGAATTTTAAGAATCAAGCGAGCAGCCGCATTCTGAAGTGACTGAAGTTTTACCTGGTGCTTTTTTTGTATGTCTAGATAAAGGGCATTGCAATAGTCTAATCTAGATAGAACTAATGCAATAATAACTGTCTTCTATAAGTCTACCGGAATGAAAGGAAACACCTTCCTCAGGATCCTAAGGAGATGGAAGCAGGAAGATGTGATCCTATTTATATGATCTGAAAAGCAAAGTTGTCCATCAAACCACATTCCAAGATTTTTTGCTTTCTGGACCAACTTCATGTCAGGATACATGAAGGCCATGTGGAAGGAGTGTGGGGTAACCTACAAGTTCTCCACTCTTTACCACCCTCAAACCAATGAGCTTTTTGAAAGGTTCAACTACACCCTAAGGCATGGTAATGGGCCTATCAGATCCCATGAGGCAGAAGTGGGATATCCTTCTTCCATGCCTTTTATTTGCCTACAGGGAAGTACTGCAGAAAGGGGTTGACTTAAGACCCTTTGAACTTCTGTACGGGCACCCTGTGAGAGGATCGCTTGGTCTGGTGAAGGAGGGCTAGGAGCAAACTCCTGGGAAGGCCCCTCAAGATGTGGTCAGCTACATGCTGACACTCCCTAACCAGATGAAGCACTTCTGGAAGCAAGCGCAAGAGATCTAGAAGTCAACCAGGAGGACATGAAACGGTGGTATGACCAGAAAGTCACTCTGTTCGAGTTTCAGTCTGGCCAAAAAGTGTGGGTTATGAAGTCCATGGAGCACAGGGCCCTACAAGACCACTGCTCAGGGCCTTATGAGGTGAAGGAGCACAAGTGATGTCACCTACTTGGTGGACCTCAAGACTCCTAGGAACCATTTAAGGGCCCTACATGTCAGCTGCCTCAACCTCCAGGTTGAGAGGTCTGAATTAACTATGCTCCTAGTCACAGATGATGGGGTGGAAGAGGAGAGTGAACCTTTCCCCGACCTCCTTTCTTCAAAGAAGCAGGATGGGTCAGTGGAGGATGTCAGCCTCTCCCGTACACTGACCCTTGAGCAATAGAGACTGCCGACAGTTGTTGGGGCAGTTCCCCTCACTCTTCTCCCTTACTCCAGGACTCACTACATGGTACACCCATGATATTGATACTGGGGACAGCATGCCTGTGAAAAGTAAACTTTGCAGGATACCTGATACGGTGAGAGCCAGCATTAAGGAGGAGGTCTCCAAGATGCTGGAGTTAGGGGTTATTGAGCCCTCAAACAGCCCTTGGTTCAGCCCAGTGGGTGGTGTTGGTACCCAAGGCTGGCTCTTCAGGTGTCACTCCAGTACGTAGGTTCTGTGTTGACTACAGTGGACTCAATGCAGTCACCAAGACTGATGTGCACCCCATCGCCAGAGCTGATGAGCTCATAGATAGGCTCGGAGCTGCCAAGTTCCTCAGCATGTTTGATTTAACATCTGGTTACTGGCAGATTGCCTTGACCGAGGGGGCCAAAGGGAGGTCTCCATTCCCTACCCCAGAAGGGCACTTCCAGTTCTGGGTCATGCCCTTCGGGTTGAAGAATGCCTCTACCACCTTCCAGAGGTTGGTAAGACAGGTCGTTGCTAGGTTGAAGAATTTCAGTGCCACCTAACTAGAGGACAATGCGTTCTTCAGTTCTAGGTGGGAGGACTATCTGTGCCACCTCAGATAAGTGTTTCAGGCTCTGCAGAGGGCAGGTCTGACTATCAAGGCCAGTAATTGCCAGATAGGGCAGGGTTCAATGGTCTACTTTGGTCACCAAGTGGAATGAGGCAAGGTGTAGCCCCTCCGGGTCAAGGTTGAAACCATTCTGGCTTGGGAACCCCTCAAGCCCTAGACAGAGGTGAGAGCCTTTTTAAGCCTCACCAGCTACTACAGGAGATTTGTCAAGGAGTATAGCACCATTGTTGCACCCTTAATAGAGCTGACTTCCAAGAAGCAGCTATGTCAGGTGATCTGGACAGAGGCGTGCCAAAAAACGTTTGACACCCTGAAGGAGGCCATGTGCACAGCATCCGTGCTCAAGGCCCCTGACTTCTACCAAGAATTCATTTTGTAGACAGATGTCTCAGAGCATGGCATAGGGGCCATGCCCACAGCTAAATGAAAAGGGCCTGACCAACCTGTAGCCTTCATCAGTAGGAGGTTTCTTCCCCTGGAACAGATGTGGAGTGCAATAGAGAGGGGAGCCTTTGCTTTAGTCTGGGCACTGAAAAAGCTGAGACCATATCTGTTTGGTGCTCACTTCCCGGTTCAGACAGACCACAGACCCCTCATATGGTTAATGCAGATGAGGGGCGAGAATTCCAAACTGATAAGGTGGCCCATGTCCCTACAGGGAATGGCCATTACGTTGGAACACCGCCCTCGAACAGACCATGCCAATGCTGATTGTCTCTCCAGGTTCTTCTGCCTTAGTAAAGAGAACTCCCAAGGGGCTGGGTAGTTCTGCCTACTTTCAACTGGAGGGGACACTTGTTAGACCTGGCATCCATGGCGTGGTTTTCCCCTAATTTCTTGCCTTTAGACCTCCTGTTTTTCCTGACTTTAGGACTCTGCACCCTTTACCACTGGTAACCAGTGCTAAAGTGCTTGTGCTCTTTCTCGAAAACATTGTAACATTAGCTTATACCCAACTGGTATATTTAATTTGCTTGTAAGTCCCTTGTAAAGTGGCACTACATGGGCCCAGGACCTGTAAATTAAATGTTACTAGTGGGCCTGCAGCACTGATTGTACCATCCATTTAAGTAGCCATTTAAATATGTCTCAGGCCTGCCATTGCAGAACCTGTGTGTGCAGTTTAAACTGCAAATTCAACCTGGCAAAATAAACCTTTTCCCAGGTCCAAACCTGCCTTTTTAATACATGTAGGTCACCCCTAAGGTAGGCCCTAGACAGCAGGGTGCAGTGTATATAAAACGTTGGACATGTACTTTTAAGTTTGATATGTCCTGGTAGTGAAAAACTCTTAAATTCATTTTGCACTACTGAAAGGCCTATCTCACCCATAGATAACATTGGAGTTGCCTCAGTAAGGTTTATAGGTTAAATTTCCAAATGAGAAGAGATGACTGGCTCACGTTTGGTGTTTCTGGAATCCTAATTTAAAATCATAACTTATGGTAAAGTTGGATTTTAAATTAACGTCTGAAAATGCCTGTCTCTGGTCACATGACTGGGTGTAGTTGGAAGTTGGGCTTTTTTGTCTTCCTCCTAGAGAGCCACACCCAATGGGAGCTTAGATGTGACTTGATGGGCCATCACTGGCAGGATGGGACGGAGGAGCTGGGCCCAGCCTCACTTACACCTGAATAGGCTATGTCTTGTCTCCACATAAAGGGGTTGCATACCCCATGTAGTCAGTCTGGAGCCAGGGCAGGGAAGGCATGGCATCTGTGCACTTCAAAGGCATGCCTCTAGAAGCGTCTCCTAACATCAAAGGCACAACTGTGTATAAAAGAAGGACCTCAGACACCACCACTTCAGTAAGCTTCTGGACCTGTCAATACTCTGCCAGAAAGAAGAACAGCTGTGCTGCTGAAAGGACTGCCACTCTGCTGGACTGCTGCTCTGAAGGAAATGCTGCCCTGATGTGCTGACCTACTGCCGGCTACCCTCTTGCCTGGATGAGAAGGACTGGACCTGAATCTCTTGAACCAAGAACCCAACATTACTCCAAGGGCTACTTGGCTGGCCTTCTGATCTTAAGCCTCAGGGACATAACAGGCTTTCAACAACCTTGCATCTGCACCTGGACTCTGCCATCTGTAAGTCTATCCTGCCAAGTGGTGCCACCCCAGTTTTGGGTTAAGGGGCTCTCTGTGGATCCAGCAGAACTGGCGCATATCCTCTGCTGTGCAGCACAATCCCGAGCAGAATAGATGCATCCCCGCCGCTGTGTGGGCTGGACCCGTCGCAAAGACCCACATCACTGCCACAGCCCACATCACCTTTGGAACCATCACTGCGCGACACATCCTCAACGCAGGCCCTCGCAAATCTCATCAACGGCATCCTCGACGACGACAGACTCCGGATTGTGGCCTCACAGCTCTTCGGGAACCGACGCATCGCTCCGAGTGTGTGCTGCATCCCCGACACCAGACTTTGCATCTCAAGCCCGTTGATGGGATCCTCAAAGTCAGCACACCTGGACCTCGCACCACAGCTTCGCTGCATCTCAGAACGGATGCGTCGCCTCGACTGCGCAACGCATCTTTCACACAGATCTACGCAACGCTCCACAACCCGGATTTTAAGGTACTTTGTTCAGTGGGCCTAACTCTGTCCCTGCGGCCAGCCAGCGCTCCATAGTGGCCGGCCTGAACTTGTGACTTTGTCCTAGTCTGGCGCAACCAGATATCTACAGTTTCCGCTTTGGTGCTTGTTGGTGCTATTTTGGCCTAAAACATTAAAATTGAATATCTCTGGTTCTACTAATTGGACTTTTGTTGTTTTGGTCTTTTTTTTATTTATTACATTAAGCTCTAAGGGGCAGATTTACAAGCCCCTTGCGCCTCCTTGCAACGCCATTGCGTCACTTTTTTGGACGCAACGGCGGCGCTGCATCTGCTCCATATTTACATGGATGCAGATGCGTCACTTTTCTACAGGCTGCGTCGGTTTTCACCTGCGTGAAAATCGCCTGCGCCGCCTTAGATTTGAATTTATGCAAGGTAGGCATTCCGTCGGAAACGCCTACCTTGAAAATGCCGCAATGGTATTTATTACTTTTTCTTTTCATAGCACAGCCTTTAGCTGCGCTGCCAAAGCGTCACAATCCCTACGCCTGCTAAACCCAGGCGTAGGGATGACGCATTGGTTGTACCCAACGGACCACACCAGCTGTAGTGACTTGATTGCAATCTGCAATCAAGTCACGAGGTAAATGGGCCACAGAAGGTAAGTATATACACGTAATGTCACAATGTGTGACATTACGTGCTGATGTCACACATATAAGTGGGCACTATGCCCACTTGTATGCGTCACATCCAGGACCAATATGTTTGAGTGCAAAGTGACTTTGTCACCTTTTTACGCTCCAACACATTGGTCCCCATTCAGTAGTCGATGCGTCAGTTAAAACTGATGCATCACCTCTAATTTTGACGCATTGCTGGAGTTGCATCGGTTTTAATGCCAACTCCATCAATGCGCCAAAAAACCCTGCGTCATGGTGCGCCATATTGTAAATACAACGCATCCATGGTGGTGCAGGAGTTTCTCCCGCAGGCGCAAAAAAAACTGACGCATCGCTGCTTTAACGCAGCGATGCGTCACTTTTTGTAAATCTGCCCCTATATTTCTAACTAAGGGGCAGATCTACAAGAAAGTGCCGCAGCGTGGCGCTGCAAGCCCTTTGGCTGCGCCACGCTGCGGCACTTTCAGAGCACAGGAATGCGACATATTTACAAGAATATGTCGCATTCCTGTGCTCTCCCCTGCGCTGGCGCACAAACAGCTGCCAAGCGCCGGCGCAGGCACCCTTGCACCATGGTGCAAGGATGCCTGCGCCATGGGGAGATTGTTTCTGTGCAGGAAGGGGCACCTTTCTGCACAAAAACAATCAGTACAGGCTTTTCCTCTTTCAATGCGTGCTGCAGAATGCAGCACGCATTGAAAGAGGAAAACGAGGAGAAATGAAAACATTTCTCCTCGGTGCGCCTCGCTACGCCACCTCTAGGGTGGCGTAGCTTTCAAACGCATCTCCAGAGTTACGATTTCTCGTAATTCTGGAGATGTGTCTTGTTCCATGGGTGTTGCGTGGGAACACCCACAGCAACACCCATGGAACGCCCCTTCACCGCAAAGTGCTGCGTGTGAAGGGACGGTATTTACAAGGAGAGGAAAAGTCACGCATGGTGGCTTTTCCTCTCCTTGTAAATATCGAGGAGCCTCTGCGCCACCAGTACGTCACGAAAAGTGACGTACTGTTGGCGCAGGGGGCTTGTAAATCTGCCCCCTAGTGTGAGATTCTTTTTGTGTGGTGTTTTCACTGTTTTACTGTTTGAAGTGTTGCACCAATACTTTACACACTGCCTCTAAGTTAAGTCTGACTGCTCTGTGCCAAGCTACCAGGGGGTTGAGCACAAGTTAATGAGGGGATTGCTTGTGCCTTACCCTGACTAGGATTGTGGTTGCTGCTTAACCAGGTCTCACACCCAGTCAACCATTAACCTAATTTCTAACAACTAGGCCTTCAAAAATTCTTGCACTGGTGGCAGCACTTTCTCAGTAGAGATGGACAAATTCAGAACCTAGATTCTTGCATGAGTAACAGTCATGGACGACTACCTCGAACTTCAGAGAGCTGTAAAAGACTTGCTGGTTCCATTCTCATTAATATATGACACTGATCACTGCAAAGAAGACTTCAGGCATCTGCATGCTGGACCCTATTTATTCTTACACTTCTCTGCAACGCCTCACACTCATGTGCAGCAATCAGTTTGTCGTAACATGACTAGAGTACATCTCTGACTCTCACACTCCAGACCAGACTTCTCTCATACAGTCTACACTAGAACCTACACAAATCCAACCATGCAAAAGTTCCCCAAGAATCCTGATTTGAATTGCAGTGCTTCACAGCCTCAGCTGGGGTATGAAGTGCTATATAAACTCTGCAATTCAAAACAAGTAGCTAAGCCCAAATATAAAATGTATTTCGTTCCTTTAATTCCTCTAAATTCTGTTTTATTTACCAGTATGAACTAGGCCAACATTTTTCTTAATCTTGTACGGAAACATCTTTATAATCAACAACATTTTGCTCGGGTACCAGGAAAATTGTGGTACAGCACTATTGTATGACTGTTATGTTTTTCGGTTTTTAGCTGTTTTCTTTCTCTCCCTAGCTTGCTCTTTCTCCCTAACTTGCATTGTGTCAGTCAAACACTTTTCGCAATCATTCTCAATCTAATTTTAGCCAACAAGACCAGGACAGTTCTGTCTCTTCCCCGAGACATAAACATCAGATGAATGCATAAGAAGCGAGAATGAACCCCTATCACTTGCAGGCCTGCTGCAGGACCTGTATATAGCCTGCAGCATTCACGTTCGAATCTAAGAACAGTTGACAAGGCATTTTATTCTTCTGAGGTTGATACAGTGAGTACTATGGCGGAAATGAGACTTTGCATCGCCAGATGACACTAGCCGTGAAAAGCACCAAAATATCTGGTACACTCCCTTCCACCACCAGTGATTCTGTGCATTCCTGTGCATTTTATTTTTGTATTATTGGTCATGGGGTAGCGCAACCGTTAACTAATCACAGGAAGTGGATTAAAATCATTAATGCGCCTTCTTTGGTACCGTAGGTCATGGCAGTAGGCTTCTCTTCAGAAGAAAGCAAGTTCATTAAGAGTTTGTATCTGCAGAACAGCGAAAAATAAACAGGGTGTGACCCTATAATTGCACATAACAATTATGTATTAAAGTTAATAAAGAATAACCCTGAGCATAATACTTCACTACACTCACGGAGCATGCAAAGTTTGTGCTACTACGCAACGAAGCAGAGTGAAAAAACTGTGCTAATTGACATAGCGTAGCAGCAGTATAATAAACACCAACAAACACTTTGATAAAGCAATTTTCTAAGCTAAAAAAGCATATAACCAATTCACAAAAGTGAACTTTGACAATAAATTATCAAGCAATGAGAGAGGTGATGATTTTGGGGTCCCCCCTAACCAAGGGGGAGGACCAAGCAGATGCCTTGAACACAAAAAGCATATCATGTGAACGATTCAGTGGTGGTCCCTTCCTCCTAGGACCACCCCAAGCACAGTTATGGGCAAAAATACAATCCCAACCAAAGGCCCTGCAAAGCATTATGGGACGAGATTAGCAGTGGGCAGTGAATATTATAGTGTCCAATATCAAAATAATTCTACAAAGAGCTGCAGTTCAACTAGTCGTTACTAGATGTCCCTCACGAGTCAAATGCAAAAGCATTGAAATTATTAATACATCAAGCTGCAGTTCCACTAGTCGTTACTAGATGTCCCTCACGAGTCAAATGCAAAAGCATTGAAACCCTTTCATGAAGCTTTTGCATTTGACTCGTGAGGGACATCTAGTAACGACTAGTGGAACTGCAGCTCTTTGTAGAATTATTTTGATATTGGATACTATAATATTCACTGCCTACTGCTAATCTCGTCCCACAATGCTTTGCAGGGCCTTTGGTTGGGATTGTATTTTTGCCAATAACTGTGCTTGGGGTGGTCCTAAGAGGATGGGACCGCAAAACACACAAGATGATGGACGGAATGTTGCACATTGGCAAAACATTCACCCCCAGTCACAGATCTGGGTTTAATCCATCGTTATTTTGCTCACCACGCCACCCCAGTTCAGACATGGCCATATGCAAATCAGTCTTGACCCTGTGCCTCATGGGAACAGTCCAGCCCGAACTGCCAAGCCATGTCTTCCCTGGACCAGAATCAAGCATCCTAGGACCGGTTTCTGGCTATCAGCCGTCATCAGCCAGGATAGCTTGACTCCAGTGGCATAGTGAGCACGGGACCCACGTCTGGGCATACCCTTCCCACATAGGGCGAACAGCAAAACACACAAGATGATGGACGGAATGTTGCACATTGGCAAAACATTCACCCCCAGTCACAGATCTGGGTTTAATCCATCGTTATTTTGCTCACCACGCCACCCCAGTTCAGACATGGCCATATGCAAATCAGTCTTGACCCTGTGCCTCATGGGAACAGTCCAGCCCGAACTGCCAAGCCATGTCTTCCCTGGACCAGAATCAAGCATCCTAGGACCGGTTTCTGGCTATCAGCCGTCATCAGCCAGGATAGCTTGACTCCAGTGGCGTAGTGAGCACGGGACCCACGTCTGGGCATACCCTTCCCACATAGGGCGAACAGCAAAACACACAAGATGATGGACGGAATGTTGCACATTGGCAAAACATTCACCCCCAGTCACAGATCTGGGTTTAATCCATCGTTATTTTGCTCACCACGCCACCCCAGTTCAGACATGGCCATATGCAAATCAGTCTTGACCCTGTGCCTCATGGGAACAGTCCAGCCCGAACTGCCAAGCCATGTCTTCCCTGGACCAGAATCAAGCATCCTAGGACCGGTTTCTGGCTATCAGCCGTCATCAGCCAGGATAGCTTGACTCCAGTGGCGTAGTGAGCACGGGACCCACGTCTGGGCATACCCTTCCCACATAGGGCGAACAGCAAAACACACAAGATGATGGACGGAATGTTGCACATTGGCAAAACATTCACCCCCAGTCACAGATCTGGGTTTAATCCACCGAATCGGTCAAAAGATGTGCTTTTTGTTTTCAAGGCATCTGCTTGGTTCTCTCCCTAGGTTAGGGAGGATCCCAAAATCATCACCTCTCTCACTGCTTCTTAGTTTATCGTTTTCACTTTTGTGAAATGTCTATATGCGTTTTAGCATATAAAGCTTCTCGGCCTTTTGGTTAAGATCAAGTGTCAGCTTGGTTGGTGCTGAAGGTCAAGAGGTGACTCCTGATTCCTGATGGGCTGGGCCTGCGTCTCTCTGGCGTGTCCGGAGCCAGGCTGTGTCTTTAGGGGTGAAGGGTGCCTTGAGGAGTGTTTCCTGCTGTTTTGCCTATTCTAAGGGGCTGGGCCTTCGTACCCTGGCTTGTCCGGGGCAAGGCTGATTCCTCTGGGTGTGGTAGACGGGTGGGGGCCTTCTCACCTGGAGACTTCTGCGTTTCCCTACAGCTGAAGGGACGGGCCTGCGACTCCTGGCTTGTCTGGGACCTGGCTGCACTTCTGGAAGCTGGTGGGTGACCCTGCGTTTGTCCAGCCTTGGCGGAGAACAGACTGCTTCGGTTCCAGCCTGCCTTCCAGACATCTTTGCTACACTGTTGCAGGATTGGTGGAGCCAATCTTCCGCCGCATTGACATTTTTTCCTTGTGCCTTCACGTTGGTGCCTCTGCGAGCGGAGCTGCCACTTGTCCAGAAGGGGGGAGACCCTTGTGGCTGCTCCCGGCCTCCCCCGGCTGTTGTGCTTCATGTTGCCACGGACGCTGTGGTAGCGCGCTGAGGGCTCACTTGCCTGCAGCTTTCTTGCGCAACAGTGCCATCTACTGCCCTTTACACTTCCCTCGGGAGGTAAGCTTTGCATACAACTTACGTGTCGTCTCTTTTCTCACTTCCCAGCGCTGTGCATTTGAGGGGCGGCGGCCGTCTTTTCTTCCATTTCACGCCTACCACCTTGTGCCTTTCCATTTTGACTCTTATGAGGGTGTGGTGACTCTCTCCACGAGACTTTCCTCATGGCCTCATCTTCCCGCATGGCGGGTGCCTCCCGCATTCATGATTTTGTCCCTAATACAGTACGTGTAGAAGTGAATGAGATGCACCGTAAGGAGAAGAATGTGCTATTTCTTGTTGAGAAAATTATCAAAAAGGAATGCAATATTTCTGACCGTGCTATTGAATGTATTCAGGACTTTTCCAGCAGAGGTATTTTTGATGTCACATTTTCCAGTGATTCCATTTGTCAGAGTTTGTTGCAACATGTGGCGGGCCATACAGATAGCCCGCCTTTACGTGGCCTCACTGTTACTTCCATATCTGCCCCGAAGGAAGTCATTCTAGTAGTTCACATGTATAATCCTTACACTGATCCTCGGTTGATTGAGGTATTTTTGGCTCGTTATTGCAGCACCATCAGGGGTGGGCAAAAGATAAAAAATATCTGTGGTATCTGGAATGGTAAACGGAAATATACTGTTACGTTTAAAGAAGACCCCACAGGTGTCAGAGGCCTGGCGCACCCTCCGCAGACTTTTTCCCTGGGGGCTAATAAAGGTTTTTTGGTATATTCAGGCCAGCCCCTCTTCTGCAGACTTTGTCAGCAATTCGGCCATGCTAAAGAACAGTGCTCTGGCATGGTCTGCAGGAATTGTGGGGGTGCTGACCATAAAGCGCAAGATTGTGTGGTTCCCAAAAAATGCAATTTATGTGGTGGTACTGACCATTTGTTTAAGACCTGTCCTAAGGGAAAGTTCTCCTATGCCTCTGCTGCCAGTGCGCAGGGACCTCCACCTCCTCCATCTGCCCCGCGCACTATAGCAGGCCCATCTGATGCACGCCACGATGTCACGGACTCTGAGATTTTGGGGTTTATTGATGGTCTTGAAATCCGGCGATGTGGGGTGTCTCAGGGGACTGATGAGGACAATGCTGAGGCATATGGTGCAGACCCCTCGGACCCAGAGTTTGACCCTGCTCTTCAGTCTCCACAGGTGGAAGAGGTGGATGAGGCAGAACGTGTGGAAACCCTGCGCCTTAAACAAGAGGCCTTAGCTAGAAAGGCGCAGCGCGCAAACAATGCTTCACAGTCTGCCTCGGGTGTGGTTCCAACTCCAGGTGTAAGCCAGGCACCCTCCACTCCTGAGGCTTCACTTACAGTTGTGCCTGAGACAATCCCTTCGGTCATTTCTCCCACAGTGCAGTCTGCTCCAAAGCCACAACGTTCGGTGAAAGTGGTAAAATCAGCAGGCAAAACCTCAGTGTTAAAAAACGCCCAGCCTGCGGTAGTCCAGCAAAAGGAGAAAGAAATGGACCATAGTGGCTGGTCTACATATACGTCAAATAAGCGGAAAACCCGTACATCTCAAAATGTAGTCGATTCCTCCTGTTCTACAGGTGCTAAGCGTCGTACCTCCTCTCTGGATCGCTTTTCAGGAGGGGGACGGTTTGACGCTCTTCTACACCTCTCTGACTCAGAGGAGGTTATTCAGGACATAGCCCAGGTTCTAGAAATTTCTGATAGTCCAGAGCTGGATCTGGAGTGCACGCCGAACTTGGAGGCCCTTTTTCGGTGTCCACTCTCCAGAGTTCAGCAGAAGTTGCCAGGGTAGAAGATGATGATTCTGGGGCCCATGTTCCACTTTAAACAGTATGACTGGTTGTTCTCTCCTAATCATAATGGCCATATCCCTAGCCTCTTGTAATGTGAGAGGTTTGGGGACAGCTTTGCGTAGGAACACAGTCCTTGATTATTTTGCACATACACGTTTTGATGTCATTTGCTTGCAAGAATGTTTTCTTCCTTATCAACCGAAATATTTTTCCTTGCAGCAACATTGGCCCTATGGACCCTCGGCGTGGTCTGGAGGTGCCAACAAGAATGATGGGGTCATTGTTCTTTTCCGGCATAAGCATTGGCAAATCACAGAGGAAAAAATCTTATGGCCCGGACGGGCTATATTATTGTCTGTTTTGATGGATGGTTTGCCGCTCAAAATATGTGCTGTATATGCTCCTGTCCTTAAACCAGAAAGGGAGCAGTTGTTTCATCTTATTAAACCATTTCTTGCAGGTGCCACACCAACCCTTCTGGTGGGGGATTTTAGTTGTATTCTGCATTCCAAGGACCAACAGGGTGCACAGGCGACCTATACTTTGGATGTGACTTCAAAACTTCTGTTATCCCTTGTTCATGATTTAGACTTTTATGATACTTATAGGAAGCACCATCCTCCTGGTTCTGGCTTCACGTGGGAGGCGGATCATGGGAATGCCCGCTCCCGTCTAGACTTTGTATTTGCATCCAAAACTTTTAAGCGCTGACAAATGCAGTCTCACACCAGTCCCCTTCTCGGATCACCAGGTTCTGGCTATCTGGCTCACACCACCAGGCCGGCCTCAAAGGGGCCCTGGCTTTTGGAGACTTAATAATGACCTGCTCCAAGACGAACTCATTCGTGCTCGGTATGTCAAGCGATACCATACATGGGCTGCACAGCAAAATCGTTTCTCAACTAAAAATAAATGGTGGCGTTGGGTCAAACATAAAACAAAACTGTTTTTTCAGGAACAAGGCCGGCTTAAACGCCGCATTGAATGGGATGCCTACCAGAAGCTACATCGCCGCCTCATCCTTCTCCAGCAACTGGGTGCGGCGGGGAAAGATGTGAAAGAGGAAACTCGTCTAGTTACGCTGGACATGAATACTTGGTTGGCAAAAAGAAATAAAGCCACAATATTTCATTCTAGGGTCCAATACTACCAGGAGAATGAAAAATGTACATCTTTCTTTTTTAAGCAGGCGAAATCTTCCCATAAATTACTCACAACACTCCGTGATCAACATGGTACCATTTTGCATGGCACTGAGCATTGTAAACAGATCGCTTTTGATTTTTATTCTTGTATGTATGCTGCACCCTCTAATACTTCTTCTTTTCAGGATATGGAAGAATATTGTTCTGGACTGGAAGGAGGTCTCACTACAGATCAAATCACTCTCTTGGGGCAACCCTTTGATAGGGAAGAATTTCTGTCAGCCTTGCAGTCTTCCCCCAGAGGTTCTAGCCCTGGCATTGATGGGCTTACATGGGAATTTTATCGTCAATTTTGGGCCTTGTTGTGTCTTGACTATATGGCAGTTGTGCATGAAGGCTTTACTAATAATACCTTTTCTGCAGACTTCTCAGCCGGTATCATCACTCTGTTGTATAAAAAGGGGGACGAGACCTCATTGCAAAATTGGAGGCCTATATCTCTCCTGAACGTTGATTATAAGCTTATAGCTAAGGTGCTGGCACGCCGCCTTCGAGGAGTTATGCATTCTTGCATTCACCAAGACCAAGCTTGCGCCATCAGCAGGCGCACTATTGTAGACAGCCTGGTGACCTTGCGTGATGCTTTATGGTACAATCAGGAGAGGGGCCTTCCTCTGGGTCTTTTGAGCCTTGATTTCCATAAGGCTTTTGATAAAGTTTGGCATGATTTTTTGTTTTTGATCTTAACAAAAATGAATGTTCCCCCTGCTTTTGTTCACATGATCCGCACCTTGTATCATGGTGCTTACAGCCAAGTGAGTATCAATGGATTCCATACCACTGCATTTCCTATACACACTGGAGTCCCATGTCTCCCATTCTGTTTGTTTGTGTGCTCGAGCCTTTTTTGTGTAAACTCAGAAAGGACAAACTGATCAAAAGTGTTTTTGTTCCTGGCGGCTCTGGGGTCCCCACCAAGGTTACCGCCTACATGGATGATGTCACTGTATTATGTCCTGCCACCGCCTCTGTGCGCAGGACCCTTTTACAGGCCTCTCTCTTTCAGGAGGTATCAGGGTTGAGTCTGAACATGGGAAAGAGTGTTTGTCTGACCACTGGTCCTTGGGATCGGCTGGCGCACCTTCCACTCACTGTTACCACCGAACCTACTAAGATTTTGGGGGTCTATTTTGGGGCGCAAGGGCATGTGGAGAGGAATTGGGACGAAGTCCACGCTAAGATTTTAAAAAGCTCTCTCTCTGGTCCTTGCGTAAACTTACACTGGAGGGAAAAGTTTTAGTTATTAAAGCAGTTTTGTTTCCTCTGTTGTTGTATCTTGCTATGGTTTTCCCTCCACACCACCGTACCTTGCAGAAAATTCAAAAAATGATTTTTACTTTCCTCTGGAGTTCTAAGATGGAAAAGCTCAGTCGTGCTAAAGTTTGTAAAACATGGAAGAATGGGGGAAAAAGTTTACCTGATCTTAAAACCTTTTTGTTCTCTAAGTTATTATGTTATGTAGTATCCCGTACTGATGAAGATCTTGTTTCAGTGCCTGCTTTATTCACCCGTTATTTTTTAGGAGCCATGTTGCGACATTTTGGACTCTTTGCACCTTCTAACCTGTACCCCTTGGCAACCATTGTCCCACCTTACTACAAGGGGTTTCGCTCCTTTTTGCAGACTTTGGACACTGAACTTTTTGACCGGGATGTATGTATTCACCCCACTAGACTGAAGCAGGAACTCCGGAAGCAAGAGCAACCTGTTGTATTGAATACCCTGTCCGAACCGCAATCCTTGCGAGTGTGGAAAATGGTAGGACACAAGGACATTACTCACAGTCAATGTGATCTGGCCTGGATGGCTGTGCATGGCTGTCTTCCGGTGAAAACCTTTCAGCATCGGAGAGGATTGGCCCCCACAGCATGTTGCCCACGCATCAGATGTGGCAACGAAGAGACTGTTTATCATTTGCTGTCGGGTTGCCTCTATGCCAAGGAGTTTTGGACCTTATTACAGCCTTTCCTGTTGCATATTGCAGGTATTTCTGCTTTATCTTTCCACGCCCTGCTCTATGGACAAGGTCTTTCTGCTCAGCGTCCTCCCACGGGTTGGCGGCTTTTAAACTCTGCTAAAGAGGCTCTCTGGGATGCACGTAATTTACTTCTCTATCTCCACAAAGATATGGACACCAAAGCCTGTCGCAATCTTTTTCTAGATAAACTTATGACTTATGTTCATATAGACCGTGCCACCTTAGGCCTAGAAGACGCTAATACGTTATGGCAGATTACAAATTGGAAAGGTTGGGTCACTTAAAAACTGGGTTTTTTTTCTCTGCCTTTGCCACCAGGCTACCAGGATTGGCATTTATATAGGCCATCAATAAAACCTCTTAGTACATTTTTTGGGAGGGATGGATAATGCACCATGATGATTACGACCATGCTTTTTTGTATCCTTGTACTTCTTATGACCATTGTTTCATTGTAACTATGTAAGTGTGCCTTTATCAAACTAATAAAGGTTTTTGAAACAATATAAAGACAGAGATATTTATTTTATCTTAACTTGCACTGTGCAAGATGCCTTTGGCAATTATTGTACAGGGCAGTTAAGCACACAGCTACGCACTACGCAGTTTGCATAGCTACGTGTAGTTCAAAATGTACTTCGCATAGCTACGTGTAGTGCTACTATGCAAACTACGCCCAGGGTTAATAAAGAAGCAGTAACAGTGAAATGTCTTTGTATCTATGGACTCTGAAAAGAGATGAGCAAACCTTAGTTTCAGCCTGAATCGAACTTGTAAGTGTTGCGGTAAAACGTGCATTTTTGTGCTCCCTTCACCCCATTTCGCATTGGAAAAGTATTGAAATGTATATGACTCATACTATGTATATTCAGCTGCAGGAAAAGGTCCACAAACACCGATTATTTTAGTTTTGTGATTTTCATTTTGTAGTAAGTAAGTAGTAGTAATATAGCACTGCTTTAAGTAGTACAAAGTGCAGTTTGTGAATCGGGTCCTTTGTGTAGACATTCTTGGCCTTATTACCATGTCGTTTGGAGTTACCTCCGACCAAAACCATTTCTGGAAGGAACCGCCTGACCATAGGTCGGCGGTTCGGACAACCTCATTAGCATGCGACTGCACATGACGCAGTCGCAAACTTCACTTTTTCAATAGGAGCCTGCGCTGCGGGCCAAAATCGCAAGTAGCACAAGCTCCCACTGAAAAATGTAAGTTTGTAAACATCCCTGCACCGTGTGGCAGGCACCTCATGGTGCCAGCCACAGGGTGCAGGGATATTAAGGGGGCACCATAGGTGCCCCCCTGGCCAAATGGGGAGGGCCAGGGGGAAGGGGGCCCTGCTGGGGGCCCTGCTAGGGGGCCCCGAAGTCAGTTTCCAACAGCCAATCCATGTCGGAAAGGCCGACATGGATTGGCTGTCGGAAACCGACATCATAATCCTGACAGCGGAAACGCCGTCCTTAAGGGATTATGAGCGCTTTTTGACTGGAGCCACGTCGGATTCCCCCGCCGGTTTAAACTCCGACCGCCTTCATCATAATATGCCGGTCGGACTTTAAACCTACCATGTCAATCGGTAAGCAGGACTAGTCAGTTGCAAGTACGGAAAAGTTAAAGATCTGCAAGTGCATCTTGAAACGGTCGGACTAGCCATTTGATAATATGAAGCAAGGAAATGAAATAGAGCGAATAACACATACAAAGCCAACATGATAGAGCAGCTAATTCGAGAAGTTTATATGTCATAGACGAATTATATGAGAATATAATAAAGCAAAGTGAAATAGAGCAAATAACGCTATAAAGTCAACAACATGATAGGGTAGTATATTGAGGGATATATTAGCATATGCCCACTGTGAACAAGAGTTATTCATAATTGAACGGGAGCCAAATGTTATTTAGTCAAAGGTAGGCTATGCATTAAGACCTGTGACAATATACATTTCTCAGTAAATCAAAAAGCTAGAATTGAAAAAGTTATTAGTGTGAATTTGGCTACAAATTCTAATATTAAAGGAAAACAGGAACAGAAAAGAATACTTGTATACCTTTGGTGTCTGAGGTATACAATAATGGTGTAACAGCTTGTTAGTTCTGCCCATTTTGCAATAGGTTTAAATATTACATACTCGCAGAATTGCGGGCATTAACCCGGAAGCAGAAACATCTATGCTCACAAAGTTGGAATGTGCGAAATGGCATGTTGCCTGAATGCCATTTAGTGCGTTTTAATAGTTGTACATTTTGAACTATTCGATCTACAAGCCTGAAGAAGTGCCATGATGGGGGAACAAAACGTGTTGGCTGTTCCTTTTTAATGTGCAACAAACATTTAAAAATGGAACAAAAGACTTTATAATGAGAACTTTGACCAGATTCACAAAGGTAAACTTACAATTGTGTGTACATTTTCTACTTTTAGGTATTCACAAACTATGTGCAGAGTTTTACTACTCCGCATTTCCTATACTTGTGTGTGCAGAGTTCTACGCCCCAAATGCAGAATCTCCTGGTGCGGAGAACTGCATACACATAACTATAGGAAGTGCAGAGTCATAAAACTCAGCACGTTGTATTTGAATACCTAAAAGTAGTAAACTTACACAAAAGTGTAACTTTACCTTTGAATCAGGTTCTTTGTGTTTATGACGAAACAAAATAAAGACTTCAACATGAAAAACATTCACAATTGTATATATGATGAACTCCTTTCTAAACTCTGGATCTGAATAACGTTTGGGTTCAAATGAATTGCTATTGGTCTAGTGCAGGGGTCTCCAACCTTTTCTGTAATGAGAGCTACTTAAGTTCAATAAAAATCTACCTGAGCTTCTTACAGTATGAGAGTTGTAATAGTGACCACTTCAGCCAGGAATACATTAGTAGCCACCATATGTAAGATTGTCAGCAGTGTTCATGTCAGTACATCAGGTGTGGTTGCCAGCATTACTGTAAAAAGTGCTTTATCAATGTGGCATGTCTCTTTAAGGGTAATACAAAACAGCAATAGTTACAATGCTCCTGGCACCAAGTTCATAAAATGAATATTAGGTCTGACCAACACCAGATGATTTTTCATTCATTTCATGTCATTCAAATACCAGCTATAAACACATTGTGGAAATTCAATCATTTTTCTCCAAACATCAGCTTATGAGTTTGTATCGAATAAACCCTTTTCAATTTTGGAATACATATATTCATTCAACCAAACAAAAGCTTCTAATTTAGTATGCTGGGCTGCACAAAGGAGAGCTACTTACAGGTAACTGGTGAGATACTAGTAGCTAACGAGCTACTGATTGGAGAACCCTGGTCTAATGCCTCTAATATTGAAATTATGTGGTTGATTCACCAGCTGTGTGCGGCTGCTCATGGAAGAGGACACTTTGTGTTGATATATATTTGTGTGACCCAGGAAATGCGGTTTTGGTGCCATAGCTGCCTTTGTAAATTGGCATAATACATTTCATATTCATTGTGTAGATGCCATACAAGAAGAAGCGTTTGAGTTGAAGAGACATGGCCTTGAAAAGAAATGCAGCATGTTTGTGAATCTTTTTAAACCACAGTGATGTCTTGAAATAACTGGTGCTTTGAACACCTTGCCTGTGATTTGAATTTTTATTTGTGTGAAGAGTGAGTGAAAAGAAACATTCAAGACAAAGAAGGATTTATTCTTTCCACTGTTTGAAAAAAAACAATTATTTAAGGTCTATGTTTACTGGCAGCCACAGACAAGAACTCTCCCTCCCCCCCTGTAGTATCTTACGAGTTTTAGGACGGAACCATTTTGGCTTCTAACGGACTCTGTAGAGTTGTGGCATAGGTGTCAGTGGAATGCAATAAAAGCTTGTTTTAGAATGTTGAGTTCACAGTTACACGCACATGAATGTAGATGTGTATTTTTAAGCTCCGTGTGTGGCGTCGTCATTGACGTGTACCCACGCTGGGAAAGACGCTAGATCTGGGCAAGATAGGCGATAAGTAACCCGAAGAACAACCGTGGTCTCCCAGGAAGTTGCCATTGGTCCAAGCAAACTGCTTGTGCGTTCCACATGTGTCACTGTCAAAGTACGGAATTGACGCTTCATGCATGTAGAGTCAAAGTGCAACTCCAGCCGCTGCAAAGCAGGTGCAGACAACAGAAATATTGCAAAGAATCTGCACGTTGATGGTCAAGAGCCTGTTGGTCAGGTCATACATAAAGGTACACTAAAGTGGTCCCTATGGGGGTAGTGTAGACTACCACGGCAATAGTGTTATATTTGGGAAAGAGGAAAAAACTACTCCAATGAGTAAGTTCCAGTTATGTGTTTAGTGCATTTATTTACACATATCTCATTTATGAATATATTGTTCAATTCACACAGTATAATGAAGTACTTAATCAAGGTGCTCCTAAAAAGTGACGGCGCAGTGAGAGTGATATATAGTGTATAAAAAGTGCATTTGTGTTATGTACAGCATATATACATGTGGCTGATAGGGACAATAGAATGTTTTGAAGTCCACACCTGTGAAACGAGTGTTGACATCCACCATCAAAAATTCTTAAAAACCCAGTCCACACACGTTATTTGTCGACGTTTTGACCCCTCAGCATTAGCATTTAGAGTGGGTTAATCATCAGGACGAAAAGTATCTAAAACAGAGACAGCAAAGGATTGGGGCAAAGGTTCCCTCAATCAAATGAATGTCAGACAGTTTGTTCTGAACCAACTTCCAAGTGGACAATGGCATGCCCAGAGTTTATGGCATTAGGATTCACATATGTGTGGAAGTGTCACACTGTTTCAAAGGACAACTTCAAAAGTGGGTTTGCGCACCAGGGTATTAAAAAACTGTAAAACTGGATGTGTTCCGTATACCCTTATTGTACCTACAATTCGGATGCATTTAGTTGTGAATTCATGAGACAAAACACAGGCAGCGTTTCAATGCCATTTAATCAAAGTAAAGGGAAAGAATGTTTAGAAAGGAGGCCGCTGACTTCACTAATGGGGTGGGGGTTGATGGCTGCTGATCCGTCTGGGCTAGACTATGAAAGTAAAGTTGCATATTAATAAAGATGTCTGTCCTGTCACTTAGAGACATAGACAAATTGCTTTTTATTTACAAGAAGCTGTTGAAAAAGAACTTGAATTGCTACTTAAGCATGACATTATTGAGCGTTCAACTGGTCCGACACCATGGGTTTCTCGCATAGTGGTAGTGCCCAAAAAGGACAGTGAAGGGGCTGTACACATATGTGTTGACATCCGACAAGCGAACAAGGCAAATGAATGAGAACGATATCCAGGTCCACACATTGTTGACATGATAATGGAATTAAATGGAGCAAAGGTCTTTTCTCGCCTTGATTTAAATAAAGGTTGTCATCAGTTAGAACTCCAAGTAGATTGCAGGGACATTACAACCTTTTCTACACATGATGGTCTGTTTCAATACAAGACACTCAGTTTTGGTGTGTCATCAGCTGCAGAGCTTTCCCAAGATGTCATTCGATGTATCATACAGCCTGCTGTGAATGTATTCAATCATAGTGATGACATATTGATTTTTGGAATTACACAGAAGGAGCATGATAAAGCTTTTACACAAGTATGTAGTTTACTTGCTGATGCAGGCAGACAAGTTTGAGTTCCATAAGACAAAGGTAAAGTTCTTTGACCATATCTTTTTAGAAGGGGCTCTGACACCTGATCCTGCAAAAGTACAAGCCCTTTCAAATGCAGGCCCCCATCAAGATGCTTCTTTGATATGTTCATTTCTTGGCATGGCCAGTTACTCTTCAAGATACATACAAGACTTTGCTCCCATAAGTGCTCCTTTATGAGAGTTAACGAAGAAAAATGTTTCATTAAAGTGGTCACAAGAGTGTGAAAGAAGTTTCAAGAAAATCAAACAAGCCATTGAAACTGCTGCTGATATGGCCTACTTCAATTCAAAGCTTCATACAGTGGTTGTTGTTTACGCTAGCCCAGTCGGGTTAGGCGCTATCCTTGCACAGCAGATACCCAAATACTCGAAGGCATATTGTGGCATTTGCCAATAGACGTTTGTCCCAGAGAGAACATGCTTACTCACAACCTGAAAAAGAATGTTTAGTTATGGGCTGGTAAACATTTCCATGTATTCCTATATGGAAAGCCTTTTACGCTGGTACCTGATCATCAGGCTTTACTGACTACCTTTAGCAATCCAAAACCCAAGATGCCTCCTTGCATTGAATGGTGGGGACTACGATTACTAGAGTACAATAATACCATTGTGCTTCATCAAGGAAAGCATCAAAACCCTGCTGACTAATTTTCTAGACTGCCTATACAAGGTCAGGGTACTCCATCCAAGACAGCTGATGCCTACATTAATTTCATTACAAAATCAGTTTCACCAGCTGCTATATCGTTAGCCCAGATAATCACTGTCACGAGCCATGATAGCTGAAATTGAACGACATAACACACATCAGTCATGGAACTGACACACTTGACCTATCACCAGTGATGGTGAATACCAAAAATACAAAAACGTTAAAGATGAACTGTCCATAAATCGGGAAGGAGTTTTACTGTGACGGTCGAGAATCTCAATTCCAGAAAGTCTGCGACAGAAAATAACTGAAGTAGCTCACGAAGGACATCGTGCTATTGTTGCCACCAAAAGAGCTCTCAGTCGCTGACGCAATTCAGGAAGAATCTCAAGACCTGGCTCTTCGACTGAACCTCCACGCCCAGACGGATCAGCAGCCCCCCCCAGCGCCTTGAGACACCCACAGGTCAGTAGCCAAGCTTTACAAGCTCCTGATTGATTGATTGATTGATTGATTGATTGAGCTCTCCAAGACCGAGTTTGGGTTCCATATTTAGATAAAATGGTTGACAAGGATCTCAAGGCCTGTCATCCATGCAATTGCCTTATTACAAACATTACTAAACATACTCTTAACATGTCAGAACTCCCTAAGCATGCATAGGAGAGGATAGCCATCAATTTTATTGGTCTTCTCGATAATGGACATCATCTGATGGTAATTGAGGATGAGTACTCATTTTTGCATTAGTTGAAGATCTCTCATCCATAACTTACGAGTAAGTAATTGCGAGATTCGATGTCATCTTTGCAACATGGAGCGTTCCAGCCATTTTGAAGTCTGATAATGGCCCGCCCTTTAACAGTCGAGAATTCAAGGATTTCTTGGAGCGTCTAAACATGAAGCATTAGAAGAGTTCACCTTTATGGCCACAGACCAATGGCCTCATTGAACATTTTATGAGTACGCTAAAGAAAGCAGTACAGCATGCAACTCTTGAGAGGCTCAGTTTAAAAACTGTATTGAATTCTATCCTCTGAACTTATCGTTCAACACCTCACTCAGCCACAGACAAAAGTCCTGCGACTTTGATGTTCTGGAGAGCAATGACAACTAAGTTAGCTCAATGGACCAACCAGAGAGAAGGAGATGAGAACATAACTCATACGAAGGACTTGGTTAACAAGCAGAAAATTAAAGGCTATGCTCAAAAGGTGCCTATGCAAGGTACATCCAGTTTAAGAGAGATTTGGTGATCACCTGACAAACGCAAAGGAGAAAATCTGATGCTCTCTACAATGCTGAACCTTTCCACGTAGTGTCCGGCAAGGGACACATGGTGACTGGAAAGTCTGTTACCAGAGCCTCTTCTCACTTCTTATGACTTCCCATCATTAAAGCAGGGCAATTCTGTTCAGCATTGTCCCCTACAGCATGAAGCAGGTTACCTCTCCCAGTTTGTCAACCACCACCTGATCGCATCACAAGAGGTTGAAGACCAACTTGTTCTTTCTCATTACCATTTGTCTGCTTCTGTCAGCCACGAAAAAGGTGCCAAGAAACCTCCTGGCGTGTGTACGCTTTTTTTGTTGTGCCTCATGGTCAGTATTTTCGTCTGTCAGTCATATCCCTGAAATTTGACTCACTCGACTCCAGCCATTTGTGAGCCACACCCTGGAAAAACCACCATTTTGCTAGAAACTGTTTTCTTGTGTCACGTTTGAAAATGTATGCTGACTAGATTTAGAAGTACCATCAGCTCACACACAGGTTATTTGACTTTGTATATCTGTTAAACATGTGCATTTGTGAAAGCTAGAGTTATTGGGGTTTCAAATGATAATGTTTTTGAGTTATTTTTTTGTTTGCAGTGGAGGGATTCAGGAGTGCTTTTTGACCCAAAGGGTTAGCTCTGCTCTGAAAGCAAATTAGTGGACAGCAGATTAAAAAACAAATCCACCACTGTTTAAGTTGTGAAACCTGTGACATCTCTACTTTCCAAGAGAGACACTGACGTGTATATTGTGACAGCTCCTGTGTAGACTATTCAATTTTTAAGGAATGTAACTTTTTTTTTTTTTAAATAAAGTCAAGGCACTTCAAGATGTTTAATACCTCGTTTATGCATTCTTGGTCGTGTCATCATTTTAAAGCACTTCTCCACTGCAGCCAGTCACTTGTTTGCCCGTTCCTGAAAAGAACTCTTGCACACATAACCAAAGGGACTGTGTAGGCGGACAACTGCCTCAAATGGATATTTTGCTCGAAATGTGTCCGGAATGTTTCACCCTGAAGGTCAGAGGTCACGACCTTGGAGGAGAAGGCACACAAACCTAACTTAAACTAAAAAGTTTGGTGGATATGAATCACTGTGGCTTAATCACTGAGGGAGTTTAATGGTGGTTTGTTCTTTAGATATCAAGTTAAGCGCTGCCTCCACTGCTCTCTCCCCAGGGCTATAATTAGAAAGGAAATTGGGCCCCTGGCTTTCACAACGGAACCATTTACAGGCGCCTAATGATTGCCGTTCAGTCTCACTCACACAAAAGCACGAAAATATTTGGAGGGAAGACATAGGCGTACGCAATCTACGTAGAATGTAATTGAAAATGAAACATTGTCAATGAAAATACACGTACACATAGAAGCCCAGATGGACAATTTTATAGTGTTGGATTTGGAGGCTGCCTGTGTTAATGGTGGAGGCGCAACACGAGCTGACGGGGTGAGCGGTGTGAGGCAGCACAATTTAAGGCACTGCCAGGATGTGCCCTCTATGCACACAGTGGTGGGGTCGGCAGACTGGGGCTGCATGGAAGTCAGGATGTCCTGCACTTACCGGTAGCTATGTGCCGGGCGCAGAGCAGCAGCAAGCAGAGCCCCTGGCTGCGGCTTGTTTGCGCGGGATGCTGGTGGGGGTGACATCAAATTTTTAAATGTTATTAATGTATTGACCACAATAATTAGGGAGCATGGCCCTGTGGAGTAAATAAAGTGGAGTGTATTTAAGCTCAGCTCTGTCCCTTAAATTTAAAGGGAAAGCAGCGCTGTTGAAAAAGAAATAAATGCGCCCGGCCAAAAGTGAAAGCAGCGGTATTATTAAATAAATAAATAAATAAATAAAGGTGCCCAGTGAAAAGTGAAAGTGGCGGTATTACTAAATAAATAAAGGCGCCCGGCCAAAAGTGAAAGCGGCAGTATTACTAAATAAATAAAGGTGCCGTGCCAAAAGTGAAAGTGGCGGAATTACTAAATAAATAAAGGCGCCCGGCCTAAAGTGAAAGCGGCAGTATTATCAAATAAAACAAGAGACGGGCTGCTTGGAAAGTGAAAGCGCGCATGGCGCGCTGAATGCATGTCGTGCCTGCAGTAGGAAAAACTCATTCAAGAAAGTAGTGCTTACAGACTAAATAACACGTACCGTGTAACAACAGAAGTAAAACGGCAAGTAGCCATGGGAGGTTACAAATGAAGACATGGCCGTACTAAGGAGGGACTAACAAGCCGATTACTGAATCAGAAGCCAGCATTTAAGAAGGACAAAGACTCAAGCCAATGAAAAATATGGGTGGAGAGTGTGCGGGGCTTCTATTCCATACTCCAGTACAGCAAGTCTTGCAGAGCAGCACATGAGCGCTGAAACTAGGCTCGACCTAAAAAAGGGAAAGGTGTGCCTACAAATGACGTGGCCAATTTCTTTTCTTTTTTTTGTGCTGATTTGAGTGGGACCAGCAGATTAAAAGAAACAACCATTGGCAAAGCCAATGGGTCTTGCCTATTC
The DNA here is from genome assembly GCA_963921515.1 of Calotriton arnoldi. Taxonomy (NCBI): domain Eukaryota; kingdom Metazoa; phylum Chordata; class Amphibia; order Caudata; family Salamandridae; genus Calotriton; species Calotriton arnoldi. The sequence goes on along the minus strand of CAWUFW010000300.1, from coordinate 3,038,093 downwards.
AAGAACTATTGACTTTTGGCAATGTGCTTTAGCCATGTTGTACACCAGTGGGCTGCTGTTCAGCATGGCTAAAAGTTAGTGTCAGAGAGTAGCTTAGCATGTCATAGAGTGGCATAGAGTGAAGTGAAGTGGAGTGGCATGGAGTGGATTTGAGTGGGGTGGAGTGGATTAGAGTGAAGTGGATAAGAGTGGAGTGGATTATAGTGAAATAGATTGCAGTGGAGTGGATTACAGTGGAGGAGATTACTATGGAGTGGAGTGGATTACAGTGGAGTGGAGCAGCTTGCAGAGGAGTGGATTGGAGTGGGTTATAGTGCATTACAGTGGAGTGGATTGGAGTGGGTTACAGTGCATTACAGTGGAGTGTATTGGAGTGGATTACAGTAGAGTGGAATGAATTACAGTGGATTACAGTAGATTACAGTGGAGTGGGTTACAGTGAATTGGAGGGGATTATAGTGGATTATAGTGGAGTGGATTACAGTGGTTTACAGTGGATTACAGTGGAGTGGATTACAGTAGGTTACAGTGGAGTGGAGTGGATTACAGTGGATGGGAGTAGATTACAGTGGATTATAGTGGAGGGGATTGGAGTGAACTACAGTGGATTATAGTGGAGTGGAGTACAGTGAGTTACAGTCTAGTGGATTACAGTGGATTGGAGTAGATTACAGTGGATTAGAGTGAAGTGGATTGGAGTGGATTACAATTTAGTGGATTACAGAGAATTACAGTGTGTGGATTACAGTGGATTTGAATGGATTATAGTGGATTACAGTGGGGTGGATAACAGTGGATTGCAGTGTATTACAGTAGAGTGGATCACAGTGGATTACAGTGGAGTGGATTAACATGGATTGGAATACAGTGGTTTACACTGGAGTGGATTACAGTGGAGTGGACTGCAGTGGAATGGATTACAGTTAAGTGGTGTGGATTATGTGGAGTGAATTACAGTGCAGTGGATTACAGTGGAGTGGATTAAAGTGGAGTGGAGTTGATTAAAGTGGAATGGAGTGGGTTACAGCAGATTACAGTGGATTGCAGCAGATTACAGTGGATTGCAGCAGATTACAGTGAAGTGTATTACAGTGGATTGCAGTGGATTAGAGTGAAGTGGATTAGAGTGAAGTGGAGTGGAGTGGATTAGAGTAGATTGGAGTGGATTACAGTGGAGTGGATTACATTGGAGTAGATTACAGTGGATTACAATGAAGTGGGCTACAGTGGAGTGGATTACAGTGGAGTGGATTACAGTAAAGTGAATTATAGTGGAATGGATTACAGTGGAGCAAAGTGGAGTGGATTACAGTGCACTGGAATTGATTGGAGTGGAGTGGATTACAGCAGATTTGAGTGGATTACAGTGAAGTGGATTACAGTGGAGTGGATTACAGTGGATTGGAGTGGATTACAGTGGATTACAGTGGATTTGAGTGGATTACAATGCATTAAATTGGACTACGGTGGAATGAAGTGGTTTACAGTGGATTGGCGTGGATTACAGTGCAGTGTATTCAATTACAATAGAGTGGAGTGGATTATGGAAGATTACAGTGGAGTGGAGTGGGTAACAATGGATCACAGTGGAGTGGATTAGAGTCTGTATCACTGCATGGATTAAAGAACACTCTCCAACTATATATGTCATCCTTTGTAATTGTGCGGAATAAATAACAACCAATCTTTCATTCTTCCATACAGCCTGCAATAAAGAACACCCAAAACAAGTCTGCCATTGGGTGGCATAAATAATATCCCCTGTTCTAAAAGCATGTAATAAAGAACGCTGAAGACGCACTGTCCTACCTTGCCGTACTTTTGCTTGCAATAAAGAGCCCCACATAACTGTCCTACATTACAGTATCACTGCACTGGATTGAACTGATTATATACAATTAAAAAGAAAAACTAAACGTGCAATCCTTGCTGATTCAGTGTATATCCGCATGGAGTAAATGGCAGAGGAGGTGGCTAATGGCCAGAGCTGCCAACTTCGGCTCACCATCCTGTGATTCTGGGCAAATCTTGTTGTACCTTTTGAAAACAAGCATTAGCATAGCCAATAGGTCTCGCCTTTGGGACCTTATAAGTGTTTAGCCATGCAACAACAGTTGATGTTGTTGCACCAAGGATATTGTGCTGCATAACTAAATACTTATAAGGTTCCAAAAGCGAGACCTATTGGCTATGCCAATGCTTGTTTAAAAGGGTGCTGACCACAGCAAGCAGCACTGCCGGGATGGCAGGCACGCAGCTTGCAATTTCTTCGAGGGACAGGGACATTGTAGCCTCTCACTGTATGTAACATAGGGAATAGCATTACTGAAAGGCAAAGTAGCAACACATCAAAAAAAAGACGCCAGTTGCACCCCCTTGCCCCGCCCCTTCGCAACAGTGACCCTTCCCCCAGCTCCCTGCCATGGATGCTTTAAGACCTGCATTTAAACAAACGAGCAGTGCTCTTATTTAATGAGTAACTCACTCAGTTGTAGCATGTAGCTGCCGCCCTTCACACACAGAGCTCGTCACTCCTGCAGCCATTTCACGCAGACATGCACACTCCTTCAGCTCTTTAGGCACACCACTACAGTGGATTGCAGGCACCATTGCACATCCATTTCCACAGTCCTTTGCCCAAAGTCAAGACGACAGGTATAGCCATGTACAAACGGGGGTGCGCACTCCTTCAGCCTTTTGCACACACTTTTGGAGCCCTTTAAGTACACGTATTAACATTTCTTAAGTCTATTACACACACACTTATAATAATCTATTAATTAACCCTTTACTCAAAGACATGCACTTCTACATTTTTACACACACCTTAGCCCTGAATCGCGTACCCCTACAGCCATTTGCTCACACTCATGCACATCTATGCAACCATCTTCCCGTAGGTATATACCTGGCCCAAGAAACACACTCTTTACTTATAAACAGTGGCAGCTGTACACTGGCACACCAACCCCTTTGCCCACCTTGCTCATTTTCGCTTGCAGCTTTTCTCCCCTACATTACTTACCCACACTTCTTTAAAAACCCCAGTTCTTGCCCCTACACACTCCTCCTTCCCGATGCCCAGTCTCCCACACTCCGCGCACCAATCAATCCTGTACCATCCACCACACCCACCATCCCTGCCCCTCCTGCGAACATCATTCATCCCTGCCAAGGCATTCCACCACACAGCAGGAAGCAGCACTAGGACCTCTCAGGCGGCAGCAGGCGGGACGGGACCCCTCTGCAAACCCCCCAGCACAGGAATTATGTACCTCTCTGCACTGCCCCAAACTACAGAAGTAACAGACAACGTATAGTCTCTCACATAGCACCGTGTTGCCTCAGGTCTCCTAACAGCAACAAAAAGGCTGTACAAGAGTCCTGTGCACAGGATGAGCTCGTGGGCACAATGTATCTCCTAGTATGGCACGTACAGACCCCAAGTTACAGGGCTCACTACTTCCCATAAACACTCCACTGACACACAATGGAGGCACAAGCACTAATCAGCTCCGTGACAGTAAATTGACATTTGCAAAAACAACAGTTGATGGACAGAATGCAGAACAATGTCATACATTCACCCCAGTACAGAGATCTGGGCCTAAATCCATCGTTTTTTTGCTCACCATGCTATTCCAGTTTGAATCCAGCCATATGCAAATCAGTCTTGACCCTGTGCCTCATGGGAACAGTCCAGCCCGAACTGCCAAGCCAGGTCCTCCCTGGACTGGAAACAAGCATCCTAGGACCGGTTTCGGGGTTTCACCACTCTTCAGCCAGGATAGCTTGATTCCAGTGGCATGGAGAGCACAGGCCCCACATCTGGGCATACCCGTCCCACTCGGGGTGACAAATGCAAAAACAACAGTTGATGGACAGAATGCAGAACAATGTCATACATTCACCCCAGTACAGAGATCTGGGCCTAAATCCATCGTTTTTTGCTCACCATGCCATTCCAGTTTGAACCCAGCCATATGCAAATCAGTCTTGACCCTCTGCCTCATGGGAACAGTCCAGCCCGAACTGCCAAGCCAGGTCCTCCCTGGACTGGAAACAAGCATCCTAGGACCGGATTCGGGGTTTCACCCCTCTTCAGCCAAGATAGCTTGATTCCAGTGGCATGGAGAGCACGGGACCCACGTCTGTGCATACCTGTCCCACTCGGGGTGACAAATGCAAAAACAACAGTTGATGGACAGAATGCAGAACAATGTCATAAATTCACCCCAGTACAGAGATCTGGGCCTAAATCCATCGTGATTTTGCTCACCATGCGATTCCAGTTTGAACCCAGCCATGTGCAAATCAGTCTTGACCCTGTGCCTCATGGGAACAGTCCAGCCCGAACTGCCAAGCCAGGTCTTCCCTGGACTGGAAACAAGCATCCTAGGACCGGTTTCGGGGTTTCACCCCTCTTCAGCCAAGATAGCTTGATTCCAGTGGCATGGAGAGCACGGGACCCACGTCTGGGCATACCCGTCCCACTCGGGGTGACAAATGCAAAAACAACAGTTGATGGACAGAATGCAGAACAATGTCATACATTCACCCCAGTACAGAGATCTGGGCCTAAATCCATCGTTTTTTTGCTCACCATGCCATTCCAGTTTGAACCCAGCCATATGCAAATCAGTCTTGACCCTGTGCCTCATGGGAACAGTACAGCCCGAACTGCCAAGCCAGGTCCTCCCTAGACTGGAAACAAGCAACCTAGGACCGGTTTCCGGGTTTCACCCCTCTTCAGCCAGGATAGCTTGATTCCAGTGGCAAGGAGAGCACGGGACCCACGTCTGGGCATACCCGTCCCACTCGGGGTGACAAATGCAAAAACAACAGTTGATGGACAGAATGCAGAACAATGTCATACATTCACCCCAGTACAGAGATCTGGGCCTAAATCCATCGTTTTTTTGCTCACCATGCCATTCCAGTTTGAACCCAGCCATATGCAAATTAGTCTTGACCCTGTGCCTCATGGGAACAGTCCAGCCCGAACTGCCAAGCCAGGTCCTCCCTGGACTGGAAACAAGCATCCTAGGACCGGTTTCAGGGTTTCACCCCTCTTCAGCCAGGATAGCTTGATTCCAGTGGCATGGAGAGCACGGGACCCAAGTCTGGGCATACCCGTCCCACTCGGGGTGACAAATGCAAAAACAACAGTTGATGGACAGAATGCAGAACAATGTCATACATTCACCCCAGTACAGAGATCTGGGCCTAAATCCATCGTTTTTTTGCTCACCATGCTATTCCAGTTTGAACCCAGCCATATGCAAATCAGTCTTGACCCTGTGCCTCATGGGAACAGTCCAGCCCGAACTGCCAAGCCAGGTCCTCCCTGGACTGGAAACAAGCATCCTAGGACCGGTTTCGGGGTTTCACCCCTCTTCAGCCAGGATAGCTTGATTCCAGTGGCATGGAGAGCACAGGACCCACGTCTGGGCATACCCGTCCCACTCGGGGTGACAAATGCAAAAACAACAGTTGATGGACAGAATGCAGAACAATGTCATACATTCACCCCAGTACAGAGATCTGGGCCTAAATCCATCGTTTTTTGCTCACCATGCCATTCCAGTTTGAACCCAGCCATATGCAAATCAGTCTTGACCCTGTGCCTCATGGGAACAGTTCAGCCCGAACTGCCAAGCCAGGTCCTCCCTGGACTGGAAACAAGCATCCTAGGACCGGTTTCGGGGTTTCACCCCTCTTCAGCCAGGATAGCTTGATTCCAGTGGCATGGAGAGCATGGGACCCACGTCTGGGCATACCCGTCCCACTCGGGGTGACAAATGCAAAAACAACAGTTGATGGACAGAATGCAGAACAATGTCATACATTCACCCCAGTACAGAGATCTGGGCCTAAATCCATCGTTTTTTGCTCACCATGCCATTCCAGTTTGAACCCAGCCATATGCAAATCAGTCTTGACCCTGTGCCTAATGGGAACAGTCCAGCCCGAACTGACAAGCCAGGTCCTCTCTGGACTGGAAACAAGCATCCTAGGACCGGTTTCGGGGTTTCACCCCTCTTCAGCCAGGATAGCTTGATTCCAGTGGCATGGAGAGCACGGGACCCACGTCTGGGCATACCCGTCCCATTCGGGGTGACAAATGCAAAAACAACAGTTGATGGACAGAATGCAGAACAATGTCATACATTCACCCCAGTACAGAGATCTGGGACTCAATCCATCGTTTTTTTGCTCACCATGCCATTCCAGTTTGAACCCAGCCATATGCAAATCAGTCTTGACCCTGTGCCTCATGGGAACAGTCCAGCCCGAACTGCCAAGCCACGTCCTCCCTGGACTGGAAACAAGCATCCTAGGACCGGTTTCGGGGTTTCACCCCTCTTCAGCCAGGATAGCTTGATTCCAGTGGCATGGAGATCACGGGACACACGTCTGGGCATACACGTCCCACTCGGGGTGACAAATGCAAAAACAACAGTTGATGGACAGAATGCAGAACAATGTCATACATTCACCCCAGCACAGAGATCTGGGCCTAAATCCATCGTTTTTTTGCTCACCATGCCATTCCAGTTTGAACCCAGCCATATGCAAATCAGTCTTCACCCTGTGCCTCATGGGAACAGTCCAGCCCAAACTGCCAAGCCAGGTCCTCCCTGGACTGGAAACAAGCATCCTAGGACCGGTTTCGGGGTTTCACCCTCTTCAGCCAGGATAGCTTGATTCCAGTGGCATGGAGAGCATGGGACCCACGTCTGGGCATACCCGTCCCACTCGGGGTGACAAATGCAAAAACAACAGTTGATGGACAGAATGCAGAACAATGTCATACATTCACCCCAGTACAGAGATCTGGGCCTAAATCCATCGTTTTTTTGCTCACCATGCCATTCCAGTTTGAACCCAGCCATATGCAAATCAGTCTTGACCCTGTGCCTCATGGGAACAGTCCAGCCCGAACTGCCAAGCCAGGTCCTCCCTGGACTGGAAACAAGCATCCTAGGACCGGTTTCTGGGTTTCACCCCTCTTCAGCCAGGATAGCTTGATTCCAGTGGCATGGAGAGCACGGGACCCACGTCTGGGCATACCCGTTAACTCGGGGTGACAAATGCAAAAACAACAGTTGATGGACAGAATGCAGAACAATGTCATACATTCACCCCAGTACAGAGATCTGGGACTAAATCCATCGTTTTTTTGCTCACCACGCCATTCCAGTTTGAACCCAGCCATATTCAAATCAGTCTTGACCCTGTGCCTCATGGGAACAGTCCAGCCCAAACTGCCAAGCCAGGTCCTCCCTGGACTGGAAACAAGCATCCTAGGACCGGTTTCGGGGTTTCACCCCTCTTCAGCCAGGATAGCTTGATTCCAGTGGCATGGAGAGCACGGGACCCACGTCTGGGCATACCTGTCCCACTCGGGGTGACAAATGCAAGAACTACAGTTGATGGACAGAATGCAGAACAATGTCATACATACATCCCAGTACAGAGATCTGGGCCTAAATCCATCGTTTTTTTGCTCACCATGCCATTCCAGTTTGAACCCAGCCATATGCAAATCAATCTTGACCCTGTGCCTCATGGGAACAGTCCAGCCCGAACTGCCAAGCCAGGTCCTCCCTGGACTGGAAACAAGCATCCTAGGACCGGTTTCGGGGTTTCACCCCTCTTCAGCCAGGATAGCTTGATTCCAGTGGCATGGAGAGCACGGGACCCACGTCTGGGCATACCCGTCCCACTCAGGGTGACAAATGCAAAAACAACAGTTGATGGACAGAATGCAGAACAATGTCATACATTCACCCCAGTACAGAGATCTGGGCCTAAATCCATCGTTTTTTTGCTCACCATGCCATTCCAGTTTGAACCCAGCCATATGCAAATCAGTCTTGACCCTGTGCCTCATGGGAACAGTCCAGCCCGAACTGCCAAGCCACGTCCTCCCTGGACTGGAAACAAGCATCCTAGGACCGGTTTCGGGGTTTCACCCCTCTTCAGCCAGGATAGCTTGATTCCAGTGGCATGGAGAGCACGGGACACACGTCTGGGCATACACGTCCCACTCGGGGTGACAAATGCAAAAACAACAGTTGATGGACAGAATGCAGAACAATGTCATACATTCACCCCAGCACAGAGATCTGGGCCTAAATCCATCGTTTTTTTGCTCACCATGCCATTCCAGTTTGAACCCAGCCATATGCAAATCAGTCTTGACCCTGTGCCTCATGGGAACAGTCCAGCCCAAACTGCCAAGCCAGGTCCTCCCTGGACTGGAAACAAGCATCCTAGGACCGGTTTCGGGGTTTCACCCCTCTTCAGCCAGGATAGCTTGATTCCAGTGGCATGGAGAGCATGGGACCCACGTCTGGGCATACCCGTCCCACTCGGGGTGACAAATGCAAAAACAACAGTTGATGGACAGAATGCAGAACAATGTCATACATTCACCCCAGTACAGAGATCTGGGCCTAAAGCCATCGTTTTTTGCTCACCATGCCATTCCAGTTTGAACCCAGCCATATGCAAATCAGTCTTGACCCTGTGCCTCATGGGAACAGTCCAGCCCGAACTGCCAAGCCAGGTCCTCCCCGGACTGGAAACAAGCATCCTAGGACCGGTTTCTGGGTTTCACCCCTCTTCAGCCAGGATAGCTTGATTCCAGTGGCATGGAGAGCACGGGACCCACGTCTGGGCATACCCGTTAACTCGGGGTGACAAATGCAAAAACAACAGTTGATGGACAGAATGCAGAACAATGTCATACATTCACCCCAGTACAGAGATCTGGGACTAAATCCATCGTTTTTTTGCTCACCACGCCATTCCAGTTTGAACCCAGCCATATTCAAATCAGTCTTGACCCTGTGCCTCATGGGAACAGTCCAGCCCAAACTGCCAAGCCAGGTCCTCCCTGGACTGGAAACAAGCATCCTAGGACCGGTTTCGGGGTTTCACCCCTCTTCAGCCAGGATAGCTTGATTCCAGTGGCATGGAGAGCACGGGACCCACGTCTGGGCATACCTGTCCCACTCGGGGTGACAAATGCAAGAACTACAGTTGATGGACAGAATGCAGAACAATGTCATACATACATCCCAGTACAGAGATCTGGGCCTAAATCCATCGTTTTTTTGCTCACCATGCCATTCCAGTTTGAACCCAGCCATATGCAAATCAATCTTGACCCTGTGCCTCATGGGAACAGTCCAGCCCGAACTGCCAAGCCAGGTCCTCCCTGGACTGGAAACAAGCATCCTAGGACCGGTTTCGGGGTTTCACCCCTCTTCAGCCAGGATAGCTTGATTCCAGTGGCATGGAGAGCACGGGACCCACGTCTGGGCATACCCGTCCCACTCAGGGTGACAAATGCAAAAACAACAGTTGATGGACAGAATGCAGAACAATGTCATACATTCACCCCAGTACAGAGATCTGGGCCTAAATCCATCGTTTTTTGCTCACCATGCCATTCCAGTTTGAACCCAGCCATATGCAAATCAGTCTTGACCCTGTGCCTCATGGGAACAGTCCAGCCCGAACTGCCAAGCCAGGTCCTCCCTGGACTGGAAACAAGCATCCTAGGACCGGTTTCGGGGTTTCACCCCTTTTCAGCCAGGATAGCTTGATTCCAGTGGCATGGAGAGCACGGGACCCACGTCTGGGCATACCCGTCCCACTCGGGGTGACAAATGCAAAAACAACAGTTGATGGACAGAATGCCGAACAATGTCATACATAAATTGACATTTGTGCACAATACCCTCTGTTAAACGTGTTCCCCACATGTTATATGCTGTGGTCTCTTCGTACGTGCCCAACAGTCCTTACCCGAATGTACACACAGGCACCACACTGGTCGCTGTGCAGGTTACATGCAGTGCCGCCTGCAGCAACCACCCTTCAGTTTACAAGCTTACAACAGTTCGCCACCTTGTACTGTATGTACAGACCACACGCCTCGGCGGCTGCCCTCCTTTCTGTGAATGAGGTGTCAGTGTCGGCTACTCCATCACTTTCCCTGAATTTTCCACGCAAAGCACAGTAAAAGCCACGGAGGTACACCACCTATGGGTTACACCATGTACACGCACATGCATTGCTACGTTCTATATATGTTTCCATACAATACCCTCACAGTTTAACTGTTCTTCTCGATGTATGCTGCATTCAATCACAACCCTGTGCAGCACGAGGTGTGCACGAAGCCCCCTGCTTACACTGTATACGGCTAATTGCTATACGCATTGTCCGCGTCACACACTTTTAACCAACGTCCTTCCCAAATTGCAGATTTGGTTTTATAAGTTACATGAAGCACCCTATTCGTAGACACCATGTGTAGCTACCATCTCCCTCTTGTATGGTGCATGCAGCTCCCCCCCACCGCACCGACGTTCAATTAAGTTTCCATTTTCGACCGTGGGCAAGTCTTCTGCCTGACCCAAACTCTGTACATATTATAGCGCAGCCACGCACTGTCCAGTCTCCTCTTCTATGCTGATACCATGTAATCTCGTTCAAGTGCACACACCCAACTCACGAGTAGCCGTATATTGCACACAGGCACCCACTCTTTTCCCGGTTAAAAACGGAATTGTGCATGCACCCCTGCAGAGAACCATCTCCTTCTCTGTGTCGATGTCGATGTGAAGAGGTGATAAAAGGTTGCCATGTGAGGGGCGTAGAAAGGAGATGACTACTCTGAAATGTGAGTAGTGTGGGGCGGGAAGAAGAAACATTTACAGATGCGAACGGTGAGAGGCGAGAAGCTGGGCAGATGAGGGCTCAGGAGGAGGGGCCCGTGGGAGAGCAGTGTTCTGTGTCGGGGGGAAAGTTTATGAAAGGGGTGTAGGGAGAAGCACTGACAAATGTGAGGAGTGTAGAAAGAACAAGATGGCGGTGGCCAGTCCGGGTGGGCGGGGCCAAAAGTGGACAAGGCGGTAACCCAAAAGCCCAATTTTCAATCACGCACCAGCGTTTAACATAAACGATGACGCGTGCCAATTGAAAACAAGGGAGGGGCTTAAAGTCCCTTCCTAAACTGTATTGATTCCAAAAGGCCCTCGCATGGCGAGAGCAGCGCATGCACGCTGCTAACGCCAGGCAAGACCTAAAAAGAAGCTATTGTTCCTGCTCTGCTGTGTGTGTTTCTATGGAGAAAAAAATCTCAGCTTGACAATTACTTCAATGCCGATTTAGGGATGACAAATGCAATCCAGCCTTTCCCTTTAGTGAAAGCAGGCTAACTTTCATCCAAAAATTCCTGAAAAGAAATAGCCTACCCCGTGGGCTCCCGCTGTAAAACAACTGGCCTTGATACCCGAGCCGCCTATGCTGTCTTTATTTATAGTTTAGAAAACAGAAATACATACATGATCGAGATGCATTAGAAAACACTGAATAAAGGTAAAAATTAAAATGAAGGATGATAGAAAATGAAGCCATCACACGCTGCCTGCATAAAGGAATGTAGCCAAGCTGCACTCAGAAACAGGTGCAGAAACAAAAGAAACTAGCCTCCTCAGAAGACAGCGCGTGAAATTTGACCTCTTTGAATGCACAGCAAATGTGACTAGATCCGAACAAGATTTACAGCCCTGTTTACAGAAAGGGAGTTCTCTGAAGGAAACTGGCAAATATAGTTTGGGCAACGGGAGGGATGAAGTGAACCTGGAGAACCTAAAGCAAATAATGCCAACAAATCGAAATCAAGAAAATGTGAGTTACAAACCACAAAGTCAATGGCAAGCAACAGGCGGAATGCATTTCCAGGTCAACTTTCTGAAAGTCCTTAAGATGTCTTGGGCAAACCAGACAGCTGTGGTGTCTGGAAGGCTGCTACCTAAAAAATGAGCATGAGCATTTTTCCCAGTGCTGGGGGGGGGGGCAAACATGGAATGCATGGGTGCCACAACATGGATGGCGGTGCAGGTGGGGGAAGCAACATGGATGGCGCGATTGGGCGGGAGCATCAATGGCAGTATGGAGAATAAGCAACAGAGAAGGCAGAAGCAGGTGAGGGAAGCAACACATAGGCACCAGGGGACAGAAGGAACACAGGGGGTGGGAGTGGGGAGAGAAAAAAACAAGAGGTGAGATAGCAATATGGAACTGGTGGAAAGAAGGTCACGGGCGAAAGAGCAATGGGAGAAGACACGAGAGTGAGCACAGCATGGAGTGGCGTGGGGAGAAGCACACGAGTGATAGTGAGCAGCACCGAGTACAGCGGAAGAGAAATACCCTAGGGAGATAACTGGAAAACACATGCCTAATCAACAAGAAAAAAGTAATGCTTGAAAAGCAAGCAGTGTAAACATAGAAGTCAGCCGATCAAAATAGACAGGAACTAGGCTATGCTTCATGGGAGGGACAAACACAAGAGTGACAAGCTGGGACATGAATAAGAAGCAGTAAAATGAGAATGACAGGAGAGCCAACCAATGGTAAGCAACGGACAGGCTCCAAGCCCCTGTATGCTTTTGGTAAGCCCACAGTATGTCTTTCATTGTCTGTAGGCTCAACCTTAACCAGTTCCATGCGCAGGACGGCCAGGAGCCATCTTGCGCCACGTTGCTTGTGTGCGCAGTGCCGTCCTCGCACATGGCATTTGAAATCCCTCTGGTGCAGGCACCAGAGGGATTTCTTTTTCCCCCCAACAGCCTCGGGAGCAGTGGAAGACCTTCACCAGCGCCCGAGGCTGTTTGTTTGGTTTCCCTGAAATGACGATCAGCATGCACATCATGCTGACCTCATTTCAGGGAAACCGAGAGGCTCATTTCAGTTTCGCTTTCTACATGCTCAGGGGACTATCTCAGCCCCCTGAGCACGTAGAAAGTCAGGAGAGGTATCGTTGGAAAGGGGAGGGCATTCCCCAAGCAGGGATCCACCCACTAGGCACCAGGGAGGGGGGAGCGGCCCCCTGGGCAAGGGCCTTTGCTCTCCCATATTAAATTGGGTGAATTCAGTCTAAGTTGAATTCGGGGAATGGGCTGCCTAATATGAGCATGACAATGCCCCCACCCCCCTGCAAAATTACAGTCTTTCTGCCACCCCTGTGGGGCCCATGGGAGCAGTAGCCCCCAATCTGCCCCCTCGGGGGGCAGAAAGCCCACTAGACACCAGGGTTTTTTCCCCATTGAATTTAGGGGTGGGGGCTGCCCAAGATGGGCATGCCAATGCCCCCACCCATCCCCCCCATAAAATTCCAGTCTTTCTGCCCCCCCCCCAGGGGGGCAGAAAGCCCACTAGATACCAGGGACCCTTTTCACTGCAATTAGTGGTGGGGGCCATCCAAGATGGGCATGTCAATGCCCCCACTCACCACCCCCTGCAAAATTACAGTCTTTTTGCCCCCCTGGGGGGCAAATGGGGCAGTAGCCCCTAATCTGCCTCCCTGGGGGAGTAGAAAGTCCACTAGATGCCAGGGATTTTTTTTCATTGAATTTAGGGGTGGGGGCTGCCCAAAATAGCCCCTGATCTAGCCCCCGGGGGGGCAGAAAGCCAACTAGGCCCCAGGGATTGTTTTTTTATACATAGAGGTGGGGGCTGCCCAGAATGGGCAGGCCAATGCCTCCACCTCCCCCACAAAAAAATTGCCACGCCCTTTCTGCCTCCACAGGAAACAGATGGGGGCAATAGGCCCTAATCTGCCCCCCCGGGGGGGGCAGAAAGCCCACTAGGAACCAGGGATGTTGTTTTATTTATACGTAGGGGCGCTTGGCTGGCGGTGTGTGTGGATGGCGCTTGACTGGCGGTGTGCGTGGATGGCGCTTGGCTGGTGGTGTGTGTGGATGGTTTTGTGCGTGTACTGACTCTTGGCTGGTGGCGTAGCTTGCAATGATCACCCAGCGTTTTCTTACCCAGAATCCCCTGCAAACCTCAAATTTACTTACAAAGTCACATTTTCCTCACATTTCTGTGTGGGTAAGTTGTAGGATCACCATGCAGGCACAAATTTCCACCTACCCAGCATTCCCCTTGGTCTCCCGAGAAAAATGATACCTCACTTGTGTGGATGCCCAAAGTAGCGTCAGCCGAAAAACATATAAACCAACTGCCCTTTTAGACCCGCTTTAGGCCCCCCTCAATTTCTACACGTTTTTGGCCCTTCCATGTCATAGCACTTGGCCCATCCAAACAAGTAAGGTATAATTTTTATCGGGAGACTGAGGGGAATGCTGGTTAGAAGGAAATTTGTGCCGTGCGGTGATCCCACAACTTTCCCACACAGATATTAGAGGAAAATGTGACTTTTTAGCTAAATTTGAGGTTTGCAGCAAATTTTTGGAAGGAAAATGTTGGGGGATCAACGCAAGCCACACCTCCCTGGACTAACACAGGTGTCTAGTTTTCAGAAATGTCTGGGTTTTTTAGGTTCCCCTAGATGTCTGCAAACCCGGGAAGAAAAACACAGGTGCCCACCTATCTATCACAAAACTACCTAGTTTTTCAAGGGGGTCACCTGGGTTTTTGGCCCCGGGCTCGGCGGCCATGGAGGAAAACCTACCAAACTCACACATTTCTGAAAACTAGACACCTGGGGGAATCCAGGGAGGTATGGCTTGCGTGGACCCACCAAGGTTTTCTTACCCAGAATTCCCTGCAAACCTCAAATTTAGTTGAAAAAATCACTTTTTTCTCAAATTTCTGTGTGGGAAAGTTGTGGGATCACCGGGCTGACACAAACTTCCTACCACCCAGTGTTCTCCCAGGTCTCCCGATAAAAATGGTACCTCACTCGTGTGGGTGGCCCAAGTATCCGTGACAGGCAAGGGCCCATAACGTATTGAGGAGACATCAAAATTACCTATCACAAAACGACCTGGTTTTGCAAGGGGGGTCACCTGGCTTTTGGCCCCAGGCTCAGCGGCCATCTACGAAACCCTACCAAACCCACACATTTCTAAAAACTAGACACCTGGGGGAGTCCAGCGAGGTATGGCTTGCGTGGATCCACCAACGTTTTCCTACCCAGAACCCCCTTGCAAACCTTAAATTTAGCTTAAAAAATCACATTTTTCTCACATTTCTGTGTGGGAAAGTTGTGGGATCACCGGGCTGACACACCTCAAATGTAGCTGAAAAAAATCACATTTATCTCAAATTTCTGTGTGAGAAAGTTGTGGGATCACCGCGCTGACACAAATTTCTTACCACCCAGCATTCCTCCAGGTCTCCCGATAAAAATGGTACCTCACTTGTTTGGGTGGGCCAAGTACCCGCGACAGGCAAGGGCCCAAAACGTATTGTGGAGACATCAAAATTACCTATCACAAAACGACCTGGTTTTGCAAGGGGGCACCTCGGTTTTTGGCCCCGCGCTCGGCAGCCATCTAGGGAAACCTACTAAACCCACACATTTCTGAAACCTAGACACCCTGGGGAGTCCAGGGTGGCTTGAGTGGATGCCCCAACGTTTTCCTACCCAGAATCCCCTGCAAACCTCAAATTTAGCTGAAAAAAATCACTTTTTCCACACATTTTTGTGTTGGATCACCTTGCCGGCACAAATGTCCTAACCCCCAGTGTTCCCCTCGGTCTCCCGAGTAAAATGATACCTCACTTGTGTGGGTGGACCAAGGGCCTGTGACCGGGAAGAGCCAAAAACATAGGGATTAAGGGTATAGCACAGCGAGTTCTAAGCGCTACATTTTTTTAAAAATACGTTTTTAGCCAATTCTGCATTGGACAGCCACACAAGAGACGAATGGACTCTATCAAATCTTGAAGGAAGAGTCAACAAGTCCTGTAGCAGCCCATTCATTTACATAAAAAGGTATTTTAATCAGCAAACAATTCATAACAAGATAAAGTGATCACTTCTCCCTGGTCTAACAGGGTAATTCTGATGCAATTTGACTAGGGAAACTAATAAAAAATATTTTTTGATAGAGTGTGATGGCCATTTGCCACTTCTGTCGTTTGCACTTTCTCTCACAAGTTAAGTCTTTACACACTTCTACTTTGCAACAGTGAGCACTCTATTTCAGTTATGATATTTTTGCGATTTTAAATGAATTTAATCTAAATGATCTGGATGCGGCTCCTCCATTAATTGTGCATGGAAAATTATGAATTTGTCTAAAAGAGCACGAAAGGAACATTGTTCTACTTTATAGGTAATGATCAAGGTTCCAATTAGGTGTTTCAAAGTCCCTATGTTCATATTTATACAGATATATTTTCTAACTGTGGCTGGCTTCAGCCATGTGCAGTTCACAATACTGACACCCTATGAAAGCAATGATATACGCTTAAAAATTATTTGCACGTTTTTGTAACCAGCAAAACACAATCTCAATATAAATTTGGCAAGCTTTAATGTTTGGATTATTAAACTTAAAAATGTCCCTTGGAGTGTGCGCCTACAGCACAGTATCCTAAGTGGGAAGCCAGCAGACTGTGCTGTGTTGATTTATACACTTTAATCATATTTTTATTTTTTCCTTAGATGGCAACAAAAGAGCCAGCTGTCTCCACTTCAGGTGTTAATAAAATGTCTTATTTAATATTGGGTGGTGTCCAAAACTTTTCCAAAGCCAAGTTTTTATTAGAGAAATATAAAACTATTAATTTGCGTCCTGAGAAAACCTGTCAAGAGTTGTCTGGCACTCTGAGAAAAAAGCCTAGACACCAGGCATGTTTTTGATATTCAGGAGTGAGATAATTAGCTCCCTAAAGATGAAAAAGAAAGGGTGGTATTGTGAATGTATATGTAAATGGTTTCTGGTGTACTACGTCAGTCTGGATCTGGTCTCCGTTGTGGTCCATCGGGTAATCCACTCTCCCTCACTGGCCCTCATTACGAATTGGGCAGAGCTGAACCGCAAATCTATTTTTTCTAAATCTACTTTGTTAGAAATGGGATTTCTGGTTGGCTAGGGCATGCGCCTAAGCCAGGCAGAAACCACCACTCTAGTCAGGGCAAGGGAGTTACCCGCTGAAGATAACCCCTGCTCACCCCCTTGGTAGCTTGGCACGAGCAGTCAGGCTTATCCCAGAGGCAATGTGTAAAGCATTTGCACAACACACACACACAGCAGCGACACACTAGGCACACCACAAAAGAAACTCCACACAAGGTTATGTAAAAATAGCCTTTGTATTACTCATAAAACACATTAGACCGCCATCACTTATTTATACTGTGCTACCTGGCACTTAGTATTACTTTACAGGGATTATATACACTTACAGGGCCAATCGGGCCACTGTCATAACCACACAATTCACAGGTAGTGAAACAACCAGTAACTACTGGTAACTACTATACTTAGCATCAACACATTATGTATAATTCCTCAGTAGCAGTACCATATCCCTATTACTGCACACAGGGGTGCTCAGCACAGTTTAGTATGCCTATATAAAACTAGCAGTGCACTACAGCATTAGGCATAAATCAAACCCACCGTGCCCTATCCTGAACACCTATACATGGCACACATTATAAATGCCCCATGCCCCTCTTGGGCATAAATCCTGACCAAGGTACTGAGCTGAACACTCCAGGCCTTTTCTCATCTGGGCACCTTAGTACCCTTTCTGCTGGGCCCACATGTTATAAGTACCTCGTGCCCCGAATATCCGGTAAGGCTGCAGCTGCCCGCGACCCTGCGGTGCAGCTGCACAGTCTTAGAACAAAAAGATGTGGGAAGTGCGTCGGTGCTACGAAAGCACCTGGACGAGGTCATCCAATGGCCCCTCAGCTGCCAGTGCTGCCGCAGTAATGCTCATGCCACTCGGTAAGGGGGCAGCTGCCCACTGCCACCCGGGGCAGCTGCTCGGCACGTACAGTGAATGTCGGCTCAGCCCCTCGCGGCTTGGCTGCTGAGTCGGTCCGATTCTGGAGCTCCCAGGAGCTCCCGACGTTCAAGTACCGGATGCAGGGGCCTGCGACCATGTGGTGTCGCTGCGTCATTGAAGGCGACTCAGACCAGGGCTCCTCACTTCCTCTCTGGCGGGGAAGACCTCTTTTTTCCTGACCCTCGGAGTCCACGAGGCTCCGGCGCGATCTCCTTCTGTGGGCCCCGCCCACCACCGGCACAGCTCCGGCCTTCCTGCATCATCTGGGGGCAGCTCCACCTACAGTCAGGCTGGCTTCACCTGACTTCCGTTTTGCGGTCCTCTCTTCTCCCCAAGGCCCGCCCGCAGCCAGGCACAGACTTCTGCCTGTCTTCCCCTTCACGTTGCGGCAGTGCGACAACACGAGCCCACTCCAGAGGCTCACATACATGGGTCACTAACGGAATCCTGAAGCGCTTCACGCATTCCACTGCAGTGGGGCCAACTCCTTTGAACAGGAGGTTTTTCAGCGCTCTCAAAGTGCGCTTATTAAAAATGAGGAAGCCAAAAGCGCTCCTCTTGCCCTCAATTTCAAAGGGCACAATCAATGAGTGCCCAGACTGTCTCCCTCCCGAAGACAGCGCTCTTTGCCCCCAAGTTCACAAGGGCAGAGCTGGGCACAGGCAGGCCAGCACGTGGGGCCTCCCAGCAGAGGACAGCAGCTGGGTCCCACGGTGGTTCGTCCTGGCAGAGTGCCCCTTCCAGTTCAAGTAAGCACAACAGCACATTTTCATGGGGTCACAGCCCAAATACTTATACCAGCTAGGTATTTGTTCTCCCCCTGCACAGTGCTCTGCACCCGGTCCAAACCAGTTCTGAGGGCACCTACACAGGTGCACAACACCCTCCTTTGTCAGTGTAGGTCCTGGCCCCAGACACACCACAAGGGGGGTGGAGCCAGCATTGTGTGAGGCAGGCTCTGTCCTATTCAGGCCCAGGTGCTACTCCTCCCACCACTCCAAATTCAGATGGGCCTATTCAGCCTAGTGCTGACTCACCCAGCCCCTCTGGAGCCACTGCACCTCCCCAACCCCTGTCACTCCAGAGCCAGACATGCAATACACAACAGGCAGGCACAAAGACACATAGCACACAGAAATGCCCACTTCTAAAAGTGGTATTTCTAAAATAGTGATAATAAATCTGCGAACACCATTACGCAGCATTTATTACCACTATTCCAATCATACCAAACTTGACCACTCTACTCCTCTCAGGTCAGGAATTACCACTGAAGCACATATCAGGGAATCCCCAATGCATTCCTATGAGAGGGCAGCCTCACAGTAGGGAGAAACCAAAATGGCTGTTTGCCACTACCAGGACATGCCACACAGTTAAGGCACATGTCCTACCTTTTACCTACATTGCACCCTGCCCATAGGGCTAGCTAGGACCTACCTTAGGGGTGACTGATAAGTAGTAAAAGGGGAGTCACAGACGTGGCAACCACATTTTGTGCCACGTCACAGCGGCAGTAAACTGCACGCGCAGGTCCTGCAATGGCAGAGGCCTGAGACAGGTTTGAAAGGCTACTTTGGTGGGTGGCGCAAGCAGCGCTGCAAGCCCAGCAGTAGCATTTAATTTACTGGCCCTGGTCATCTGAGATACCACTTTACAAGGGACTGATAGGTAAATTAAATACGCTAAACAGGTGTAGGCCAATCTTACCATGTTTTACCATAGAGAGCACATGCACTTTACACTGGACAGCAGTGATAAAGTGCCCAGAGTCCTAAAACCACCAACACCAGGTCAGAAAAAATACCAGGAGGAAGGCAAAAAGTTCAAGGATGACCCTGAAAAAAGGGCCAAGTCTAATATACTTAAATTAGGGGGATTTTTCACAATTAATAATTTCAACTCTGTGAACGTAATACTAAAAAAAGCAGGGAATCTAGAGTCAGTCAAGTACGAGGCATCCCAAATCATGGTGTTTCCGGGCTATGCTAGGCAAGTGCAGTTGTATGATGGAACATCGCATGCCTGAACATTGCATGCCTGAACCACGAGGTCTCAACCATGACCGCATCTTTACCACGCATGCCTTTATCATGCAATTTCGGTGTAAAGACATGATTGGTAAAGGGACATCTGTGTTAAAGATCATACCTCTGCCCTCAAAACTGTCCCTTTTCCCTCGCCCTGCCCTGAGCCCTAAAAATTAACTCCACGCTCTCAAACTACCCCACCCAGCCACCCTCCCGAGTCCAGAAACGGTCCCCAACATCCCTAAAGTACCCCGACCCAGCCCCCCGTCCTGAGGCCTGAAACTGCCCCTAACCCTTAAAACTGTCCCTTTTCCCTTCCCGCCCTGAGCCCAACAAACTGACCCCAATGCCCTAAAAACTACCCCGATCCCAGCCCTCCACTCTGAGCCCTAAAAACTGTCCCCTACACCTGTAAAGTACCCCGACCCAGCCCCTCCCGCCCTGAGCCCTAAAACTTCTCCCTGCCTATAAACAACCCTGACACCCCGGAGCCCTAAAAACTACCCCCACCCCAAAAAACGACCCCCCCCCCACCTCTCCAAGGCCCGGCCCCAGCCTCACTGCGTCCTCTCCAAATCCTTCTTCTTCCTGTGCCCACCCATCCGCTCTGCATCTCGACCCTGCATTACCTTAACCACGCATATGCGCTGTTAAGGCATATGCGTGGTTAAGGCAAGTGTGGTTTGGCTTGCGGGGAAACGGCATGCGTGGCTGAACCCGCGTTGTTAAGGCCGTTTCCCTGCAAGTACAACAACAACGAAAATCCATTTAAAGGGGTAAAACAGAGAGAGCTATTGTTCTCCATTAAATGTTCTTATTACTGGCCAAGGTCAATGTTCTGTTACAATCCATATCGCCCTTCTTTAAGATGCCTGGGGCAGCCTGGGACTGGGTGACAGAAAAGAAGCACAACACACAAGAACCCTCAGGTCTAAAAAGAAAAACCTGGGAGACAGATAAGGTGCTGGCTACAAAAGAAGGCGTCCCAAAATGTGTCATTCCAAAGATTCACCTCAACACCACAGGCTGCCGACAGGTAGCTGCACACTATCTGAGTGACTTAACCAGAAGATCAAAGGAGAGCGGCAAAGGACATAGACACTGCAAAACAGATGACACCACCCATGGTGAATGAGTCACTTCATTGACGCAAATACCAGACTAAATGACAAATGTGACATTGGAGCCAATGAAGACCTCTGTCCCTCTTCCCCTCCACAAGCCAGTGAAGTAAAGATCTTTGCTACTGGAAGATACTTTCCAACTGAGATGTCATGACACTTAAAGCGTGAAGGTCAACATCTCCGTGACAAGGATAGCTTCTGGCACACTCTTCAGAGGTCTAAAGGCAGAACACATGCAGAGCACTGAGTGGTCAGGTGTATGAATTGGACAGATTGTTAGCAAACTTCTGGTGGCTAAGCACCGGAGTATGGCGCCTCACCGACGAGCAAGTGGTATTCTATTTGGAGGATACCATTCATTCAAATGCCTCATTTGGGGGAATCCAGTGTCTCTGTGGCATTTCAGAAATCCATCAAAGAGGTTCTAACTGGCTTGTTTGGAATTTTAGAATTGAAAAATTATATTCTGGTTCATGCAGCATCAGTCAATGAGCACACTGACTGCTTGATGCAATTACAAGATTGAAAGAAAGGGATCTGACCCTCCATTACCAGAAGTACTAATTTCTACAATCTACTACTGAATTTGTTTCTGGTAGAAGGTGTGGGCCTATGTCAAAAAAAGGTTGCTGATGTTAAAACCGTAGCCACTCCCCAGTCTGTGTCAGAGGTAAGGATTGGCCTGTACAACTACTGTTGACAAATGAACAAATAATTAAATCCTGGGGTATCTTGTCAAAGCCATCCTCTGGGAGGGTAGGGAACAGAAAAACATTCCAAGTCACAAAAGATGCCTTCTTTAAACATTCTACCATGAAATACTATGATCAGAGCCGACAGCTGAAGTTTGACATGGACTCCAGTCATGAAATAGGAGAGTTCTTACTTCAAGTACAAAACAAAGATGGGTGTGCTCCAGCTGCAAAGAGCAGTAGCGCATTAAAGACAACAGAGCAAATGTATTCTCATTTAGAAACAGAGGATCTCGCTGTGCTCTTGTGATGCCACCATTTTCATCTACACCTTTATAAGAGTTTCAAGTGTTCACTAGTCACAAGTTGCAGGTTCCACTACTGATGGGATCCTCATCGAAACCTCACCATAGATTGCGAAATACATTTGTCAATTGCAAGAACATTACTTCTGAGTTGTCTACAACCCAGGCACACACAATCTTTTACAACAGTCTCGGCCAGCTTAACAACAACAGTCTATTCAGGTCAAAGAGACTGAAGAGTCCACCTGACAGCTTACAGAGTGCTTGGGGCCACTCTCACTGTCCCTTCAGAAAGTCAAAGAAGGAGTCTCAAATGATGAGTGTCTCCAAATAGCAACCAATGCTACACATGGAAGCTTGCAGCATCCTAACAGCATTACATGATGTACAACATGAAGTGACCATCACCAGTAATGGCCTGCTTCTGCAGGGTTTCCCACTTGTCCTTCCACCATCTTTGATTCCAAGAGCACTTGAACTTGCTCATGCTGGACCTCATAGAATAGTAACGACTAAGGGGGCATTTAAACCTGTGTGTGTGGTCTGCCAGGTCGCCAGGCAGTGAAGGCTCCACCTACCCGCAACAGACCATATCTATGTTTCTCTACCACCACTCTGGTGAATTTATGATGAAAGTGCTTTCATTAACATAGCAATATCACCATCGTCAGAAATGTAATATTAAATATGGCACAATGTAAGGACATTATTTTTGTTTCTCAGAAAGAAACCATTGAGAAGTAAAACACCAATGGCATTGATGCACAGGTAGGGTCGAACTGCCCTATAGGACAATCAGAAAGTGCCTGATGGGCTCATGTGATAGGTCAGGGTGTTGACTGTTTGTTGGCCTGGTGGGCCGGTTTTTACTTTTGATTTCCCTAGCATTATCACAAACTTTGGCTGTAGCAAGCGCAAACGCATGCACTCTACCATACCATGGAAAAAAACGGCAAAAGTGTGACCTTACAGTTTATAAAATTGCCCTGTTTTGCAAATGTGGGCCACTTTCTTTTGCTATATGATTCGCTAATAGAGGCCACTTTTATTTTGCTGCCCGGGCCTATTTTCTGTCCCAGTCTGACCCTGTGCATAGGGAATCTTCTCCCTGTGCATGATGGTCATTGATTTTCTGCCTGGGACTATACCTTGCATGGTGCTCCTGGACACGATAAATTTGAACTGGAAGGCCCACCCAAAGTAGTGTACTCCTTCCATCCCATTAGGGCCGGACTGGGAAACCAAAGCAGCGCTGACAAATTTTGTCAGACCAGCCCCCATACGGTGCACAGCGAGCTCAGTCAGCGAGCCTGACAACTAACTACAAGGGAGGTTGAGGGGTTCTCGCCCCAATAAGTTTGGGTAAAAATTGCAAAAATTCTGCATTCTATAACACATTTTTCATTATATATTCAATTGTATTCACTTTTAAAGCATAGTAAATGATGACCTTACAGTGCACAGGCTACAGCAATCTTTATTGGGGCTCTTCAATTATTCCCTCACTTTCACCCTCCAACAGTGCCTCTCATTTCTCCCTAGCCCCTCTCTCACATGTATTTCATTTGTTTTATAGCACCTCTCATACCAGTGTAGAGCATTGGAGCATTTTATATCACACACACTTACAGAGACAATGAATCATACATGTGTAAATCAGTGTATAGAAAATGTTAGATAAGACAAAGGCGACTACAAGGTGTAGGATTCACAAGTCATCCATCCTGGTAGGTATTTTCTAAGAGTCCTTGGTCTGGGGAAGCACAAACACAGAATTCAGAATGTAAGACAGTGGTTAGGGTTTACTTTACTAATAAGAATTTATTTCTACCCAAGCAAACCCTTTTTAGCTAAATTAGGATAATGAATTTCCTAACCTAGATTACAATTGTAACTTATGAACACATTAACAAAAGGATCCCTGTGACAAAAGCATTAAACCACTGACCTATGCACATAAAATGCTGTTCTCTGATCTGCATAGTACACACTCTTTGCGGCAGGCATATTAACCTTCTACACTACATTAGATGGGTCAAAGCTGCCACTAGACAAAACTCTGATCAGCGGGTACATTAAACACTAGAGTTATATTGGCACTTTTAGTTTCCTGAAAACTGTTGGATATACAAGGAACTCTGCAGTACTTTTAAAACCGCTGCACTGCTACAAAACCGGCACCCAGTAACAAAAGCGACCCACCACCCTTTCAGCCTCCCGGGGAACTGCCCGATACCTGGTATGGCCAGTCCGGCCTTCATCCCATACACCAGATGTTCGGTGGTTGGTGGTCTACCATGGTATTTGACAGTGGGGCTTGCTGGGGCTCCGCTTTCCAAAACATAACAGTTCCCTCCCCACTAAATGAGGTACGAGAGCCACAGGTTTTTGTCCCACACTCCACCAAACCTAAAATGATCCCATTATAAAAGTTTCTGGTGGAAGGTCTGGTTCCCCATCTTTGCACTTTAGTAGTAGAACTGGTGAGTCAGTACTACAGACGCCAATCTGTTGTATTGGAGGACCTTTGCACCCCAATCATCGACTATCACAGATGTAAGTCTTCCTGACACATGGGGCGGAGCTTGCCTGGCCTCAAGATGGCCGCGATGTAATTGCGCTCCTGCCGGCATCGCTGCAATCCTCTAATTATTTGCTTAATCCATGGCTACAGATGCGAGGGGAGGGACGTAGCTGGCAGCACCGGGCACTGGAAATGTTACGATACCTCTAGATCCAGGATCGGCATTAGTACGGGGCAAATTGCGAACTCGGCCCAGTGACGTCTGTGAGGCCTGCTCCGCGACCGTCGCATCCTGCGCCGCCCGTGGGGAGCTCCTTTGGTGTTGAGGTGGTGAGCCAGAGTTCCGGAGCTGCGGCTACCTGCAGAGCAAACTGTCTTGCGCTGCTAGGCCCCGCAGAATCGCTGCCCCACCAAAGACCGCCAGGCTAGATAAGCTCCCGAGTGGAGGGAGGCCTGGTCCGCGAGCGGACAAAAGAGCACGGTGAGTGCGGAGGGCCCCGCGGCCTGCCGTGCCTGGGCCTCGCCTCCCTGCGGTGCTGCGCTGTGTTTCGGTGGCTGGCTGGGCTGTTCTGCGCTGGGTGCTCCCAAGGTGCATTGCCACTGAATCCTTCGGTGCGGAGGACTTGAGACGCGGCGCCATCTGGGTGGCGTCCGAACATAGTGACACCTGCTATGTTGCCTTGTATTGCCGGA
Source organism: Calotriton arnoldi (assembly GCA_963921515.1). Classification (NCBI taxonomy): domain Eukaryota; kingdom Metazoa; phylum Chordata; class Amphibia; order Caudata; family Salamandridae; genus Calotriton; species Calotriton arnoldi. The sequence continues at coordinate 3,012,926 of CAWUFW010000300.1, read as the reverse complement.
CGGTTGTGGCCCGAGTTCGCCTGCATGCGACACCCGCATAGAGCTGCTGTGCTTCCCGGGAGTTCGGAGGTAGCTTAAGACTTTCTCTCAAGCTGTGGTACTGGCACTATCATCGCCCCTGTGGTAACTGTGCTGCACATAGCATCTGGGGTGTGTTGTGAGTTCAGGGGCCAGGAAAATTGTAGATAGATCAACAGTGCTGGGGAGCAAGTGACACTGCTGGAGTCTGTCAATTGGAGGACTTCACTATAAATAGTATTTCGAAACGTACAGCATCAAGAGGTGGTGGCGCCATCCCCGGAGACAATAGGCCAGGAACTGCTACTAGGGCTGCTCGGGACGGAGATTCCCCCATTGCACGAGACGCAGGAACCTATCAACCCGGGTGCTGAGCAGCATACTAGCATTATGGGGAAGCCAGATAAAACTCAATCTAAATTGCAATTTGACCAGCGTAAATCATCTAGATTGAGAGAGGATGGCGTGGATACTGACCCGGGGGACCAGGGCGTCTCTGAGATCGAGTCGGGAGGGGACTTGCGCCATATACTAGAGGTCATGCAACAGAGCCTATCCACGATTGACGGGAAAATAGACTCTCTCTCATATCGCATGGATTGCATGTCTGAGCGGTTGGACAAACACGCCTAGAGAATCGGCATGGTGGAGAGGAGAGTCTCAGAAATTGAAGACCAGAATGTTGAAGCCTCGGGCTCTCAGAAGCAGATGGGCAAACTACAGGCTAAAGCCGAGGACCTTGAAGCGCACTCCAGGCGCAACAATCTATGAATAGTCGGGCTGCCAGAATCTACTCCGACGGGAAACATGGAACTATACGTGGAGAATCTCCTGGTCTCACTCCTCAGCCGGGATGTTTTTCCCCAATTTTTATAGTGGAGCGAGCGCATCGCTCACTGGCGCCTAGACCCCCGCCTGGGGCTCCCCGCGCCGTATCCTCAATTACCGAGACAGGGATGCTGCATTACGGAGAGCGCAAGAACTTTGGACACTTCATCTTGAGGGCGCCGTGTTGTCTTTGTACCCTGATTTCACCCCTCAGGTTCAGGAGGCACGCAGAAGGTTTGCCCCTATCAAACGCAAGCTAAGAGAGCTTAACATTGAGTATGCCATGCTCTACCCTGCTCGCTTAAAGGTTACACTTAATGGTAAAGCGAGAGTATATATGGATCCCAGCAACGCACAACAGGCGCTTAAGGGCTACACTAAGGCGCAGGTTAGCAAGCAGGCACCAGAAAGTGCAGTTGAAGACAACAACGCTATGAGCCCGCTCGACCAACATGATTGATTAACTAACAGTTGCGGGTTCTGCGCTTAACCAGTAACAACAAAGCCGGCAGGACTTAACGCATCTAGCAAAAGGCTACCCTACAACACTAGGCTGTAGTGGGGGTGGATAGTGGCCTCTAGGATGGGGTCTAGTACCGCTGTGTTTTTTGTTATAATGCTGACTAGGGGATCATGTGATGGCATGTGAGTGATGGAAACTCTTATTTGCATAACATGATGCTGGTGTCTGGCTGTCCAGAAGTCCAAATATTATGCTAGGTTTTTGCCAAATAGTGGTAGCCATGATTAGACAAGTTGCTAATTGCAATCATTGCAGCGATGTTCGAGTTTACCACAGTTGGTCGGGCACTCACCGCCCTAAAGTGTACTACACACTGTTAATTGGGAGGGGTGTTAGAGTTTTGAGGGAAGGGTTCATGTCTTCATGTCAAATGTTGGGGGACGCGACATGGGTGGGGGAGGGGGGGATTAAAGATTATGCAATGATTTGTTGCAGCAGCACGGATGTCATTGAAGGTCACTATTCATGCAGTCACACGATCATTGTAAAAAGTATCTTATGGTTCGGAAATGAGTGGGAGACATGACCAAACAACTACACAGGGGGACCACACAACAAGCTTCTTGACCTGGAATATTGGGGGCTAAAGACCAGCGAAAGATTCACAAGGTGGTGCTATATTTGCTTAGGCATCACATAGATGTGGCAGTACTGCAGGAAACTCATCTGGCGCCTAACACTGGGTTGGTAACACATAGGAGAATGAAGGGCACTTGCATAACAGCCGGCTTTACCACACACACAATGGGGGTCCTGATATGGGTCCATCAGGGGACCAATATTAAGATACAAACAGTAGAAAAGGACACGGAGGGGAGATATGTTGTAGTGCACTGTCACAAGGGCAACCTAGTGTCGCGTTGTTCCTATAAACCTATATAGGATCTGCGCGTTTAGATAACATACACTGTAGGATTGGTGTAAGACTGATTCTAGAACCCCCACTAGGTATGTTGGCCTGTATACCAGCTAGCTCACAGTGCCACTAGAAACTCCTCTTACCAAGGAGAGAATAGTTATTGGCAACTATCAAACATGACAACCCTGATCCCTCAGGACCGTGGAAACAGTGTACTACTTTTTGCTCAGTCACTCGTGCTCACTTAATCTCAGAGAGATACACAGAATAAACGGTATGGACGTTTTTCAATAAGCATTTATTGAACAGTCGTTATTCTAGTGTAAAATAGGTGTGCTGAAACAACCACTAGACAGTAACAGATATAAATGATTAGAAGCACTAAGAAAGTAAAAGGATGGTAGATTTCTACCATTTTGCTATAACCATGAATACAGGCAAGTATATAAAATACATGACAAAATGCGTACTCTTACAAGGCTACCCTAACTAGATGTACCTAAGTGTACCTAGCATGTGTGTAGAAGTTAAGCCAAGAATCCCTCTACAATAAAGTCAACCCCATTAGCTGAAGTGAGAGACTGTGGGACCCTGTCTTGGTCTTGAGTTGGACACCCCGCAAGGGATGTTAGACCACTGCGAGCTGGAGTATCTGCATGCAGGAACCTCAGCATCTCGTGTCAGTGTGTCGGTAGGGAAGTCCTGATCTCCTCTGACTATCTCAGCGAGATGTGATGTTTATATACCCAAAGGTCTCCTCGGGGGTTCTACCTTGCTGTACCACTTGTCGGACTTAGGATGACGTCGGGAATGAACCTTGTACATAGTTATTATGCAGGAGATGGTAGTCCTGCTGAGTTTCCGAGAATCCAAGAATCCTTATGCATAATGTATGAGGCTGTTGTTCAGGGAAAACCCCATGTTCTGTAAGCAGTACCGTAACTAGGTAAAGGGTCAGTCCTAGCAGCCCGTTATGTATGTAATGTAGGTGAAAGGATGGGATGTTACCCGAGCCTATATTGGGGTACCTATATGGAATATAACACCCACTCCTCATCCGACTGGACGGCATTATTAAATTCTAACATACCATTAGACTGTCTAGGCACTAGTACGCAAGCAAATATAGTAAAAACAATAGTTTCACTAATAAATTGTTAAAAACACTAAAAATGTTTTAAAAGAGAGAAATTGTCACTCAAGCAATAGCTCTAATGTGTCCGTATATATAGTTTGAACGACTACAAGCATCGGAAAGCCATGCAGGTCATAAAAAGTGTCAATTGTTTTGGAGTTGCAATTTGAGTTTGTTTAAAAAGGCCGAATTTTCCCCAACACACAATGAGCCAAATATTTATGTGTCGTGGCTGGTAGACGCAGCATTGCTGTTGCCTGCCCTTGCAGATGACGATCCCAGTAACACCTCGCAGATTACGTCAATTGAGCACAGATGATCTTCTGTACTGCCTGCAGCCGATGCTGGGGCAGCCTGTGTGCTATCCAAGGCCTGGGTGTCAGTGGAGGAGCCGGTATCCATTCCAACAGGAGCAGAGACTTCCTGTGGAGGCTCTAAGAATGCCGCCATCAACATAGGAATACGCTAGGGACACTGCAGAACATGGGCCATTATCGGGTCCAGTAAAGCATCAACGTCCAGTTGCGCAACTGATGGAAGTGTCAGACAGAGATCCAACACGCATTCTTCTCCACAGAACAGGCATCGGAGAACAGGTAGGATGAAGCCCATCCAGACTGGTCTAAATGACAGGAACCAAGAGGCGCTTAGTTCCCGTAGGCGAGGTGTGCCCAGATGTTGTACCATGCGATCACAGTATTTACGTTCCAGGAGTACTGTTTCCATCTCCTTGGTGACTGGGACGTCCATTGCGTAGCAGAAAAATTACAATCAAGATACCTGCTATTAGAAACAGGATCAGCGGAAGTCCTCCAAAAATGCTTCCGAATACGGAGTGTATAAAGTTTGGTATAACTCCAAGGACCGTCTGAAAGGTGCTTAACAGTCCCGACCCTATGGTCTTAAATAGGTGGACTATATCCGTCGTATCAGACATGTTAAAGATACGATTCACCATTTCTGTGAAATGGAAGGGGCAGTTCGTACGTATGAGTGCCTGTATCTCAGCCGAGGACCTTGCGATTTGGAGATCAAAAGTATCCCGGGCGGAGGTTAAGGGCACGGTTTTCTGTAGAAGCATGGCTTTCATTCTGCTCAGAGTATCAAACCGTATAAAGGAAACATTCAACAAAGGCCACAGCAGCGCCTCCCTGACTGTGTGTGTTGGTGGAAACAATACTTGCTTACAGCAAGTAACCCTGGAGCTCACGGTGACTAGATATGCGATGCTCGGAAGCATCCCACATCAACCTTGATCATTCAGCATCAAGTAATTCCCATTTGAAAGTAGCCTGAAAACTGGAGTAATCATGGCTGCTGGGGTACCCCTAAAGTGACAGGATAGGTTCGCTACTGAACCATTGCAGGCCTCATGTAGCATAATATCCTGGCATATGAGAGATCCACTTAAAGCGTTCTTGCAGTTTGTACCGCTTAGAAGCACTTCTAGATCCCCACTCCTGCATTGAAATCTATACGGTAATTCCCAAGATTCCTTGATGAATTCCCTACCCATTTCTTCATATCTGCCCGCCTGTTGTTGTTCTAGGCAATATTGAAACTGGAAGTTGTGACCGGTAACGTTATATGGCCATGGATCAACCACTCTCTGGACGGTGATTCTGCCACAGTAAAAGGTAATCTGTCTAGTTTTGCAATACGCAGCGTTGTATATTTTGCTCCCCTCTGTGCCATTTTCATTTGTTTTTCCGTTAGATTGTATGCAGAAAACAGTGATGTACTGTTGATAAAACGCCAAGGCACATAACATGCGCGCAATGATTGCGGCGTCTAGCTTAATAACATAATAGAACGTAATTGCGATTGTCCTTGCTGTAGCATGGACAAATCCTGTTCTAGTACGTCTATAGCAGAAGATACAATGTTGCCTAGTGAATAAATCCTGGATGTTAACATAGTCATTCCATTGTCAACTACGGCTAACTCCTTTTCCAGGTTAATCCTATCTATCTCTCGTAGTCTCTCCGCTGCTTCTTGTTGGGAGATTTTCCAAATTTCATTATAGACAGCGTAATAGAAACATTTTTGACGTGGATTTCTGGGACCTAATAAAAACACCCGTAGGTCCACATCCTCTGTAAGTAAGGATAAGTGTTGTTTCACCTGTGGTTGTGTTGAGGTCTTTAGCCAATCAAGGCATAACTTCCCAACACTGTATGATGTCACCACCCCTGGATGTTCTCTTTGTACATAGCGTGGGTCTGGCCTATGGATACTGAACCCTTTGGTGGTACCCCTGAATCTTTCCTGACACCTATTAGTGTCTGTGGGCCAAACCAACCATCCCTTCCAATTGGGTCTGATCTATTGTATCGTAAAATGTTATCTATCTTAGCCCCTTTTTCTGATGTAAAATTTTCCTCGATATATGATGGTGTTGGAATCCGAGGTGTGTTCAAATCCTTGTTCTTGGCTGATCCAAGACAGGAAGTCTGTTACACAGTATCATTTAGAAATATTGTCTGCTGAGGAATGAGGCATGCTCTAAATAGCGCTTCTGTGCCAGTCTCTAGAACCCCAGACTGATTTTAAGTCTATAGTGTCTTTCCATAAGTCAAAACCCTGTTAAGACAGTTGGGTAATAAAGGAAGCAGAGTAAATCTGTTTGGTGTCAGTCAGCATATGTTTCTGTGCAGGTGTAGGTGCAACCTTATAGTAATATGAGGTCGGGTCAGAAATATTGAACCCTGATAAATATGAAAATTTCTGTGCAAAAGTTTTCAAACTACTTTTCAGTGGTGTAGGACAATGTTCCCATTGGTGATATGTGAAAACCTTCCTAGGGGTACTGGATTTGTGTAGAAAATGATGACCATAATGTTGATAACATTACATTGTGTTAAAGTCTGATGTGTCTTCTAACATTTCATTGCTAGAAAATGCAGCATTTTGTTCTAAATCAGACAGCATGTTATTCACAGTTTCAAAATCCCAATCATCGGAAAATGTACTGGAGGTAATGATATCATTTAAGGAAATTTTAAATAAATGAGATATTTTTAACAGTTTGGTCGGACCAAATACATCATAATCAACCTTGTCCCATACTGTACCATCAGGTATAGGAACTGCTGTAATGTTCACTAATGACAAGTCTCTTTGTTCACAATGTGATGAAACATGAGGTTTCAGGATCAAGTTCACTTTTGATGCTGCAGAGCTTTGGCGAAGGTAAGTTTCATTAACAAGTAAGCTGAAGACAGTTACTAAGCCTATCCAGACAAGAAAGAAAAGTATCCCAGTGATTATCCAAAGTTCTAGCCAAGGTGACACCAGGTAAGTCTTTTTAAGAAAAGTGAAGAAGTCTTTGACTTGTTGTTGACGAGATATTGGGGCTGGCGTTGTTTCAGGTTCACTTGGATCCAATGAAAAGGTATCGAAGTCGATGAAATAGCCAGATGCAGTTTGATCTATCTTTGGTAGCTCAGCAGGTTTTGTTGAACTTGTAGATGGCTTTTGTTGAGGCATGTTTATGTAAACATCAGTGTTAGGTCGAACTGAAATTTGTCTTTCATTTTGATTTTGAATTTCTGTTTCAAGAGGAACTAGTTCCATGGCATTGCTGCATAGTCCATCATTCCGTATAGGAGACTCTTCGAACATGATGAGTCTTTCCGTTTGAACTTCCTGTATGGTAGCAAGAGGAGGGTGTCGGCTACTCAGGAGTCCACGAGGCCTACCATTCAGTATCGGCCACATAATGTGGTTTTATAAGATCAATGGAGATGAATCTCTTCTCTTTTTTCTGAGCAAGAGGCGGCAGAAGTACAGTTCTTGTCCCTTCAATGGCCAGGACAGGTACAGGCTTTGTGTATGATGGCCCAAATTCTTTTTTGTCCACTATCTTTTCTATGACCAGATCCCCAATTTTAGAGACCCAGACAGGTCTTGCAGTGACTGACTTGACTTCCCCAGTGGCGGTCTGCTTTACTTGGACATTACTCTGTAGTGCCCTGGATTCATTCAGATCCTGTAAAACAGCCAACCGTTTATTGATGTCAAAAGGTTTCTCATCCGCTACTGCGCCTTCATAATCGAGATCAGGTACCCACATTCTTGTTCCAAAAAGAACCTCGTAAGGAGTGACATCCCCTAGAGAACTTCTTGGCATGTTGTTCAAGGCCCTCTGAACCCCATATAGGTGATTGACCCAACTACCACCCACGCCTAATACTCTAGCTGTTAATGATTGCTTTAAGTCCCGCTTTTTCCTCTCCACAACCGAATTTCCCTCGGGATGGTACGGAGATGAGTACCGCAGTGCAACACCCAAACTTCACATGGCTTCCTTGTAAGCCCTAGAGCTAAACGCGGGGCCACGGTCAGAATGTAATGTGCCAACTGCATATGTCCCTATAAAGACTCACAAATCTTTGATAACAGTTAGAGCGTCAGCCGAGCGCTGAGGCCATAACCATAGGAATCTCGAGCAGGAATCCACGGCAACCATGATATATTTGTAAGCCCCATCAGATTGTAGGGGGCCGCAGTGGTCCAGATATACACAAACCCTTCGGTCTGTCTGATATAAGCAATGGTGTCTGGGCTGGGGCGAGTTAAGGTGGAGCCCTTCATCTGTTGACAGATGTCGCCCTTTAAGACATAATCTTTTGTCTGCTTTGTTAACCCTGGCCACCAATAGCGTTGTTTCTGTAAAGAAACTGTCGCCGATACTCCTGCATGCGCAGAACCTAGACCCTCGTGTGCAGTTAAATTAAGCCCAATCTGCGATCCATGTTTGGTATTACTCTATCCCCCACTCCGGGAATCTGAGCAAATGGAACGTTATTTGCATCTAATTTGTAGGAGTACTTGAGTGGAAAATCTTTTGGAAGTCCCTTATTGTCTTTGCGTGATGCAATGACAGCTACCATTATCTGTCCGTCTATTCTCCTTTTAGAACGAGTGATTGCAGCTATGGACACAGTTCGTACTGCCCCCTTCGCGGCTTCATCAGTCAATGAATTCCCTTCAACGTGAACGCCATCACGTTGATGACTCATCGTGTGTATCACGTGAGCTCTTGGTAGTTCGTTTTTCAACTCCGCTACCTGTTCCCATAGCATTTTATGCTTAATTGTGCCACCTTTTGAGTCTTCAAACCCATTTTGTCCCCAATATTGAAGATATTCATTGTATGACTGGACACAGTAAAAAGAATTGCACACAATCAGTGTGGGGAATTCTTGATCCGTATTTATCAGTGTCAGTAATAGAGCTTTTAATTCTGCCAGCTGAGCCGTGCAGTCTCCTAGAGACTGTGTTTTTGTACAGCTTGGATGGAATTTTCCGTCCTGCATACGACCTTTTACGATCGCACATGCGGCGCTGTATTGCTGTTTACTTTCAATGGCCGGCTGAGCAGATCCGTCAGTGTAAATTATGTATTCATACTGATTTAGAGGCAGTATTTCTTTCGGCAGAGGATATTCTTGTTCATATTGCAAAAATGCTTGTGTTTTCAGACTTGAGTCATATCTGTATTTTACCTCTGATGCAGTGAGAGAATTAGCCCATTGTATCCATCTTGGATGTAAGGCTTTAGCATTAGAAACGGTAGCCTTTGTAGCAGCTTCTAAGGCTGGTACTGAGGTCACGACAATTATGCGCTTCCCCTGAGCCAGTGCTCTTTCTCTCACTACAGCAGTCTGTACTGCTGTCAGGATTTTTTCTGTAGATGCAAAATGCATCTCAGCGTTTGTGTACAAATGTGATTTGTATGCTATGGGTACAGTTTCACCTTCATTGAAGGTTAGGTAACTGTACCTAGATTGACCCGCTATAACGCGGATCACCAGATTGCGTACGTTTACACATGTATGCAAGTGTTTTGAAGCTATCATGTCAGCTTGTAGGGAACGAAGGATATCTGTGTGTTCCTGTGTCCATTGCCTAACTGAAAAATCAGGTCTTATTAAGTTGTAGAAAGGTTTAACCCTTTCTGCGTAATCCAGAATGTATGTTCTACCACAATTCAGGAATCCCAGAATGGATTGTAAATTTTGTAATAATTTTGGAGGTTGGAGCAGCGCATACTTTTCTAAAAAGTTAGTTGCCAAGCTCTTGCCTTCACTTGAAAGCTCATATCCCAGAAATAGGACATTGAGGTGGGCTATTTTTGATTTTTTGAAGTTGAATTTGTAACCCTCAGAGGCGAATCCCAATATTATGGTGCTCACCCTGGTCAAGTGTTCCTCCAGGTCATCATCCGATAGATAAATATCATCTACATAGGACAATGCCCCTTCATGCAGATTCTGAAGTAACTCAGTTAGTCTGGCAGAAAACAGCCCCGGGCTGTTTTTATACCCCTGGGGGAGTCAACAAAATTGAGAATGCTGTCAAATATCTGCTCTCAGGTGCTATATTTTGGCAGAAAAATCCATTCGAGATATCTAGTGTTGTTTTATATTTTTTCCGCACAATGTTATTCATCAATGTGGCACTGTGTGCGTTCTGTACTGCAATTGTTTTTGTGCATGAGTTTAGATGTCTATAGTCTAAAACTAGACAATATGAATTGTTGGGTTTCATTACGGGAAACAAAGGATTATTCCTCGAAGAGGTGCAAGTTTCAATCACCCCCTGGTATTCAAGTTGATCTAAGATCTCCCTGACCTGTCTTTTAGCTTCTTGCTTTATTGGATATTGTCTCTGTGGAGTTGGAGTAGATTTTAATGGTAGCATGTGGTGGGTAGAATCTTCATCCCACCCAACGTGGTTGCGGTATAGTGCAGGAGCAAGGGCTACCACCCACTCCCACGTGTATGTGTGTTTTAGATATTGTGGAACGAGGTCGGAGAAAGCTGGCATAATTACTGTTTCCCCTTTGGGCAATCCATAACAATAGTAGGCGGCCAATCTCTTTCAGCTAAAAGAATGTCATAGCCAAAAGTCAAGTTCTCCCAAAAGAGGCCTTTAATTTTTCTGGGCTCGTCCCCTTCCATTTGGAGTGTTATTTCATGTAACCTATGTTGGACACTTACCCTAGTATCAGGCGTTTCCACTGTGATATGTTCACTCAACTCCGCTGTGACCAGAAATTCCATCAGGTTCTTCTGGCGAACTATTGTTACTTCTGCTGCACTGTCTAGCATCGTCAGAGCCCATTCCCCGTTCAGTAGTTGAGTCCTCAGAATTCTGGGCATGTCTAACTTTGAGACCTGCTACTTTCTTCTTTTTGAATTGAGGTTTTGCTTTAGGCTTTTCTTCTTTTTTGGAAGCGTAGTTTGAAGTGTGTTGTGTGTCTCTGGACTTTGTACTCTTTTCTTGTCTATGTTCTGACCATCCTTCCCTCTCTGAGTTTTTCGATGAACCCTGAAAGCAACGAGAGGAACGTGTATCAGTGTCCTTATACCTGTCAGGTTTTCTAATGTTGTCCCTATTCCTAAGGTTATACCTCCTTTCGGAGGGCTCCTGTTGAGGAGACCTACCTCCGGATTGAGATATGTTCTCTTTATTCTTTTGTTGTTTGTTATTATCCCATTTCTTCTTTGAAGAAGCAAGTGTTTGCTTAAAAGTATCTTTTTCGGGACTACCCATCAGTTGAGGTTTTATTGCTCTAGCCCCCAAGCTGTCTCTGCCTAATTCTGCATAAGCAGTTTCAATTATTTTAGGTAATTCATGTTCCTGTTGTAGAGGAGTGAACTCCCTTAGGCGTTGGCGTATTGCCACCGATGCTGCCTCTCCTTTAATATTTGCTAATATTATAGCTGATACCTGGGCAAAATTACCTAGATGTCTATTACGATGGTGGGCGGACTGTGTCCGCCCGCCCGCCACCTCAAAATTGCGGTGGGCAGTGCTGTAAGCAGCACCCCCCACAATGCAACATATGCATGTTGTGTATTGGCATGCACAACGTGACAGGCACCGCGCGGTGCCTGCCACCTTGTCCATGCCAATTTTGGGAGTACCATGGGTACCCCCCAAGTGCAGCCCCCGCCCCCCTGGGGGCCCGCACCGGGCCCCTGGAGCAAAACCTGCATGCCTTTCCATGGCAAACTCTCCGCCATGGAAAGGCAATGAAAATGCCACATGCTAATGTGGATGGCGGTGCCTGCAAGGCACCGCCACCATATTACGGGCCTTTTCCGCCCGGTAGGCAATCGGGACGATTAACTACCGGCGGAAAAGCGGCGGACGGTCTTTCCGTCCGCCGCGGTACTCCCTGCCATGCTAATGTGGCGGGGGTAAAAGGCCGTCCGGTGGGGTGTGTTGCCGGGCAGATCGCCACCGCCGGCCGGGCGGTGGTGATACGCCCGCCATCATAATAGGCCCCCTAGTAATTTAATCCCTAAGTTCAGAGCAGGTTCTGCTCCATACTCGTTCTGTATTTGTCTTAATACATCTGGTATTACTGCTAATGACGGGATACCATAAGTCCTGGTTTATATGGCAGCGAAAACTGTACCCCAAGAGGTACACTCCTCTATCTGGGGTGTTATCCCCATGGACAAGCAAATTGTTAACATTCTGTGTTTTTCATGTGGGCTGGTGTTTGGAAATACCGCCTCTAGCTGTGTTATTTTTTTGAGCCACCCGGAATGGCATTTGTTCACGATTAGTGGGCATTTTACCCATTACTGCGTGTAATGTTTGTGGTGTAATTTTAGTTGTTGATGTTTGAGTCGGACTTGTTGGTGTAGCCGTTGCTGGCTGAACTGTGAGTGTTCTCATCACGAACCGTGTCATGTTTCTGTAAAGTCTTATTAGTTCTTTATGAAGTGTAAGTAAGTCTCCTGCTGGCATTGTTTCCATGTCAGGATGTGGTGTGTAGACCGCTAGTACTGGCCATGTTGCTCCGTCTCATCCGAGCGGACCGAGTCTTACTTTATTTCTTGTATGGGGGACGGCGCCTTTAAATCAGTATAAATGCTCCTGTTAAGTGAGCAGAATTTCAATGTCCGCGTATGGACAATATTCGTTTGGTATTTCATCTTCTGTGTAGTAATGAAATGTCTTTGTTCGTGCATTTGCCTCTGGGAATTTAACCCACGAATAGAATACCTCTGTTCTAAATGATTCATGTGCCTTAATCACGAAGGTTACTGGCCCACCTCTACCTGTTAAACCATATGAAGCTAGTTTTATGGTGATGGCATTTCTAACATTTTCTGAAAGATGTACAGCATCTACATCTTCTTCTTCAGCTGAGAGATTTAGTTCACGCACAGCTTTGTCGTGCTGCTCAGTCATTGTTTTTAGTAAGAAGAGTTTCTCATGGGAACTGAGATAAGGTTTTATGCACAAATAGGAACAATGTGTCCTTCAAGCTTGATTAACCAACAGCCAATACATAGGATTTCTGCCTACTCAGCTTCGGCGGATTTTTGTTCCTTCCCACTCCAGACATCTCTGGGGAAATGTGAGTATGGGTCTCTGAGAATAGCACAACTGAACTACTCAGATTTGACTGTTAAATTAGTACCCAACCAACGTTGGCGGCGCCATGTCGTGTAGTTCCAATAACCCTATATAGGATCTGCGCGTTTAGACAACATACACTGTAGGATTGGTGTAAGACTGATTCTAGACACCCC